>VZRN01006106.1:30748-47472 GCA_013397935.1 Dasyornis broadbenti
GGAAGGGTAATTCCTTCCATTTTCCCCCGTTATCAATAAAATCCCCTGGTGTGTTGGATCCGTGGATTTGCCGGATGCGATTTTCTTATGGAATTTAAGGAAATGTTCTGGTTTTGAGTCTTTTTGTAATTTAATCAAGCACCATGAAAAAATTCCACATCCTCCATTCCCAGCAAGTAATTCCACATCCTCCATTCCCATTGAGGAACTCCTCACCCTCCATTCCCAGCAAGGATTCCCACATCCTCCATTCCCAACAAGGATTCCCACATCCTCCATTCCCAACAAGGACCTNATCCTGTTTCCAACAAGGATTTCCACATCCTGCATTCCTAACAAGGAACTCCTCATCCTCCATTCCCAGCGAGGAATTCCTCATCCTCCATTCCCAGCGAGGAATTCCTCATCCTCCATTCCCAGCGAGGAATTCCTCATCCTCCATTCCCAGCGAGGAATTCCTCATCCTCCATTCCCAACAAGGAATTTCACATCCTCAGTTTCCAACACGGAAGTCCACGCCTTCCATTCCCAACAAGGAACTCCTCAGTTTCTCACATCCTCAGTTTCCCACAAGGAATTCCACATCCTCCATTCCCCGCGAGGAATTCCTCATCCTCCATTCCCAGTAAGGAATTCCACGTCCTCCGTTCCCAGCAAGGAATGCAGGCAAAAAGCGGGATTCTCCTTCTGGAGAATCACATCTGGACCTCCCAGCAGCTCAGGTCTTCTCCAGAGCTTCTGCCCTTGCTCATGGAAGCCCCCAACCTTCCCTTGTCCTTCCTCCTGGGANCCCCACCCCTCCCTTGTCCTTCCTCCTGGGAGCAAATCCAGCCAACAACAGCAGGGGGGGAAAAAAAAAAATGGCAGAAGGAGGGGAAAAAAATCCCAAAATAAAAGATTTCCAAAAATTTTCTTTTCCGTCGTAAAATCCCAGAATCATTAAAGCAGGAGAAGAATTTTGAATCATCGAGTCCAACCAACACCACCACTACGGTCGCCGCTAATCCGTGTCCTCGAGGGCCGCATCCACGCGATTTTTGAGCATTTCCGAGGATGGAGATTCCAAACCTCCCTGGGCAGCCTGTGGAGGGCTGGACAAGCCATTCCATGAGGGAATTTTCCAAATATCCAGCTAAACCTCCCCTGGCCCAGCCTGGGGCCGTTCCCTCTCCTCCTGTTCCTGCTCCCGGGGAGCAGACCCTGATCCCATCTCCTGTCAGGAGCTGTGCAGAGCCACAACGTTCCCCCTGATCCCACTTTTTTCCGGCCTGAGCCCTTTCCCATCTCCCTCAGGCACTCCTGGTGCTCCAGCCCCTTCCCAGCTCCGCTCCCTTCTGAAAACCACAAGTTTTGAATTTCGTTTTAAACCCCAAACACGGTGATTAACCTTCGGATGCGTCAGATTGCTGATTTGTTTGAGATCTCCTTGGGAATGATACCAAAATGTTTTTCGTTTTTCAATTGGAATTTAAAACGCTTCCAGCAGATGAGTAATGAGGAAGTGGCATCTGCCTGCCTGGAATTTTCACGGAGGCACAGGGACACACCAAGCTCCCTCTGAGGACACCAGAATGAGATTCCAGACCTTTCCAGATCTCCATCACTGATTTTTCCACCAAAATAGAAAAGAAATCCCTTTATGTTTTTATATCCACGCAGGTATGGGTGCCAGAAAATAATTTCTGGAGTCATTTCCGTTGGAGGCAGGTCCTGGTGGCACCCTGGATATTCCCAATCCCATTTCCCTCCTCAAATCCATCCCAAAAGGTTTTCCCGTGTGCACAAGGCCTTGACTTGATGAGTTTAAAAGGTTGGGATTTTTCCCCCTCATTTTTCCCCAGGCAAAGCAACAAACTCCTGGGAGAGATCCCACTTCAACGCCCAGGCCAAGGGAGAATTCCACACAAGGAATTCGAAGCCACAGAGGGATGAAATGCCCGAGGCCGAGCTTTGGGACAGGATCCTCATCTGGAGGAATCCAGCAGCACCCAACTTCCCCATTCCAGGAGCTCCCAATCTTTCTGCTGATCCCAGCCAAAAAAAAAAAAAAAATGAAATTGCCCGGAAAAACCGGATGAAAACGGAAAGGACGGGGAGAAAATGCCTTCAAGACGCTGAGATGATGGCTTTAAACACATTCCTAATTAATGGAACATACTCCTTGATGCATTCCCCAGCACAGCAAAACTCCGTCAGATTCCACGGACTCCTGGAACTGGGAATTAATTGGAAGGGCTAAAGATAGCGGCGAAGAACGAGAAATGGTCGCGGATGCTTTCAAACGCCCCTAATCAAGATAACGACGGCACAAATCCGTCGTGCACCCTCGGAAAGAAAATAAAAGATTGCTGCCTGATATCCTGCTCGTTATCTGGGCCCCAAAGTGTTGGACAGCTTCGAATTCGAGCCGATTTCGGGGGCGGCTGTTAAACATTCCAAAGGAGATCCGAAAGGTTTCGCGTCTCTCCACGCATCCATGGGAGGATCCATCCTCTCCGAGCGGGATGTGGGCGGAAAAATCGAGGTTTAAGCTCTTGCTCAAAGCTTTGATTGAGCCCTGTTAAACCGCTGGCAAAAATAGGACATCGAAGGCGGCCGGAATTCCCGGCTGTGGGAGCTGCCGGAGAGAGGTGGCACCTGGGGACATCCCAGGATCCCCCAGATCCAGCTGGGATCCACCAGGATCCCAGATCCACCAGGAATGCCCTGCTTGGGCCAAGGTGGGATGGGGTTCGGAGCAGCCTGGGATAGTGGAAGTGTCCCTGCCCGTGGAACTGGATGGGATTTAAGGTCTCTTCCCACTCAAATCCCTCTGGGATTCTCCAAAGGTGGGGATGTGCCCATGGACCCCAGGCTGGGATGGCCCTGGCATGGGAGAAGTCACCCAGAGGAGAAATAGAACCATGGGACGAGGGTTTTTCCTGAGTTTTGCTTGCTCTGGAGCAATGCCAAGAATTCCTCTGTGGATGAAAGGGCTGGGACGGCTTCAGGGTGCAGAGTATGGGCGTGGTATCCAAGGAGAATCGTGGAATGGTTTGGGTGGGATTTGGGATTTTGGGATGGGAACCCTGGGGATTTTTGGGATGGGAGTTTTCCCAGAATTCTGAGGGGTTTGGGAAGGAGCTTAAAGGTATCCCGGGCTGCTCCGAGCCCCAATGTCCAACCTGGCCTTGGGCACTCCCAGGGATCCAGGGGCAGCCACAGCTGCTCTGGGAATTCCATTCCAGCCTCTCCCCACCCTCACAGCAATTCCTGGGAATCTCAGAGGACGAAACCACCCTGAGCCAGGGGCAGGTGGGGTTGGCTGCAGATCTGAACTTTCTTCTGTCCCGTTTCTCTGTTGTCCAGAGAAGCCGTGGCTGCCCCTGGATCCCTGGAATTGTCCAAGGCCAGGTTGGATGGGTTTGGAGCAACCTGGAACAGTGGGAAGCGTCCCTGCCATGGCAGGGGTGGAATGGGATGGGATTTAAGGTCCCTGCCCACACAAACTTCTCTGGAATTCTCTGCCAGCTCAGACGCCGGGATGTTCACACTCACCCTCGAAATCCACCCAACTCATTCTCCTCAAAAACACAGATCCGGAAATCGGAACGATCCGAGTGCCAGCAAATCCATCTTCGATCAGATGATGCTTTAGGATATCCACCTTTATGGATGTAAGATCCCTCCCGAAGGATTTCTGCCCGGATCCTTTGGTGCGGGCTGGAGCCAAAAGGCACAGAACCCCTCGGAGCTGCCCGGGAATGCTTTTGAGAATGGCTCCAGCAAATTTCCAAGGGAACAACTTCCTGCATCAACTGATTGTCACTTCCAGCAGCTCAGCCTAGAATTCCCTCGCAAAAATTCCCTCACAAAATCACCAGCCGATCCCAGAATGGTTTGGGCTGGAAGGGATCTTCAGGATTATCTCATTCCAACCCCTCCATGGGCAGGGTTACCGAAAAAGGTTGGAAAATTCCTTTTTTTTTTTCAGGCAAACACATCACTCCCAACGGGACGATAAATGTTGGGATCCTTCCAAAAGAGAAGATTGACACAACAATTTATACAAATTCTGATGATCCTTAAAATTAGGGAATTTCTTTTAAAGCAAATTAAGACATCTTGAGGAATTTTTTTCTTTTTTTTTTTTTCCCCCCAAAATCAGTAACTTTTTGTTTCCTGGTTTGCACAGTGCAAACGCATCCTAACCTTTCCTAATTTACTGGAACATTAATAATTCCCGAAAATGCTCCACTTTGGTTGAGCTCCCAAAGCGAATCAATGCGGGAGACGGATCCTGAAAGGAATTCCCTCTGTTTTATCAGAGGACGGAGGGAACGGCTTCCCACTGCCAGGGGGCAGGGATGGATGGGATATTGGGAATTGGGAATTCCTGGCTGGGAGGGTGGGGAGGAGCTGGGATGGAATTCCCAGAGCAGCTGTGGCTGCCCCTGGATCCCTGGCAGTGTCCAAGACCAGGTTGGAGCAGCCTGGGGCGGTGGGAGTTGTCCCTGTTGGAATGGGATGGGATTTAAGGTCCCTCCCAACCCAAACCATTCCATGATTCCCCCAGATCACCTCAGGATACGAGTGGCAGGGCTTCTGCTCCTGAAACATCACGGCAATAGCGGGAACGGGCACGAGAGAGAAGCATAACAACCTCCAGGTGGAAATGTAATCAATTAATGAAATTAATTACCCGAGACAGCCGCCTGCACTAAAACCACGGGAATTCGGAACCCCCACAACTTCCCCATCCTCGGAGTCCTGCAAGGACCGTTCCCTGCTCCCTTCTCCAGACACTCGACCTGCCAGGACCTGCCAGCTTTCCTGAAGGATTCATCTCCGGCCTGGCAGCCGTTTCCTTGGAGCCTCTCCCGCTGGGCCCGGAGCTTCCCTAAATCACGGCTCCTCTTGTTGCTCCCATTATCCAGCACGGGAATGGATTTTGTTGCCCTTCCAAAGGGAATTGTTATTCCGCAGGAAAATTTACATCCCTCCAAAGCCAAGGAATGAGAGGGAAAAGCTGATGGTCTCTGATGGCTGATCACGCTCAGCCGGCAGGAGAGAGGAAAAACGCTCTCCATACTTTTATAAACTGTCATTCCCGATTTTTTTCCCCCCTCATAAAACTTCCCTTTCCAAAGTGCAGCTTCCACCTCAATCCCAAATCCCGACCCTGCCGTGCCGGAGTTGAATCCCGCTTCCCCCCTGATCCAAATCAAACACACGCAGGAATCCCGGGGACGATTTATCCCGGTGCTCCAAAGAGCAGGGAATCTTCCCAAGGCTTCACTGAGGCATAAATCCCAATTAATCACTGAGGTATTTGTTTGGATGCTCAGGAATGTCGCACACAATTAATTTATCTGCTGGAATTACCGAGCCAGGAGCTCACGGCATCAATCAGGGGTAATTCCAGGGGGTGACAAACGATCAGGAATAATTCCGGGGCGGTGACAAACGATCCTCCTTTTCCCACACGGGGACGGGATAAAGGTTGAAACTCCCAGTTCTTAATGCGTTATTTCCTCTTTCCAGGGCAACGACTCGAACACCTGGAATTGGATCTGGTTGGAGCATCTGGAGCACGGATTAGGGAGGAGCAATTATTGCTTACAATGGATAAAAGTTCTCAGAAGACACAATTCCCACGATCCAGAGAAGCTGGAGACGAGGCTCAGCATTGGCAAGGGATGCTCCGGGCTGCCAATTTCTGCCCAGTGGCACCGGATCATGGAATCCTGGAATGGGTTGGGTTGGAAGGGATCTTGAAGATCCCATGGGCAGGGACACCTTCCACTGTCTCAAGGTGCTCCAGCCTGGCCTTGGACACTGCCAGGGATCCAGGGGCAGCCACAGCTGCTCTGGGAATTCCATCCCAGCCCCTCCCCACCCTCCCAGCCAGGAATTCCCAATTCCCAAGATCCCGTCTGTCCCCGCCCTCTGGCAGTGGGAAGCCATTCCCTGTGTCCTGTCCCTCCATCCCTTGTCCCCAGTCCCTCTCCAGCTCTCCTGGAGCCCCTTTAGGCCCTGCCAGGGGCTCTGAGCTCTCCCTGGATCCTTCCCTTCTCCAGGGGAACATTCCCAGCTCTCCCAGCCTGGCTCCAGAGCTTTGTGGCCTCTTCCAGCAGCTCCACAGCTCCTTGTGTTGGCTGCCAAGGAGAATTCCCAGCACAAATTCAGACAAATCCCCGAATTCCTTCTCCACGGCTTTGCTGCTCAGCTCTGCCTCAGGAGGGGACACTGCTCCCATTTAAACGGCATGGAAAAGGTCCCACTTCCAATGGGATCACCCATTCCAGCCCATTCAGGAAAGGAGGAATAATCCCAAAATGCTGAGCCCTTCCAGAGCCTCAGACCCTTCTCACGCTGAGCAGTGGAAATTAAACAGAACCAAAAAGCGGAATATTCTCCCTATTTTCCAACAGCTTCCCTGACACCTCTCCCAGATGGAAAGTGGGAGGAAAAGGATAAAACTGGGATTAAAAAGGGCTATCCCAAGGGATAGCCCTGAATTTTTCCAAGCCCTGATGAATGGGAGAATCCTGGTGGATCCATCACTGGTAAAACTGCCTGGATCCAGCATTCCTACCTCCAAAAAAGCTGAATTTTAGTGGTCGGGTTTTTAATATCCATAAACGATAAAACTTAAATAGATGTGTACAGAAATCCATGGAATCCCGGATTTGGATTCATGGAATCCCGGGTTTGTTTCCAGCAGCACTTGGAGCAGAAGGCTTTCCCTTGGATAGCTTGGAGGCAGCTCCATTCCCAAAACTCTTCCAAACCTTCTCCACCCTCTCTGGAAAATGGAAAAACATTCCCGCAGTTCAAACCCGGAAACATTCCTATAATTGTGCCCAGGCTTTTTTTTTTGTGTGGATAAATAATCCCTGGGTATTTATAGAATCCCTCACAGCCAAGAAACTTGGGAATTTTAATGGTTCTTCCCCATCAGAAAATGGGATTTTAAACCCACCCAATTCCCACTAAAATTCCAGTTTAGACCCAAATATTGGCCGCTTTCAGTTGCTCCAGAGGGAAGGGCTTGGATCGATGCCTTAAGTATCAGGCTCTGATATGGAATTTCACATCCCTGTTTTCCGAAATTACTCATTTCCTAAAAAAAAAAAAAAAAAAAAGGAATAATTTATCCCAAAGGGAAAAACCTGTGGTCACCTTCCTGTTATTATTTAAATTCTTTTCACATCAATTGGCTTTTTAACATTCCTGAGACGCAAAAGCCCTGGAGTTTCCAGGGGGAAAAAACGGCTTTATCGGGATTTATTGGATTTCCGCTTTCCTGTTGCTCCTACCGGCTCCGTTCCGTGTTATTCCTGATATTGCCTTGAGGGCCGACGACATTCCATGGAAACTCCCAGGGATTTGTGGGGAAGATAACACCAGGCCAGAACAGAACATTTGGGCTCTAAAACTTGGAATTCCCCAGGGAGAAAAATTCCATTCCATCCATTTAAATCATCGTTTGGGGTTTTTTTCCTTCTCCTTATTCTTTACAGATCTCCGGATACTCTGGCAAAAATATCCCAGTGGGAAAATCCAGCTGATTTTGCCATTTTGGGTGTTTTATCCTCAAAATCCAAGTCAGACTCTGTTTTTATTCTTCCCTGAGATCCATTATCCATTTGGGAACTGTCCTGGGCAGGGTTGGAATTCCCGTCCTGGAGGGATTTAGATCCCTGTGGATGTGGCACTTGGGGACGTGGGGCAGTGCTGGGAATGGTTGGACTCCATGATCCCAGAGGGCTTTTCCAAGCTCAGCAGTTCCATGATTCCCATTGAATTTTCCAGAATTCACCGCCTACATAATCCCTGTAAAGTCCATGTTGCGCATTCCCGGAAATTCCATGATCCCGGAGCCAGACCAAGGAACCTCCTCTCCTTGTGTCCAAGGAATTCCAGGATCACTGAGGCTGGAAAAGCCCTCCCAGACCATCAAATCCGACCTGTGCCCAATCCCGACCTCATCCCCACCCACATCCAGAGATGGGGATCCACCTTTTCCAACCCTTTCCACGAAAAAATTCCTCCCGAGAAAGCCCAGCTCCTCATCAGCTCCCAAAAAAACCTGCAGACATTTTTTTTCCTGTTCCCATCCCTGCGTTTGTCCCGTAATTCCATTGAATCCTCCCAGCATTTGGAGGCCAGGACAATGGGAATTGGGAATGGGAATTTGAAATTGACAATCTGGAATTGACAATTTGGAATTTGGATTGGGAATACGTGAGGTGGAATAATGCCATGGCCAGAACGGGGTCAAATTTAATCCATGGATTCAATGATCAGTGCTGGAAAAGGAATTTTCTCCCAGTCAACCCCAAAAAAAAAAATTCCATCTTTTCTAAATCCGCGTTCCTGAGGGAGTCCATGGAAAACAAAACCTTGGGAGATTGGAGCCATTAATGCTCTTTCCCAGGAGACTTGGGATCATGGAAAATTCTCAGCCTGGTATTTGGGATGATCCCAAAGACTTGGAGAGGGAAAAGAGTTCCTTGCCCATCTTGGGAATTATTGAGGAATTTTTGGGAATTATTGAGATTCAGAGGCCTGCACAGGAAAGGCCGGAGTGGGGGAAAAAATTCCAGTTCTGCTGGAATTCCTCCCCTTTTCCCATCCAGTCTGGGATCTCTCCATTCCCTAAATCCTCTGGCCCAACCGGGCGTGCACTGGAATCACCAATTACAGAATTCCGTGCTAATTAAGCGTCCCCCATCCCTCACCAATTAATTGCCGAAGGCTCCCAATCCATCCCCGCTCCAACGGAGCCAGACTTCCCTGGAGCATCCCTCGCCTGCTGTTATCCAGAATTCCAGCTCTTTTCCTAATAGACCATGAGCACCCTGAGCAAATTCCCAGGTTTCCACGGGATGCTCCTCGATCCAGCCTTGGCAGCCACCGCATTCCAAGGTTTCCATTGCTGTCAAATAGGAATTTAATTAACTAGGAATTCTCTTAATCTATGGATTAATCTATGGATTGTCTTCATTCTCTTCTCTTGGACAGCATCCATAAATGCCCTTGGAAAACTCCCTGTCTGAAAAGAAGGGATGAGGGAACCTCTCCTCCCTCTAATTCCTGCAGAGGAATCCCCAGAGCAACGTTCCCGGCGTTCCATGAATCCACTCCTGACAAGTGGAAAAGCCAGGAAACAAAGGATCAGCTAGGGCTCAGGAATTCAGCGGCTGGAAAACAGCATGGAGGGACACGGACCGGATACATCCGTGGAAAAGTTCTGGAAATGGCGCTCCAGGAGAGCTGGAGAGGGACTGGGGACAAGGGATGGAGGGACAGGACACAGGGAATGGCTTCCCACTGCCAGAGGGCAGGGACGGATGGGATATTGGGAATTCCTGGCTGGGAGGGTGGGGAGGGGCTGGGATGGAATTCCCAGAGCAGCTGTGGCTGCCCCTGGATCCCTGGCAGTGTCCAAGGCCCGGCTGGACATTGGGGCTTGGAGCAGCCTGGGACAGTGGGAAATGTCCCTGATGGAATAGGATGGGATTTAAGATCCTTTCCAACCCAACCCATTCCAGGATTCCATGATCTGCTCCCATTTATTTCCGCAGCTCTTCCCAACCCTGAATAAAACCCCAAGCATTTTCCATTCCTTACCCAACATTCCTGAATTCCCCTCTATTCTCCATCCCATATTTCTCCAAACACGGAAATTCCCTAGGATATCAATTATCCCCCTTTTTGGAGCCGTTCCAGCTTTCCCTAAATCCTGGGTGAAAAAAATCCCTCACCAAGGAGGAAAAAAATTCCCCTCCCGTTTTCCAGCCTCAGCTCCGAGCCCGACAGGCAGCGCAGGACATTCCCTATTTTTAGCTCTGCTCCGCAGGTACGGATTCCAGGGACACTCATGGAAGCTGACATTCCGGAGGGGCTGCAGGGCACGGAGCTGAGGAGTTGTCATTTCCCTTAGGAGGCCTCGGATGAGGAGAATTCCAAGGAAAACAGCTCCTGTCCTGGCTCTGAGCTGACGAGAATTCCAAGGAAAATTCCAAGGAAAACGGATCCTTTCCTGGCTCTGAGCTGAGGAGAATTCCAAGGAAAAGGGCTCCTGGTCTGGGTTTGGAGCTGAGGAGAATTCCAAGGAAAACAGCTCCTGGTTTGGTTTTGGAGCTGAGGAGAATTCCAAGGAAAACAGCTCCTTTCCTGGCTCCGAGCAGAATTCCAAGGAAAACAGCTCCTGTCCTGGCTCTGAGCTGAGAATTCCAAGGAAAACAGAGCCCAGCTGAGGTCACCCAACACACCCAAGAGTTCAAATCCTCCTCTCCCAAGTCCAACCCCACCCTCACTAAGACTCCAATTAATCTCCAAATTCTAATTCCTGATCAGTCCAGTGGAAGCATCATGGAATTCCGGAATGGATTGGAAGGGATCTTAAATCCCATCCCATCCCACTCCCTTTTCCGTGGGCAGGGGCACCTCCCACTGTCCCAGGCTGCTCCAAGCCCCAATGTCCAACCTGGCCTTGGACACTGCCAGGGATCCAGGGGCAGCCACAGCTGCTCTGGGAATTCCATCCCAGCCCCTCCCTACCCTCCCAGCCAGGAATTCCCAATTCCCAATATCCCATCCATCCCTGCCCTCTGGCAGTGGGAAGCCATTCCCTGTGTCCTGTCCCTCCATCCCTTGTCCCCAGTCCCTCTCCATCTTTCCCGCAGCTCCCTCAGGCATTGGAAGGCCACGATGAGGTCACCTCAAAACTTTTCCAGGCTGAACATTCCCAAATAATTCCTCACACGGTGAGGCCAACTCAGCGTCACTTCCAAACTTCAGCATCTCCAAAGAGCAAAATTCCAAGCTCACAACCTGCCTCAAACCAGGAGAAAAATTCCCTGCAAATCCAGCTGGGCTTTGCTGAGGAAGGGAGAGGGAAAGGACGTGGAACCAAAGGAAAATTGAGGACAACGTTCTCCGTTTCTTCCCCCAGACTGTTGTCTCCAGCAGCATTTCCTTGGTTTATCCTGCATGGAATCCCAGAATCCTGGATTGGTTTGGGTCGGAAGGGACCTTAAATCCCATCTTATCCCACCCCCTTTTCCATGGGCAGGGACACCTCCCACTGTCCCAGGCTGCTCCAAGCCTCGTCCAACCTGGCCTTGGACATTCCCAGGAACGGGGCATCACAGGGCATCCCATCATCTTCCCCGGAATCCCATTCCAAGCATTCCCAGTGCCTTTAAAAAGCCGATGAGAATCAGGAAGCCGCAGCTTTGAGCGCTGTTCCTGACGCAGCAAATCCGATGGTCAACACCCAGGAGCTCCACACATTCCAAGGGGCTGGAATTCACACAAAACTGGGGGGGTTTTTTTAAACATTTTGTTCTCTTCTGGCAGACAAAATCCGTGTTTTCCAGCCCCTTTCAATTGCTTATGTCTGCCTCCTAATTTAATTGGCGCCTCTATCCAAGATTTCGATTTTTCCTTTTTCCTTTTTTTGTGTTCCTGCGGCTTTGGAAACGCCTTTGGAACAGCTTTGGGCTTCGTTTCTTTCTGCCGAGATCTTTGTGATTCCGACAGAGCCTCTCCGTGGGATGCATCCCAAAATCTCATCCAAGAGCTTCCCAGCTTGGGTGGCGGGATTGGGATTAGGATGGAGAAAAAACAGGAAGGGATGGGAATTAGGATGGAGGAAAGCCAAGAAGGGATTGGGATCAGGATGGAAGAAGGTCAGGAAGGGATGGGAATTAGGATGGAGGAAAGCCAAGAAGGGATGGATCCAGGTGGATGGATCCAGTCTTTCCCACTCGAGTGTGGATTAATCCCTTGATCCACGGAATGGTTGAGGTTGGAGAAACCTCTGGAGATCACCTGGACCAAGGTCCTGCTCCTGCACCGATTCTCTCCATGGGATGCATCCCAAAACCTCATCCAAGAGTTTCCCAGTTTGGGTGGTGGGATTGGGATTAGGATGGAAGGCGGCCAAGAAGGGGTGGGGATCAGGATGGAAGAAGGTCAGGAAGGGATGGGAATTAGGATGGAAAAGGGCCAGGAAGGGATGGGAATTAGGATGGAAGAAGGTCAGGAAGGGATGGATCCAGTCTTTCCCACTCAAGTGCGGATTAATCCCTTGATCCACGGAATGGCTGAGATTGGAGACGCCTCTGGAGATTTTCCCTTTCCTTTTCCTAACAACCCTCCCAGCATTTTCCCAAGGCAATAAATTAGAGCCCACACCCTTTCCCTTTCCCAACTCTCTCCCGGCAGGAATGGCAACCGGAAGCCGGTGTCGACCCTTCCGGTCTTCCCGATCGCCGTGGGTGCCGCAGAGATCCTGGATTCCTTTAAACACGGCTCCAAGAGGGAAAACACGACGGAAAAAAAATGGGACCACCTCCCACGGGGCTTTGTTAGAGCTCCTCCAAAAGCTCCAGGAGACTGAAGCTGGACTGCAAAAAAAGCCGGAGCCTTGGGAAAGCTTGGAATGATGACGGCCGAGAGAGGCAGCAGCCTGGGAACCGCTGGAAGTGCTGGAAAAGCACAGCAGGGAGCAATGGGAAAAATATTTTTAGGGAAAAATTCGCACCGGGAAG
This sequence comes from Dasyornis broadbenti, assembly GCA_013397935.1. Lineage (NCBI taxonomy): Eukaryota > Metazoa > Chordata > Aves > Passeriformes > Dasyornithidae > Dasyornis > Dasyornis broadbenti. Next base: position 43,297 of record VZRN01006106.1, read on the forward strand.
AAGATGTCCTTGACCACGGCGTGGGACTTGGGATGAGGTGATTTCTAAAACCCTCTCAAGCCCAAATAATTCTGGAATTCTGGGAGTTGAAATTCCCACTCATCCCATCTCATCCCGACTCTAAGATCTGACTCCCAGGAGAACGGGATTAATTCAGGGACTCACTCCGGGCAGGGATGGAGGAGGACATGGAAAAGCTACGAGGAGGAGTAAACCAGCCCAGAGCAGAAATCCAAGCTCATTCCAGAAGACGGATTTTGATCCTAACGGATTCCGAGCTCCAGGTAAATGGGAAGAACAAATGGATCTCTGGGAGGTCGGGATTCCATGAGCTGTGCGTGGGAGACTCCGGAAGCGCTGCCTTGTTTTCCCAGGAAATCATTTCTTCCCAAGAATAAGCCCATTCCCATTAGAAAACAACATCCACAGCCTCTTTCCCTGATCTTATTCCCTTCATTCCACGCCAGTGGAACACGACAGTATTCCAGAGAAAGCCTGGAATGTCAAGGCCTGGTTCACACACTGATAAATAAACGGGAATGCAGACAAATCCCGAGCTGAGGGAAGGGAACAGGGGCAAGGTCGTTATTTACATCCCAATATCCAAATAACAGCGGAGCCGTTCCCTTTCCTGGGAAAAGAAATCCCGCCCCACTTCCAATAATTTGGATTTGAAATGTCCCACGATTACCTGGAGGATGTCCCTGGATCCCTGGAAGTGTCCACGGCCGGATTGGATGGGGTTTGGAGCAGCCTGGGATAGTGGGAGGTGTCCCTGCCCATGGAAAAGGGGTGGAATGGGATGGGATTTAAGGCCCTTTCCAATCCAGACCATTCCAGGATTCTGGGTTTAATCCAAGCACTTTTTTTCCCCCCACAACCAATTTAGAAGTAAAAAATCCCAAAAATAACTCTTGGGGGGAAAAGTGGGGAGACTGGACTGACTTTTCCAGCAGTCTCCAATAATCATGGAACACTGGGAAGCCATGGGTGGCTGATGATCGAAGTTGTATGGATTTGGGATCCACGTTCTATGGATTTGGGATCCACATTCTATGATTTGAGATCCAGGTTGGATGGATTTGGGATGCAGGTTGAACGGATTTGGGATCCACGGTCTATGGATTTGGGATCCAGGTTGTACGGATTTGGGATCCAGGTTGGACGGATTTGGGATCCAGGTTGTACGGATTTGGGATCCAGGTTGGATGGATTTGGGATCCAGGTTGAACGGATTTGGGTTCCAGGTTGGGATCCCCCACAGCAGGAACTGCCCCTTGACCTTGAGCCCCATCCCCATTTCTCCATCCCAACGAACGGCTCTGATCCCAAAATCCCAGTGGGAATCCTGCCAGCGGATCCATGATAACGAGGACCCCGTGCTGATCCCAGCCTCCCACACCAAACTTTGACAACCACTGATAAAATTTTCCCGGAGCGCGTCCTTTTCCCTGCTCCTGGAACTCCAGCAAATTCCAGCATCAAATCTCTCCATGGCAAGACAACAATCCCAGAAAATTCCCAACTTTTCCATGAAAAACCAACAGCTGGATTCCCTTCTGCCCCCAGTCTGTTTGCAGTGCAAGGCTCTCTCTTTGTCACTTTTCCAAGGACACTGTCGCCTCCAATCCCAGCCCGGAATTCCCAATCTTCCCTCAGATTTCACTTCCCGCATGTCCCAACAGCCACATCCTGCTGGAATTCCTTCATTTTCACGTCAAACAAGGAGACAAAAGCGCATTTTATGGAAAAACAACTCCCTGAGACTGAGGTTTCCATCTCAGAAAATTAAGAAATTCCGGCATGGAAATGGATTCACATGGAATAACACGGACATTCTCCTTCACTCCATAGTTTTTTCCAAAGCGGGATCTAATAGAGAGAGGGACAAAGCAAGGGCAGACGTGTTTTCCCAGAGGAAAACCCCAAATCCCGGGATTTTGCCGGAGTCTGGGCTGCACTGGGGGTGCAGGACAAAGGCTTTAATTAAAATTGGATTCCAGGGAGTGTTATTATGGAAATCTAGATCTTCCCAATCCCTTCCAGATTATGGGGAATGCCAGGATGGATTCCCACCACCTCATGGAAATTCCGAGCTTCCCAATCCCTTCCAAAGGATGGGGAATGCCAGGATGATTCCCACCCCCTCACGGGATCAATCCATTCCTAAGGAATGATGGTGGCCGCTCCGCTCATCCCTCCCTGGTGTTCCTGGTCAGCTCTGGGAACCTTCCCTGGGAATTCCTTGCAGAATCCACTGAATTCCACGATCCTGGTGTGTCTCTTCCCACCTGGAATATCCTGGGATTCTCCAGATGAGCGCGGAATCCTCCGTCACGCTCAGCCAACCCCCTGAGGTGCCCCTCCTTCCCTGGTGTGCGCCCTGTCTGCCTTTCCTGGTTGAAACAGGATCCCTGGAAGGTGGGTATTCCCGATTTTAGCTGCTCCATGAATCCCTGGGGTGCGAGGCCTCTGCTAACCCAGCCCAACAATAGTTTAGGCCAGGCTTTAATTGGCTCTTCCCTGTCCCACTCCGTCATTCCAATAATTTTATGGATAGCAGAGGCTGCAGACCCACAGAAACGCTGGATAACCTCGGCCATCCCTTATTTTTGGGATGGAATTCCCACCCAGTTGCCTCAGAATCCCTGGATATTTGCCTTGGAACGGATTTTTAAAGTCCCCCTTTTCCAAACTCTGCCAAGGGCAGGGACAACTCCATTGGAGTTGCCATTGTGTCCTTACTTTTAGAATTCCCTCTTCCAGCTTTTCCTTCTTACGGAATAATCCCTTCGCCTGCTCCGCTTCCTCTCCGGAGCTGCATCCACCCCATCCATGGGATGAGGCTGCCCGGAGATCCCTGGGATGGGGTTTTCCCACCGATCCCTCGGATTCCCATCATCTGGAATGACTTTGGAAGCAACAAACAAGGCACGGATGGAGGATTCTGCCAGGTTGGGTGACCTGAGCCGCCGTCTGGAATTCTGGGAATTCCTGGATTTGGGAATACTCGGAACCGCTGGGCAAATTGGGAATCTGGATGCCAAACGCGGCCACCGAGCTGAAGGGCGCGAGCATTCCAATGTCAATCCGGGAACGGGAATTTCTCCCGCTTGGATTTTCCAGACCCAGACAAAATCCTGGAGGCAGACAGGACCCAGATATCTGACAGCTCCGCTTTTCCAAAGGCTCAGGGAAATCGCTGGATTTAAATCCTGACCTACTTCGGTGGCTGCTTTCTATTGGATTTTTTTTCCCTTCGGGATTCCAGCTTTTCCTTTGGGTTTTTTTTCACCCCTCCCCCCCCCCTTAGAAAAGCATCTTTATACTTGGACATAAATAAAAAATATAAATATAAATATAAATATAAATATAAATATAAACAGCTACGCCACTCTAATTGGGGAGTTTTCCAGGTTAAACTCAAGTTATCCGTTTTTTTCCCCCAGGAAATCCGGACCAGAAAAATTCCAGAAAAATCCACACGAGTTATTTCCATCCTCATGCTGTTTCACACATGAAAAAAAAACGGCAAATTAAAAAACGGACAGACCTTTAAAGCAAAATATTCCCGAGCGTTTACAACAACCTGGCAACCACAAGCCAATCAAACGTAGAAATACTCATGGAAATATTCATGGAAACAAATTTGGCTTTATCAGAGCACCAGGAAATCCAGGGACACGAGGCTGGGACCGTTCCCTCAAGGATTATCCCACTCACTGGAGCGGGATGGGAAGGATTTTATCCCTCTCTGTCAACGCCATGGGAAAAGGATGAACCAAGGCACCGAGAGCAGCGACTGTGTTGCCGATAAAACAGGAATTCCCCACATCTTTTCACCGGAAATAAATAGGAATTATTTTATAGAATTGCCTTCCATTAAAAACGAACGTCGTTCAAACGGCCTCCGCTCCTTTTGGAGCTGAAGGGGGAAATTGGGAATTCCTGCAGGTGTTTCTGCGTTGGAGACAAAATCCATCCCAGCAGATTCCCACAAAAATTATTCCAGGTGCCTTGGGAATCATCCAAGGTGTGCTCAACTCCCTTTCCCAGCTTTGGCCCAAATCCTGGAATGGTTTGGGTGGGAAGAGACCTGAAAGCCCATCCGGTTCCACCCCTGCCATCCCATCCCATCCCATACCATCCCATCCCACCCCCACCCCTACCATCCCC
>VZRN01006106.1:49204-69692 GCA_013397935.1 Dasyornis broadbenti
GGAATCTTGAGCTCCACAACCGGAATTATTCCTATTTTCTTCTCTATTCTGAGGTTCCACCGGGAAAATGGGAGGAAAGGCAGGGGAAACCAGGGAATGTTTCCAGAGGGGTCCCTCGTGGGTGGCCCTCCCAATAAAAATGGCAAAGAAATGAGTCAGGAAAAGGAATTCAATTCCTTAATCCTAAAACTGGGAGGCAAATGACGAATGGATGGGAAAAGAGAAGGAAAACAGGATATGGATACGCCCTGAGGGTGGGATTAGCCAGGAAAATTGGGAATTTGCGATCCTAAAACCTTCACGCACTTCCTGAAGGGAGCGGATTTCCGGGTCTGGCTTCACACAGCTCCCCAGGGATAACATCCAGCTCTTGGAATGCTATTCCAGCCTGGATCCAAAACCCCTGAGCACATTTAGGGTTTGGATATCGGGAGGGAATTCCTGGCTGGGAGAGTGGGGAGGGGCTGGGATGGAATTCCCAGGGAAGCTGTGGCTGCCCCTGGATCCCTGGCAGTGTCCAAGGCCTGGGTCCCTGCCCACGGAAAGGGGTGGAATGGGATGGGATTCAGGATCCCTTCCAATCCAAACCATTCCATCATTCCATGATCATCAAGCACCTGACTCCAAACCCTGGTCAATATTATCCCTCTCTTCACTATCCCAGGAATTCTTTACAAATCCCAGGAATCCCTGCCCAGCTAGAATCGGTGCCAAGAGCACGTCCCAATTCCCTGGAATTCTGCCACGGGAGCAGGCAGGTACAGCAGGAGAGCCCTGTACATCCATAACATCCATTTTTTATCCCTGAGGGAAATCCTCCTTCCCTGGAAAACAAGGAAGATCCATCACATCGGAGCTCTGCCGCCACGGAGCAGGGGAAAAAATCATGGAAAAGCACCTGGAGCTCCCAGCTTGGAGAGGGGAATGAGAGCACGGCCCATGGACCCACCCAGCGCGGTCAGGGATGTCCTGGGATTCCATGGGAATTCCATAAATCCACGGGAATGCCTGCAGTCTGCCTTGCGAAAGGGGATATTGGGAAGAGCCAAATTCCCGACCGATTTCCATTTTCCTCACCCTGATCCAGCCCTAATAATCCCAGGAAAAATGGCTGGTGCTTCCACGATCCAATTTTACCGGCATCAGCGGAATACACAGGGGGGAAAAAAAAGAAAAACGGGAATTTCATGCGGAAAAAGCTCGATTTCGGCATCCAAACTTCGGGAAATCCCGCACCATTATTGAGGATTATTGGAATTTTCCCCTTCACCTCATTATTCGTGGATTATTCCGCCTTGTGAGTGAATTCCTTTTGTCTTTTTACGGCCGATCCTCAGTTGGAAATTCCCAATTTTTTTTTTTTTCCTTTTGCCTTCCTGGCAACAGAATCCAAGATTTCTGTTCTGCCCATCGAAGTCGCATAAATTGAATTAATTTTCAATTATTTATTTAATTTACCTTTATAGAATGAATTTAATTATTTGATTTCTGAGATCTCGGAAAAAGAAAACGCCCAGCCCGAGCAGAAGGCGACGCACGCGTTCCAACGACAGCAAATCCCTGGGAATGCTGCTCCTGGAATGACTCAAAGGGGAAAATCCGGAGGAAAAGAAAGAGAAAATCCGGGTCCGTGGCTCCCTCAGTCCGGTATTCCAAGATTTAGGAACGTTCTGGGAAGGGCGGGAAGCAGGACACGGAGGAGACGTGGGAAAGGAGGGAAGCAGAGAAGTCCATGGAAAAAGTCGGTCTGCTGCCAGGTCAATTCCCACAGAATGAAAACACCAAGGAATTTTTAAATTCCTTCAGGATTGGAACCTGGAAGCAGGAAATGACAGCCTTGGAATCAGAATTGGGAAGAACCATCGGAATTTAGGAATTCTCCAGCTGTTCCTGCTCCTTTCCCAGCAGGATCTGGGGACACTTCCCACTGTCCCAGGCTGCTCCAAGCCCCATCCAACCTGGCCTTGGACACTTCCAGGGATGGAGCAGCCCCAGCTTTTTTGGGAATCTGTGCCGGAGCCCCACTAAAAATGTTTTCAAAGTAAATTCCAGTCATTTCAGCCCATCCTTGGCACCTCCTCTGGCACCGGGGCTCCAATTCCTAAAAAAAACGCTCGGGAAACTCCTCTTTTCCCACCTCATCCTGGGATTTTCGGTTATTAAAGGCAATTTTCCAACGGGAATCCCGCATTCCAATGGGAATTCCAGGCTTTGATCAATCCTGGGGTTTTCCAAGGGAAACCCCGCATTCCAGGCTTTGATCAGTCCTGGGGTTTTCCAACGGGAATCCCCGCATTCCAGGCTTTGATCAATGCTGAGGTTTTTCCAAGGGAAACCTCGCATTCCAGGCTTTGATCAATCCTGGGGTCTTCCAACGGGAATCCCCGCATTCCAGGCTTTGATCAATCCTGCGTTTTTTTTTTCCAGTGGAAAATCCGCATTCCAGGTTTTATGCCACCAATTCCCGCCCATTTCCCCCGTGCCGCTTTTCCAATCCATCCCAGTTCCAGGAAGATCAGGAAGATCAGGCAGCTCTACCCCCGTGCTTAATTGATCTTTGTTTGGCTGAAGGCAGCGCTGCCTGTTTGGCTGTGGCAGGCCCTTAATTAATTAATTAATTAATTAATGGACCAAAGGTCGCCGTTAATTAGCCAAAGGTTGTCCTAACCTTGAGCACGTCTCCGGCGGCGCCTCTGGCTCCGTGATTTTACGGAAACGGGAGCTGTGTCAGGCCCGGATTAACTGGAAAAGCCGCCAGGGGCTAAAAATAACCAACCCATCTCCGTTTTCCAAAAGCAGGGATCCGGGATCAGCGTTAATCCCTGCCCAGGGGCGGGGAAGGGGGGAGGTTGGAGCCGGAATTTTGGGTTTGGAACGGGGTGAGTTTGCACTCAACCCCCTCAGGGAGCGAGGGATTCCAGAAATTCCATGTTGGGCTGGAGACGGGGCCGGGCACGGAGGGGAGGCTGGGGGTCACCAGGACGGGGCAGCCCCAGCTTCCCTGGGAAAAGTGTTCCTTCCCATTGTCCGGGGAAAGATTTCCTCCTGTTCCCTGATTTTATTCCCTGATCCCTGCCCTCCTTCAGCCCTTCATTAAAGCCATTCCCAGTCATCCTGAAACAAAAAATTCCCTCGCGGAACCGGCTTTGGGATGTGATGCAGGTTTGGGATCAGAAATTGGATTTTTGGGTGATTTCATAAAAATCATTGGGAATTCTTCATTTCATAAGGAGCAGCTGAACCATCCCAAGGCCATTCCTGTAATTCCTTGAAAATTTTTATCCCCAAAATTCCTTCAGCCGAGATTTTCCCGTTTTTTTTTCTTTTTTCGTCAGAACCGGGAGTGGTTCCCAACCATTAAAAGGGGAAAACCTTCCCCTACCAGGGTCACATTTTCACAGGAAAAAACCAGAATCTGGGAATCCCAGGGACATCCTTTCCCAAAGGGACAAAACCAGGGAATTACAGGTAAAAATTGTTCTCCAGCCTGGCCTTGGACACTTCCGGGGATCCAGGGGAGGCTCAGGAATTTCTCCATGGAAAGGGGGTGGAGTCCCCATTCCCTGGAAGTGTCCAAGGCCAGGCTGGACAGGGATGGAATGGGAAAATCTTCAGAGCTCCTTCCAACCCCAACCATTCCGGAATATCTGTGACCATCCTGACATGGATTCCATCGTTCCCAGCTCACCCCAACCATTTCTTTTCCCGTTTTTTTCCCTCAGAAGCTGCCCCAGGGAACGTCCCAGCTTCCAGGGCTCACCCAGGAGAGCTGGAGCTCCCTCCTCCACTCCCAGGTGAGAAAGGCTTCCCAAGACTCATCCCAAACCACCCAAATTCCCTGTTTTTCCTAATATTTCCTATCCAAAGCTGTAAAATCACTGCCACCAGCACCCTCCAAGGGCTTTTCCAACCTTTTCCCACCTCAATCCGCCACTTCCCCATCACCTTCCTCCCACCCCTGGACTTCCACCTCCGGCAGATAGATTTTCCTTCATTCCAACGAGAGAAAAAATTGGAAAAATTCCAGGTTTTCCCTCTGCCAGAAAAGCTGAGAGGGGAGAGAAAGGCCCAGGGAGCATTTCTTCCCCTCCCCAGCCTTCAGGAGAATTTTCCATCAGCGGGAAAACCCCGAGCCCAATTGCAGCTGGCACCTCTCCGGCTCCAACCCGGGAATCGGGAGGAGCTGGAGAGGAGGGGCCTTTCCATTCTCGCGGAGAACAAAATCTGGGAAGCGCGCGACCTTTCCTGACTGAATTATCCCCAAAAATAGCGGCAGCGCAAAGCGATCCCGCCAGGAAGGAGGAGCAGGGACGGGCTGGAAGATGGATCCTGAGGCGGAATTTTTCCAGACGGGGGAAGAACGAAAGGAAAATAAATTGGATAAAAGGAAGCTTTCCTCGCAAATTTTTGGATTTCCTGCTGGAATTTTTAGACGCTGAATCGGAAATTCCCAAGCAAAACCTGGTGTCGGAGTGGCAAAGTCAAAACGTTTCCGTTGGGAAATGGGAGAAGGGAATAATCCATGGAAAAGGTTTCCCGTTCCAGGGTTATTTTTGAAAAGCAGCTCAGGAGCCGAGGATGGATTCCTAAATTATTCAAGGGCATTGATTGAAATATTCCACCTCCCCCTCCGGAAGCGCTTCAAGCTCCGCAGGGAGCTCCAGCCGGCCTCGGATCCCATTCCATGGAAATCTCAGCCCGAAGGGGAAGGAGGACGTGGTGTCCCGGCTGGAGAAGGGCAGGGATGGGGCGGGGAGAGTTTATCCAGAGGTGCCTCCCTCAGAGTATGGAGAGAATCCCAAAATAGGGATTCTGCCTGAATAGGGAAAATCGGGGAATGAGGAGGAGAACCGGTAAATTTTGGGGTGAGGGAAGAAAGGGAATTAAGGAGCGTCCATGAGAAAATAAAACAAATCTTTCCAGTTAAAGCCTATGGGAAAGTGGAATCAGTGAGTGATTCCAGGGCTGGAGCCAGGCTGGGAGAGCTGGGAATGTTCCCCTGGAGAAGGGAAGGCTCCAGGGAGAGCTCAGAGCCCCTGGCAGGGCCTAAAGGGGCTCCAGGAGAGCTGGAGAGGGACTGGGGACAAGGGATGGAGGGACAGGACACAGGGAATGGCTTCCCACTGCCAGAGGGCAGGGGCAGATGGGATATTGGGAATTGGGAATTCCTGCCTGGGATGGAATTCCCAGAGCAGCTGTGGCTGCCCCTGGATCCCTGGGAGTGTCCCAGGCCAGGCTGGAGCAGCCTGGGATCATAGAATATGTCCCTGCCCAGGGCACGGTGCACCCACAACCTCTCCGTGTTTGCCTTCCCACACCTTTTCCCGCAGTTTTCCCGGCTGATTCCAACACCTGCCCACACTTGTTTTTACCACATTCCAAGTTTTTTTTCCCTTCAATCCGCTCTCACAGATTCCCAAGCGAAGCCTTGGAAGAGGGGATTCGTTTCTCCAGCAATGCCAAGGAGATCTGACAGCAGCTCCCATTCCCGAGGAGGGAAGCAGGGTTATTCCAAGGACAACGCAGGAATATCATCGGGAATGAATGATTCCAGGCTGTCCGAGCAGAAGGAAAATGGGAAAGGAACCAGCCCTGCCTGGAGCTGCAGTGGAAAATGTTTTCCTTCATTTCCATCCAGGGAATGTTCCAACCCGGCCTTGGACGCTGCCAGGGATCCAGGGGCAGCCACAGCTGCTCTGGGAATTCCATCCCAGCCCCTCCCCACCCTCCCAGCCAGGAATTCCCAATTCCCGATATCCTATCCTAATCTTCCCTTTTCCAATTTGAAGCCATTCCCTGTGTCCTGTCCCTCCATCCCTTGTCCCCAGTCCCTCTCCAGGGAATGACTCCCATTCCCAGCTCCACAAGACACAATTCCCAATCTCCCGACTCCTCTTCCCGTTCCAGCCCATTCCAGCTGCAATAAACCCCAAAGAGCTGGAAAACTTTCCCCTGTTCCGCCAATCCAACATCACAGCCTCATTCCCGTTTTTCCTGAAGGATCCTGGTGTCATTTTCCATGAAAACCACGATCAACACGAGGACCTGGAGCAGAGGAAATTCCCAAATCCCAGCTTCCCAATCCACCAGCACAGCTCAGGGATCACCCAATCATCTCCAAGGCTCCAGTGTTTTCCCAGTGTGAGTCCGGTGAGGACTTTCCGGGCTGAGAAAACATCCAAATTCCAATGGAATTCCGTTGGAATTCCATTGGAATTCCTTTGGATCGGGACTTGGAGGGCATCATTCATTAAACCTGGAAAGGCTCGATGAGAGTCTATAAATAAATCATATCCACAGATGAAAATATGCCCATGGAAAATATTCCCGCATTCTGGAGATAACAGGATCTGACTGGAATGTGGGAATCAAAGAGCCAGGAAAACCACGATAAGTTCAGGAAAAAAACAAAAAAAAACCAAAACAACACCTGGCAGTTGTGAGAGGAAATCAAAACGTGGGAACACAGCAGAGGAGGGTGAGGCGGGAATTCTGGAATTGCAGGAATTCCCTGAGTCAGGTTTCATCCCAATGAATAATTCCCAAGGATACGGAAGGAAGAACCAATCCAAGGTGGAAATGGAAACGTAACGAGGAGCTCTGGGAAAAGCTGCTTTATTTTTATGGGAATTGTTCCGCCAATCCCACAAAACGTTGTCCCAGCAATTCAACCACTTTCCTGGAAATTGTGTCAGGGAAAAATGCAGGAATTCATTGGGCGGGGTTTTATCCCAATGAATAATTCCCAAGGATAAGGAAGGGGGTAAAAACCAATCCAAGGTGGAAATGGAAATGAGGAGCTCTGGGAAAAGCTGCTTTATGGGATGCTGATATTTTTATGGGATTTTTTCCATCAATCCCACAAAACGTTATCCCGGCAATTCAACCACTTTCCTGTGTTTTATCCAAACCCATTTTTTCCCGCAAATGACGGGAATGTCTGAGGATCCAGGGAATTCCAAGGCATTCCAATAACCCCCACAACAATTGGGGTGTCCCCTTCTTCCGGGCCCCGGTGACGACGACAATTCCAAGCCCAAGAACTGGAAGCAGGGGCACCTAAAACCCATGGATCCCATGAGTTTCTTGGGATTTTGGGATCACGTATCCCAGGCAGTGCCCAAATGGTCTCAGCTCCCAGGATATCAAAGGCGGTCAGGCTTCCAGAGGAATCCCGGAATTATTCTGGTTGGGAAAGACCCACCATGGACCACCGCCACATCCATGTGCCATATCCATGTTTTTTTGGACATTGCCATGGATAAGAACTCATTCCAAGGCTTCCCAAGCCTTTCTGGGGAAAGAAACAATTCCCAATATCCAACGGAAGCCTCCCCTGGTGCCAGTCGAGGCCAATTCCTGCCAGAGCCGCTTCCTTGCTTTCCAGAGTTTCTTGGAAAACCTTCCTCGCTTCCTTCGACCGATTGGATCCAAAATAAAACGCTTTTCCCTAAAAATAGCCGTGGCTAGAATGCTTGGCTAATTTTGGAGGGAGCATTTGCGGAGCTGGGATAAAAAGATCCAACGGCACAAATCCCTGACTCCAACATCCGAGGATAACGTCAAACACAACAGGGACAACTTTTCCATTTTTCATTCCTTGATCCCAATTTGGTTTTGTTTGTTTGGTTGGGGTTTTTTTGTTTTTTGTGGGAAGCGTTCCCTTTGTTGTGCGGCCACGGAGGAAGCTGGAATCATTCCTGCCATTCCCGTTTTTCTGGATAAAGGACGGTTCTCCCACCTTCCGCACCCATTCCCAGCCTCCTCGTGTCCCTTCTGGTTGGGACCAAATTCCAGAGGCAAAATTCCAGCCTTGGGGATCTTTCCATGGGGTTTTGCTGTGGGAATCGGCTGAGTTTCAGCTCCACTGGTTGTGGTTTGGGACATTCCCGAAGCGCTGAATCCTTAATTTAAAGAGAGAGGAATTCCAGGAATTCCAGGAAATCCCAAATCCCTCTGCCAAGGGTTGACCTCCACACTCCACCCTGGGATCACTCCCCTATTCCAGCTCTCTCCCATCATTCCCAGCCCACAGATCAAACTCCCGGGAAGCACAAATTCCACACGAGCCACTTGCAGTGCCATGAACTCCTCCCAAAAATTCCTGTGGGAATTTCATTCCCGTGACACTCCAGCCTTAGGGAACGAAGGGTTAAAAAAAGGGAATAAAGGGAAGTAATCCCAAACATGGAACGGTTTGGGATGGAAAGGATTTTAGGGATCATCCCATCCCACCCCTTTTCCATGGGCAGGGACACCTCCCACTGTCCCAGGCTGCTCCAAGTCCCTTCCAACCTGGCCTTGGACACTTCCAGGGATCCAGGGGCAGCCACAGCTGCTCTGGGAATTCCATCCCAGCCCCTCCCCACCCTCCCAGCCAGGAATTCCCAATTCCCAATATCCAAANCCACAGCTGCTCTGGGAATTCCATCCCAGCCCCTCCCCACCCTCCCAGCCAGGAATTCCCAATTCCCAATATCCCATCTGTCCCTGCCCTCTGGCAGTGGGAAGCCATTCCCTGTGTCCTGTCCCTCCATCCCTTGTCCCCAGTCCCTCTCCAGCTCTCCTGGAGCCCCTTTAGGCCCTGCCAGGGGCTCTGAGCTCTCCCTGGATCCTTCCCTTCTCCAGGGGAACATTCCCAGCCTGGCTCCATGGGAAAAGCTTCTTTAGGTTAAGGAGTTTATTCCATTTTTCCAAGGTATCCACGTGTCAGGGAATACTGCACCCCCTCAGGGCCGAAGCTGACTGCATCAACATTCCCAGGATTTTTTTCCTAACTCACACCAGGTTCTCAGAATGGCACAAACCCTTGGGAATCAGGATTGGTCGTCACTCCGCCAAATCCAACACTCAACAAAAGTAAAAACCTGGATCGGGAACTCCTTTGCCGCCGGAATGAACCAACCTGGGCTCCATATTCTGCTGCTTTCGCCAAGGAAAAACTGGGATTTCAGAAGGAACAACACCGAGTATGGACACTCATCCCACTAAATCCACGGGCACCTGTTTCATCCTGGAGCTAAAATCTCCAATCCCAGCCTGCATTCCCAACATTCTTCACTCCTCTTGCCCGACTTTGTTCTCCAGAACATTCAAGCAATTCCAGTTTGCCCTTGGAAAAACCCGAGGCCTCTTTTCCCTCCGCCAAGGAGGCGCGATTCGGCTGCCCGGGAAGCCGGCGCTCCAGCAGAATTTCGGGAATGCAGCACCCAACGGGCCGCTCTGGACTTCGGGCCGAGCGACCCCGCTGCGTTTCCAAGCGGGAGCAGCGCATGGATCATCCGGGCCGGAGGGAAAAGTGGGAATGCAGCCTTGCACTTAAGGCGCAATTAAATTTCCCGTGGCTAACGAAGCGTTTCTGCAAACGTCAGCTCCCCCGGTCCTGCTGCTGCCAATCGGGAGCGGGAGAAGTGGCTCTCCGGAGGGGAGAATTCCATTAAAATGGTGGATCGCAGCCATTCCTTCCCGGGATTCAAGGGATGGTGGCTTCACCACGGATGGGGTTGGTTGGGCGCTTGGGGTTGGAGCTCGTTTTCTCTGCCTGGGAAAGAGGCTCCGTGAGGCTGGGGCTGATGGAAAAATCCCAGATCAGATGGGAAAATAAAACTGGGATAGTCAAGGGAGCGGAAATCCTGGAGGATCCAGGGATTTAGGCCAGGCTGGGTGGGGATTGGAGCAGTCTGAGATCATGGAAGGTGTCCCTGAACATGGAGAGGCTGGAATGGGATGGGATTTGAAATCCCTTTAATCCTAAACTATTCCAGGATTAAACTCTGCACGGACACCAATCCCGATTGATTGCACAGATAATTAAAATAATGACTAATCATTAATAAATAATGACTAATAATTATAAATGATCACTAATAGCTATAAATAATCACGAATAGCTATAAATAATCAATTACAGCCAAGGTACAAAGCCAACCCACGGGGATCACGGTAACCTCACCCGGAGCAGAGCTTCCCGCCCCTCAGCAATCCCAAAAATCCAGCCCAGCTCCAGCAGAAATTCTCAAAAGGCGCCAAAGCTCCCGGGAAGGCAGCACAGATCAGTGAAATCCTGGTGGTGTCAGCAACACCCACGGATCTGATCCGGGCACAGAAAGTGCAGAGCAGGAGGGAAAAAAAATCCGTTTTGGCTCCTTTCGACATCAGCTGCTGAATATTCCCATTTTTTTTTTTGGCCGGGAAGGTGAAAAGGAAGAGCCCTCGGGGTCTGGATCTGCCATTTCGGAGGGGCTGAGGAGCTGGTTTGGGGTGAGGAGATAAAAACCCACGTTGTGGCTTTGCCCGGGCAAAAAATTCCTGAGCCTTGGGATTGGGATGAGGCCAAAGGGAACATCCTGCCCCTGGGACACGGCAATTCCAAGGCTGGATGGAGAATGGATGGAGAGCGGGATTTGGGGGTGTGGGCAGAGAGAGCCGAGGTCACGGGAAGGGATTCGGCCTCTGCTGTGCCCTCAGGAGTTCCCACCTGGAATTCTGCATCCACCTCTGGGCCCTCGACGCAAAAAAAAATGTGGAGCTGTTGGGATGAGTCCAGAGGAAGTCACAACGTTGATCCCAGGGCTCTCTGGAGCCAGGCTGGGAGAGCTGGGAATGTTCCCCTGGAGAAGGGAAGGATCCAGGGAGAGCTCAGAGCCCCTGGCAGGGCCTGAAGGGGCTCCAGGAGAGCTGGAGCGGGAATGGGGACAAGGGATGGCGGGACAGGACACAGGGAATGGCTTCCCACTGCCAGAGGGCAGGGACGGATGGGATATTGGGAATTGGGAATTCCTGGCTGGGAGGGTGGGGAGGGGCTGGGATGGGATTCCCAGAGCAGCTGTGGCTGCCCCTGGATCCCTGGCAGTGTCCAAGGCCAGGCTGGACACTGGGGCTTGGAGCAGCCTGGGACAGTGGGAGGTGTCCCTGTTGGAATGGGGTGGGATTTAAGGTCCCTTCCATTCCAGGATTCTGGGATCAATTCCCTGCTCCATCTAAAATAATTCTTTTTCCCAGCCCTTCCTTTGCCAGAGTCATTGGGATGCAAAGGAGTTTTCCATGCGGTGAACGACTGCCAGCCCGCAGTGGGAGCAGGGATTTTGGGATTTTGGGATGCTGAGGCCGCTGCGGCTCCACTCAGTGGGAGCTTCCCTAATCCTCTCCCCACCACTGGAATGTGGGAAAACTCCCACTTCCAGAACCTCTCCCGCTTTTCTCGCCCTCGATGAGCCAAGGACGGGAGAGCTTTGAGCCATCCCAACAGGAAGGATCCTCTCCCATCCATTCCCAGTGTTGCTCCAGAATCCAAATCCACCTGGCCTTGGACACTGCCAGGGATCCAGGGGCAGCCACAGCTGCTCTGGGAATTCCATCCCAGCCCCTCCCCACCCTCCCAGCCAGGAATTCCCAATTCCCAGTATCCCATCCATCCCTGCCCTCTGGCACTGGGAAGCCATTCCCTGTGTCCTGTCCCTCCATCCCTTGTCCCCAGTCCCTCTCCAGCTCTCCTGGAGCCCCTTTAGGCTCTGAGCTCTCCCTGGATCCTTCTCCAAGTGAACATTCCCATCATCCTGGATCCTGGATGAGGATGCAGCGCTGGTGAGAAGGGGCCCTGAGCCAGGCCGGGAACGGGAATGGGAGCTCAGGGATTAGCAAGGATTGGTTGGATCCAGTGCTGCTGGAGAGGAGCCCAGGCAGCCTCCCACGGGCACATCCCACAGGGAGCTCAGAATTCCTGAGGGAAAAAAATCTCCAGGAGAGACTGGGGCCGGAGCTCCTTCACCAGAACAAATTCCAGAATAAAACATCCTGGAAGAAATGACCAAAATATGGAAAAAACTTCCTTTGGAGAAGGATCTCCTCATGGAAGCATAAATTCCCCATGGATGGCTGAGCTGGCTCCACCATCCATGGCTTCCTCTGGAGCTGATCCATCCATCCCGTGCTGGGGAGTTACGGCTCACGTCGGATTCAGCTTCCCTACTCCGTAAATCTCCGGAGAGGGACTCTCAGCAGGGCAACCTCGGCATTCCCGCATTCTGCCCGCGCATCGGCGCGGAACAGGAGCGCAGGGAAGAGCCGGGAAGCAGGGAAAAACCCAAGGACATCAGGACGGCAGGAAACGGGATCCAGGGAAGCGGAATCCAGGGATGAATCTGTGGCCTCTGGAAGCAGCTCCCAGCTCCTGCAGAGCTCCTGCTGCGGCTGCGATTTGCAATTTAAATCCCGGCGATGCAAATCCATACGGAAAAGAGGGAAGGGATGAAGGAGCGCTCGGGAAGCTCTCCTGGAGCATCTTGGAGCTCGGATCGGATTTTCACGTGGATGGAAATCTGGGAAGAAACGGAGCGGGGATTTGGTGGGGTGAGGTCCTGTTTGCAGCTCCATTTTCTCCCTCCTTTTGGATGCTCCATCAAAAGCCATGGATGCACAGATCCATGCAAAGCAGCTTCCAGCAAATAAAAGGAGCTCATTTCCAATTATCCCTCAGAAATATCCAGGATTTCAATGCCATGCATCCAGCAGCATTTTTGTCCAGCCTCTCCTAGCCCGGATTTAATTCCATTTTCCAGAGGTTTCATTAACATTCCCATCTCCGAGAATACTTCTCCCCACTGTCATCATTCCTTGAAAAAAAACAGGATTTTTTCACCACATTCCTGCTGGACAAGTCCAGCAATCCCCAGCCTTCAGGGGCACAAATTCCCTGGATAAACACAGGAAAATGGCACTAAAATGTTATTTTGGGGTTTTTTCCCATTTTTTTTTTTTTCCCCCAATTATTGTAACTTAGGAAGTTGCCATTCCAGAGGCCGTCCAGGATGATCCTAGGCGGGTCCTACATGGAATTCTTTAGGTTGGAAAAGTCATCTAGGATCGAGTTCTGCACCTGATCCATGTCCCCAGGTGCTACATCCACAGGGATTGGAATCCCTCCAGGATGAGCACTTTCCATGAAGAAATTCCCCCTAATATCCAACTTTGTGTCAGAATTCCAGCTTGGACTTCATTCCCGAACTCCGTATTCCTTCTCCTGGTGGTTTTTTTTGTTTTTTTTTTAATTGTTTATTTTTTATTAATTATTATTATTTATTAATCCCAGGTTTTCTGATCCAAAGGAAAATGTGGGAAAGACCCCAGCACATCCTGCAGCCCCTGGGAGCCCTGAGCCATTATCCCATCAACAATTCCAGCCAGGAACGTTTTCCATGTCACACCCTGACCGCCTCTGGCTGTTTCAAGATCAGGAATTCCTCGTTTTTCCTCCCCCATTCCCCACTTCCACTCAAAGAGCAGCTCCCAAACCTCCTCAGGACGCAGAAACGGCGGGGAGATGTGGCGACGAGATGGATATCCGAGATTACTCCACTTCCTCTCATTATCCCAGAAAACAAAAAAAAAAACCTGGAAAATCAGACCCCTCTGCCCCTCTGAAAACCCCCTGAAGACCTCGCTCAAAATTCCCTTTATACCTGGATTGAAATGGATAAACCCCGCTCATTAACTGCACTTAACTCCCAAATTCCCCCCCCCAGGAGGGGAAAAGAATCCATTGAAAAGCTGATTTGGGAGATTTCAAAGCATTTCTGGCACGGACCTGATGGACTGGATCCCGTTTTAGCCACAAACCCTAAAATCCATGAAAATTCATTTTTGTTTCTTCCAGAAAAACAGAGAAAAGGTCATCCAGCAGGGCCATTATTCTGATTTTTAGTTCCTGCTCCTCTGCACACACAGGGATTAGATGGGATGACAGGGAATGCCTGTGGATGTGCACCGGGACAACCTCGGGAGATTTGGGATTATTTATTTATTCCCAAATGGAACCAATTCCTTGGTCTGCAGCCCCCAAAATGAGGTTGGGTTGGGTTGGGCTGGGCTGGGCTGGGCTGGGAATAGGAAAAGTGTCAATAAATCCTTTGTTGCGTGGGTGTAAATGAGACAACCGGGGAAAATGGGAATCGTGGAAAACGGGAACGGTGGGAAATGGGAACCGTGGGAAATGGGAATCATGGAAAACAAGAACTGTGGGAAACGGGAATAGTGGGAAATGGGAACAGTGGGAAACAGGAACCGTGGAAAATGGGAACCGTGGAAAATGGGAACCGTGGAAAATGGGAATCATGGGAAATGTGAATCATGGAAAACAAGAACTGTGGGAAACGGGAATAGTGGGAAATTGGAATAGTNAGGAACAATGGAAAATGGGAATCATGGAAAATAGGAACTGTGGGAAACGGGAATCATGGAGAATGGGGATCGTGGAAAATGGGAACCATGGAAAATGGGAATCACAGAAAACAGGAACAATGGAAAATGGGAATCATGGAATGGTTTGGGTTGGAAAAGCCTTAAAGGCCATCCCGAGTTTGTGGCTTCCTACAAATATTGAGGATTCATGTCCTAAACGTGGGATATGTAGGAATAATATTTAACAGGGAATACATCCATTTCTCCCAGGCCGGGAAGTCCTTGGCTGCAAAGGGGAATGACACAGGCACAGAAAAAGGGAATTTTTTCCCCACTTTTTAAAGTGTTATCCTGATCCACAATCCCCGCGGAAGAAGCTGATAATTTGGAATACAACCAACCCTGTGGTCCCTCCTGGATCCAACAAAATTCCCAAGCCCAGCAACGCCCCATAATCCATGGCAAACCTGCTCTTCTCCCGGCATGGATACAAGGGCACATTCCAGAGCAAGGATAAAGCTCCAGCAGAGCCATGGGAAGGGTTGATGCCGGATCCAGCATTCCAGCCAGGATCTGGGATCCTCCAAACATTCCTTTTGGGGTCATCCCCAAAAGAACTGGGTTTGGTTCTGCTCTACAAAGACCGGGGAATGCCAAGCTGCCCTTTGTCACTGAGGGAAAAAAAACTGGGAATGCAGCATGCCAGGGAGACAGGGATATATCCCCTCATCCACAAAGGCGGATAACGGGTTGGGATCGGATTGGATTTTCTCCTTGTCACGAGTCAGCCGGAGCCACTCCATGGAAAATAAACACATAAAACACCCAGGAAAAGAGATGAAGATTTTTCCTTAAGGATTTTTCCTTAAGGAAAACAGGCTGTTCATAAATGCATGGAAGTTGCCACCCCAAGAAAAGCTCCCTGCTCCTCCAGGCAGCTCCGTTTGTCCTTATCAGGAAGGAGCAGGAAAAGCTTGGAGCAAACCAAGAGTTGTGTCAAGGCTGAGGTGGGGCCAAACCTTTGCTCTCTGCATGGAAAAATCCAGGTTTTTGTGGCATTCCCAGCCCCTCACCAAGCACAGCCCCTGCCAGGCTGTTCCCTAAAATTGGGATGAGCTGGAAAACGGATCAGGGTTGAGGGAAGGATTTGGGGGTGCCGGTGGGAGAGAGCGGGAAGTGCCTCAGACCAGAATCCCCCATGCCCTGGGCTTATCCCACAGAGTGGGCAGAGGAAAAGAGGGAATTCTGCCCCTGTGCTCTGCTCAGTGAGACCCCACCTGGAATCCTGCATCCAGCCCTGGGATCCAACTGCAGGAGGATGTGGAGATGCTGGAACAAATCCAGAGGAGGCCATGGAGATGCTCCAGGGCTGGAGCTGCTCTGGAGCCAGGTTGGGAGAGCTGGGAATGTTCCCCTGGAGAAGGGGAGGATCCAGGGAGAGCTCAGAGCCCCTGGCAGGGCCTAAAGAGGCTCCAGGAGAGCTGGAGAGGGACTGGGGACAAGGGATGGAGGGACAGGACACAGGGAATGGCTTCCCACTGCCAGAGGGCAGGGATGGATGGGATATTGGGAATTGGGAATTCCTGGCTGGGAGGGTGGGGAGGGGCTGGGATGGAATTCCCAGAGCAGCTGTGGCTGCCCCTGGATCCCTGGCAGTGTCCAAGGCCAGGTTGGACACTGGGGCTTGGAGCAGTCTGGGACAGTGGGAGCTGTCCCTGCTTAGTGCAGGGCTTTGGCCTGGATGACTTTAGAAGTCTCTGCCCATCCCAACCATTCCATGATTTTATGGAATGGGATTCTGGACATAAACTCAGGAAGCACCACCCTGTCATAGATGACAGCTCAGGGGAGTTGACTCTCGTATATGAGAATTGCAGTGAGGGTAAGAAGTCACCGGTGAATGAGTGCTGTGAGTTATGACTGGTTCAGAATGTTGAATAAGTTACGGACATTGCAATGCTCTGTTAATTATCGTTATTCTTGGGTGTTACAGTCCCGTTAATTGTCCCGGTTGTATGTAATTGATAAGGTTCAATATCTGCAACAGGGACTCGAGGGACAAAATGGCGGCTGAGGGGTGAGGGAAAGCTTCCAGAAAGTTCCTGTGCGGTGTCACTCGGGATGGCAGCCAGGGAGGAGCCCCGCCCGCTCTCACAGCCGGGCAGGCTCCATGTGGGCGGTGCAGGTCGGAGCGCCCTGGGTGGGCGGGCAAAGGGAAGGAGCAAGGAATCAAGGCCCTGGGTTGGTGAAATGCATCAAAATCTCCTGAGGGACACTTGAGGGGCATGAAAGTGGCGACACGAGCCTCGGAGGGTGTGCCTGCGGCCGGAGCAGCCATGCACCCAGCCCTGCTTTTTGTGTTGTGGGCTTCCCTAATTGTTTTTTTTTTTTAATAATAAATTGTTAAACTTCTCAACGTGGAGTGCCGCTCTTCCCAACCCCGTTTTTCCGGCTGCGGGCGTGGAGCTCCAACAGCTCTGGGACTGCTCCTTCCACCCCACAGCTACCAACCCCATCCAGCTTTCATTTTTAATCCCAGAACCCCTGAGGCTGGAAAAGCCCTCCCAGCCCATGGAGTCCCAGCTGTGCCCGATGCCCGCCTGGGCACTGAGTGCCACCTCCAGGAATTCCTTGGACTCCTCCAGGGATGGGCACTCCAAACCTCCCTGGGCACTTCCAAAGCGTCACCACCCTTTCCATGAAGAAATTCATGAAGGGAAAAACCCTATAAATCTTCCCTTCCTCTAGCCCAGCCCAAAATCCCGAATCCATGGAAAAGGAACACAACCAAATTTCAGATTGGCCCAGAATTCATTTAATCTCTTGCTGACCCAGTTCTGGAGCTGGGCAAACACTGATTTTTTTTTCTTTTTTATTGTTTTATCGGTTTTTAATTGTTTTATTGTTTTGATGTTATTTATTGTTTTATTGGGTTTTTATTGTTTTACTGTTTTTTTAATTGTTTTATTTTTATTTATTTCATTTACCAAACAGAGGAGAGGGAGGAAAAGAAATTATTTCGGCCAAGCTGAAGCGAAACGGTTTTGGGGAAATATCCCCATTTTGGATGTTTTTACTCAACCAAAAATATTGATCTTGTTCTGCTTTAATCTCTTCATTAAAAACGCAAAAACCCAAATGAAAATATTGGGATGCAACAACAACATTTTAATAAGATTCCAGCTGAAGGGAAATCCTGCAGCTCTCCAAGATTTTTCCCCCTCCCATTTCTCAGATGTGGTTTGATCCCAGAGCTGTTTCCACAGGAATAAATTATTCAGATCAAATAAAATAAAATAAAATAAAATAAAACAAAATAAAATAAAATAAAATAAAACAAGGGCTGAACTCAGCCCTCGTGGCCGGATCCAAAGGAGGGAAGCAAAGTTGGGATGAACCTTCTCCTGTTTATTTTAGTTGAATGCCCTTGGATTTAGGAATGATGTATTTTTAATCCATAAACCACATTATATAATGTTTTTTACTATTTATAAAAAATTGAGAAGGATTTTTTTGGTAGGGAGAAAGGATTTTTTAAACTGCTGGAGCAAATCCAGAGGAGGCCATGGAGATGCTCCGACAGCTCTGGAGCCAGGCTGGGAGAGCTGGGAATGTTCCCCTGGAGAAGGGAAGGCTCCAGGGAGAGCTCAGAGCCCCTGGCAGGGCCTAAAGGGGCTCCAGGAGAGCTGGAGAGGGACTGGGGACAAGGGATGGAGGGACAGGACACCGGGAATGGCTTTAAACTGGCAAAGGGAAGATTTTAGTGGGATATTGGGAATTGGGAATTCCTGGCTGGGAGGGTGGGGAGGGGCTGGGATGGAATTCCCAGAGCAGCTGTGGCTGCCCCTGGATCCCTGGCAGTGTCCAAGGCCAGGTTGGACACTGGGGCTTGGAGCAGCCTGGGACAGTGGGAGAAGTCCCTGCCCACGGAAAAGGGAGTGGGATGGGATGGGATTTAACGTTCCAGACTTCCAACCATCAGGAAAATCATCTCCCCCTCACACTTATCCAAATGTCTCCATGCATTCCATTTGGTGGGAGAGAAGGACTTGCCCTGCTCCAAGTTACGGGAATGAGTCAAAACCAGGGAATCCGGATGCTGGAAAATGGCATCCGAGCTCCCACTGCTCCGTGATATTTGGGAGAAGAGCAGCTTTGGAAGCTCTGGTGGGTGGGAAAACACGAGTTCTGTCCGTGCTCTTTTCGTGTCCTCGTTTTTTTTCCCGTGGATTAATTGCTCGGCAGTGCCGAGCTGCCGGAGTGTTCCTGGATCCTGTTCCATGATGATTTCCACGTCCAAAAAATAGGGAGAAGAAGCTTGGAATGGGCTCCTGGAGACCACCCCGAGCCTGGAGAGCCCAGCCCTGGTGGGATTGGGGGAGCTGGGCCAGACCTTTGGCACAAAGATCCAGAGATTCCACGGATGCTCTGACTCCATCAAGTCCATCAGCATCACGGGACATTCCTGGAAAAATCACCTGTGATCCCCAAAATCATTTGGCTTGGGATGAGCGGTTCATTCCCAGGCAAAACTCGGGAATTTCCAGGAGCTGAGCAATGCCCGCCCTTTTTGGGGTTTGTGGGATCCAATTCCCCGCTCCATGCCAGGGGGGTATTCCCAGGCACACCAAACTCAGCGGGAGATAGTCCAGGACTCCAACGGGATTTTGGGATAATCCCAAAGGATCTGAGCACCCGAGGCGGGATAATGACAGAACAGGAATGGTTCAGCTCTCCCTGTCGGAGATTTCATGAAAGAGATTCCCTTGTGCAGGGGATGGCTCCGGCATAATCCCAGAATATCCCACGAGGATCCAAGCCCAGCTCCTGACCTAATCCCAGAATATCCCACGAGGATCCAAACCCAGCTCCTGGCCTAATCCCAGAATATCCCACGACGATCCAAGCCCAGCTCCCAGCCCTGCATGGGATAATCCCAAGAATCCCAGAATCTGGCTTTTGAAAAGCCCAATTCCAAGCCTTTCAATCCCAGTGCTTCCCTGCTCAGCCCTGGGAATGATGGTGCCGACCCTTGGCCACATCCATCCTTCCCAGCCCATCCTGGACACTGGAATGGGGGAGACTGGGATTAACAAATCCATCTGGAATGTCACCTCTGGGTGAGCTCATCTGGATCCTGGAATTGACTCAGCTCCAAGAGCCTGGAATTCAGGACGATCCCTAAAGGTTGAAGGTGTTGATCCCTAAGAGCTCGTGATCCTACCTGCAGCTTTTCCATGGATTGGTATTTTCCATGGCTAAAGGAACATTCTGACAAAATCTAAGGGAATTAAATCTTTCCTTTCCACGGATTGGTGTTTTCCATGGCTGAAGGAGCAACCCTTTTCCAAAAAAATCCAAGGGAATTAAAGCTTTCCTTCCCATGGATTTGTCTTTCCATTGGCCAAACAAACACTCTGCAAAAATCCAAGGGAATTAAAGCTTTCCTTCCCATGGATTCACCTCTTCCATGCCAAAGGAACTCTCTTCCAATCCAATCCAATCCAATCCAATCCAATCCAATCCAATCCAATCCAATCCAATCCAAGGGAATTGAAGCTTTCTTGGAGAAGTGCTTCCCACCCAATCACCACGTGACTGCTCCAAATCCCAAAGGATGGGCTGGAAAAAGCCGGGAAGCATGCCTGGAGGAGCATGGAAGGTGGTTTTTCCCGTCAGGATCACGGATGCACCGCTGGGACACAAAGGTAACCCTGCTGTGCCCAGCCTGGGGAAATTCCAAGGAATTTGCACTCAGCCCGAAGATCCAAACTCCTTTCCTGCAAAATCCTGGACATTCCACAGGCTGGGAATGTGGAATGTCCGGGGCCTTGCCCGGCACGGAGCAATGCGCCTGAAAATCAGCTTCCATTTGCTTTTCCTTCCCTGCTCGCTCTCTCTCTCCTGGGAGACTCCGAAGAGGACTTTTCCAAGCTGATTTCCCTGGAATCTGGACGCTAAAAGCTCTTCCCAGCTGCTCCAGGGAGCAATTCCATTCCTGGGCTATAAAAATCCAACAGCCCGGGAAGCGGAGCGGCTTTGGCTGGAGCCGTGTGAGGGCATGGGGCCCTTTTGGATTTCATTCGCGCTCAGTAAAATTCCATGGAATAAAATCCATCAATATTTTCCCCGGGATGAAGGAGAATGGCAGACAGGCGTGATTCCAGCAGGCCTGAGAGCCAGGACAACAGGGAAAAACCAGGTGTTCCTGGAATTTTAATATTTATATGGGGCTGGAGAGTGATAAGGGGGCGAAAAAAAAAGGGAAAAAGGGGGGAAAAAAGGGAGAAGCGGAAAAAAGGAAAGGGGAAAA
>VZRN01006106.1:91020-111639 GCA_013397935.1 Dasyornis broadbenti
CGCGTGGATGAAAAGGTTTGTGCTGCAGGTGGGATAAACACGGCTCCGAGGCCAGGTTTGATGCCAGGCTGTGCCTTAGGCTGGCTCTCCCTGGGGGTTTTCCCATTTTTTTTCCGGATCAGAAGCAGGATAATGCCGGTGGATGGTCTGTGGGATGCTTCCTTGATGGAATTTGTTGTGTGAGTTATCGCTCTGGATCCAGGAGCCCAACCGCTGGCACTGCCCAGGAGAATCCCGGGAAAATCGTGGAATGGCTGGGGTTGGAAGGGACCTGGAAGTCCATCCTGGGAGATCCGTGTCTGTCTCTGGAGGGGGTAGAGGGGGTTTTGTCACTTCCACAATTCCCTGACAGGAGGGGGCAGCCAGAGGGGGTGGGATTTGGGATCTGCTCCCAGGGAACAGGGACAGGAGGAGAGGGAACGGCCTCAGGCTGGGCCAGGGGAGGCTCGGATTGGACACCGGCAGGAATTTCCTTATGGGAAGGGTGGTCCTTGCAGATTCCAGAGGTGCAAACCAGCGGCAGATCCAACGGTGCCCGTGGGGTTGGGCATGGGGAGATTCACGTTCATGGAATCATGGAAAAATTTGGGATGGAAGGGACCCTAAAGATCATTTACTCAAACATGGGCAGGGACAGCTCCCACTATCCCAGGCTGCTCCAAGCCTCATCCAACCTGGCCTTGGACACTTCCAGGGATCCAGGGGCAGCCACAGCTTCTCTGGGAATTCCATCGCAGCCCCTCCCCAGCCTCTCAGCCAGGAATTCCCAATATCCCACTCTCTTTCAGTTTAAAACATTCCCCTCTTTCCTGTCACTCCACACCCACGGAAAACTCCCTCTCCATCCTTATCACAACTCCTGGAAGGCCTCGATATCCTCAGAGTCTGGAGCTGAAATACGGAACCACAGAATCCCAGACTGGTTTGGGTCGGATGGGACCTTCAGGACCATCTCATTCCAAACCCTGCCACGGGAGGATGGAATTGTTCAGGATTTGGCTCCTGCCCGTGGTTGTCCCAGCAGGACGTGGATGTTTCTGTTCCCAGCGGTTTTTGTGTTCACAGCCCCGGCTCTGGCTGCGCAACTTGGCCCTGCGGCGTCAAAGAATCAAAATAATCGTGTGTCCTGCTGCGCCAGCACCGCCTGGCACGGGAACAGCAAATCCCTGGAGAGGATGGGAAAGGAACGGGACGCATTCAATGAACCGGTGGCAAACGGGGCCGCTCAATCCATTGGGTGGCCGCAACAAAATCTGAGATTTCCATCCTGGGCGTCATTAAAAAAGCCACACGATAAATGCGCTCCTTCCCAGGGATTGGCTGTTGGACAAACAAGGAGGGAACGAGGATAACTCCAGGACGGCTGACGTTCCAAAACTAACGAGAGTCTTTTGCCTCATCAGCAGAAAAAGTCAGGGAAAAAGGGAATTCTTGTGAAAGTAAAGGGAAATATTAATCCACAGCACGCCTGCTGCTGAAGTTGCGCCTGCTGCACTATGGAAATGAACCTTGGGAATTATTTGGAATAACGCAATCAAAGAGAGTTTATTTCCCTGAATAAAATGAAATCCCCGTTGGAGCCTCTCCGCTCTCCTTCATCACGCGGGGGGAAACAATTAAATTGTTCCAGGAGCTCCTCACCCCAGCCACTCCACACCAAACCCAGGATGGATTTCATTTTATTATTTTATTCCGCAGGCATGGAATGGCTTTGGAGTCCGCTCTGCTGCTCCTGGGCCAAGGGATCGAGCACCACCTGCTCCTGCTTTGCTTCCCGACCCCAAATCCACGCAGGATTCAGTTCCCTTCCCAGAAATAACCCGCTGTGATTCAGGATGAAAAGGAATATTTTTATTTTAAGCCAGTTTTGAGGAGAGCGGATGGGATGCTGGGCATTTCCTCCAGGACCACATGGGATGGAACCCAAAGGATCAGTCTTTCCTCCCAGGAAGATGGAAATCAATTAAATTTTCCCTGGGCTGTTCAACTGCAGGGATCACTGGTGATTCCCGGCTGTGGACAGGGAGCTTAGAGGTGTCTGGGAAAAGTGGTAATAGAATTCCAGCAGGGTGGGTGCTGTGGAGCTGGATTAGGGTTTGGAATATTCCCAACAGAGGTGGCGTAAGGTGTGAGGTGGTGGAGAGAATTATGGAATCCCTGAGGTTGGAAAAGGCCTCCAAGGCCATGGAGCCCCAGCTGTGCCCAATGCCCACCTTGGCACTGAGTGCCACATCCAGGAATTCCTTGGGCATCTCCAGGGATGGGCACTCCAAACCTCCCTGGGCACTTCCAAGGCCTGAGCACCCTTTCCATGAGGAAATTCCTGCTGCTGTCCAACCCGAGCCTCCCCTGGCCCAGCCTGAGGCCGTTCCCTCTCCTCCTGTCCCTGTTCCCTGGGAGCAGAGCCCGACACCCCCCAGCTGCCCCCTCCTGTCAGGAGCTGTGCAGAGCCACAAGGTTCCCCCTGAGCCTCCTTTGCTCCGGCCCGAGCCCTTTCCCAGCTCCCTCAGGAATTCTCCAGCTCCGTTCCCAGCTCCCTCAGCTGCTCCCAGTGCTCCAGACCCTTTCCCAGCTCCCTGGGCCGTTCCTGGTGCTCCAGCCCCTTCCCCATGGGGATGACTCCACCGCCTGGGACCTTCCGATGGTGTTTGTCTCTCCCACAACGCCCGAGCGTGGCCCTCACCTTGACAAGCCAGGACCGCGCCCCTCCCTGCACTCCTCCCCCGCCCTCCGAATCCAATCCTTCCTCCCGATCCACACCAACGAGAGGAATCTGAGACTGGAACCGAGCGGAATTTGGGATCAGGTGCATTCCGAGGCGAGGTGAAATCGACGGGACCGTGTCCAACTCCCGGGCAGAGCTGGAATTATGTAATGAGCGCCAGGCTTGCTGCAAAAATCTGTCTTTTAATTCCCCTTCAGTTTCCGAGGTGCTCCCCGCACCTGCCTAATAAATTCGAACAATAACAGCTCACGGCGACGCGTTCCGCAGGTGAATTCCAGGCATTAATTGCTCCTTTTCCATCTTTTTTTCAGCCGGGATGTTTTTTCTATTCCTGTTCCAGATGAGTCAGGCTTTTCCTTCTCCTCTTTAAGGGCTCTTTCTCATCTGTGCAAGCTCCAAAGGGGAGCCTGTTTTCGGTTCAGCTGGGGTGGAAACGGCGCCGGGTTGCTCCGTTTGGAGCGTCCTTGGCCTTATTTTCCCACTTTTCCAGTGGGATGAGCGGGAAGGAGCAGACCACGATGGACATTCCCAGTGCCAGCGTGAAGGTGGGTTTTAATTTTTGCAATCTTCCTGGAGAAACCGGGGAAGGAATCGGTGGCGGATGTGATGGAGAGCCAGGGATATGGAATCTCACGGAGCCAGTCCCGTAGGGAATTGCCCGAGAAATTAAAATACCATGGATATTCCAGCAATCTCTTTGATGTTCCGTTTTCAAATTCCCGCATTTTGAGGGCGACGCGTATTTGGCCGCTTTATTAACAACCTGTCAATTATTTATGTCATCCCTGGATTATTCATAACGGAAGTTGAGATTTGTATGGATTACACCAGCTCTTTTGCAGTGCTGCTTGTGGGATCCTGCGGATGAAGAAAAAGTTGCTCTGGGAATGGTTTCCCCCATAAAAGGAAGCTGGGAATGGACCTTGGAATCCATACGGGAGTTGCCAGCTTCACCAGGATGGAAAAGCAGCTCCCACAAAGGCTGAGTGCCCTCATTCCCGCTAAAAACGAACGGAAGCAAAACCTCCAATAACTCCAGCCCCTTCTGCCTGGCAAACCAGGCAAAATGTGGGAATGAAAATAAATACAAGGATAAAAGATGGAAAGAGGGAATGAAGGACGGGCTGTCTTAGCCACAGGACAGCTCCGCCTCGCCTGCCTTTGATGGAAAGGGAAATAAAGGATTTTCTCCAAAGCTTGGGCTGGTAAATGGTTGTGTTCAGCTGCATCCCGTGCTCCGGAATTCCCTGGAGGGCTGCTCCAAGGGTGGAGGCTGGGATTTGCTTTTCGCCTTTCATTATCCAAATACGATAAGAGGAGCTCGTTCCCCTCTGGCCCAACAGCGAGGAGGGAGAAGCTCCCGGCATTAAATCATTTACCCAGAGCTGCACCTTTGCTTGGCCTCAGGCAGCTCCTTCCTGGATTAAAACACGGGAGGAACGGGAAAACGCGGGAAGAATCGGAAAACGCGGGAAGAATAGGAAAATGGGGGAAGAATCAGAAAACACGGGACAAATTGGAAAACAGGTTCTGTGTTTAATGACCGCCGCCCAGAATTTGCTTCACAGTCACAGTTTCAAAGGAATGTGAAGGATTTAGTCCTGGACGTGGGTGTGGGAACGGAGACCTCGTGTCTTTCCTGTCCTCCACCAGGGAAATCCCGCGGGGAAGTGGTGGGATTTGTAGGAATTGTGTCGACAAGGAGACACATCTGGGATAAAGGGATTTTTTTGTGCCTGGATGAGAGCTGAGATTCCCATGGGCGGGGACACCTCCCGCTGTCCCAGGCTGCTCCAAGCCCCAGTGTCCAACCTGGCCTTGGACACTGCCAGGGATCCAGGGGCAGCCACAGCTGCTCTGGGAATTCCATCCCAGACCCTCCCTACCCTCCCAGCCAGGAATTCCTTCCTAAAATATTCCCACCAGGAGATAAAACACCCCACCCCAAGCTGGGTAAAGCCACAGATTTCCCTGGAAGTCCGTGAACCTCAAGGATACCGGGAATGAGCAGAGAATTCCCATCAGGGAATGTCTGGAAAGGCCAATTTTTTGTTCTCAGAGAGGATAGAAGGAAAACGGGAGTGCCCAAGAGGTGATGTGGGTGTGCACATAGAAAGGGACAAATAGGATAAAAATTAGAGATAACTGAGGAAAACCGAACGTTGGATGGGTTTCCCTTTGTTTTCCATAAGGAGAAGGACTCCCGGAGTCTGAATCCTCCATCCTGAAACGGAAGTGATGCAGGAAAAACGGCAAAACCAGGAGAGGCACAAACACCTCCAAGGGCTGTGTGCGGAGAAGCCGCGTTTTGATTTTTTCACTGCTTTTGGTAATGAAAAAAACCTCAAGAGAAAACGCCACTGTCGAGGTCTTGAGAGTCAGAGCTTGGTGGGTTTAAAATATCCCAAAATCCCACTGGGAAAGGCCTGGGAAGCACCAAAATCAGTTGTTTGATTGGATATTCCGCTCAGGCTCCAAGTTCTTTCCGAAGGAAGGAGTAATTAAGGCTGCGGGAGCAAAGGGCAGGCAAAGGATAATTTCCATCCTGGTTTTATCTCGGATAAATTGCAGCGGAGACGTCGCACGCTTTCTTATCTCCTGGATATGAAACCAGGTTCCCAGATAAGGGAAATGGAGCAGATCCAAGTTATCCCATCCCAGGAGAGCGTTTGACTTTGTTCCTCACCGGGAATTATTCCTGAAGGTGGGGACGGTGGGGATTCATCCCCGGATTTCCTGAGGGAACCTTCTTGGAGCCTTCCCTGCACAGGGAATGGAGGTGTTTCCCCTGGAGCTGGGCACATCTCCAGGCTTGAATTTCTTACCCGAAACGGAGAGATCCTTCTTTATCCAAGGTGGGAGAGCCTTCATTCCCAAAAGATCCCTGGAAAGGGGTAAAATGCTGGTCTGGGAGTTGCCCGTGTGTGCTGAGCAGGAATTTCGTGGCATGCAGGAAAGGGACTGTTCTGCCTTTGATAGATCCTATTTGATACGGGAATTAAGCAAGGAAAGAATTCCAGAGGAGAAATTTGGGATATGACAGGTGCTTGTCCCGAGGAGTTTGGCTCCGGAGAATCCCAGATTTGTTTGGGTTGGAAGGGACCTTGAATCCCATCCTGTTCCGAGGGCAGGGCCACATTCCGCTATCCCAGCTTGCTACAAATTTTATCCAGCCTGGCCTTGGGTATTTCCATCAGCCCAAGGACTCCTCCCTCTGCCAGGTGGGACACGGGAATGCGGGATTCATCCTTGATGGATTTATTTCCTGCTTCCCAAACCCCAAGGGAAGGAAATTCACCACGGTTTTGCTGTCGGTGGCATTTGAGCAGAAATTAAATTCATGGAGTCGGAGCTCAATTTAGCTTGGAAGCGGCTTCTGGAATTCTTCGGGCCCAACCTCCTTCCCAAAGCAGCGCAGAGTGAAATGAGACAAGCCGGAGTTCAGGCCGGTTTATTCCTGGGTATCTCCAAGGACAACGATTCCCTCTCACAGTCAGGATGAATTCACACGTTTCTCCTTCCAGGATCTTTTCCTGCTTCTTCTGTTTTCCTGGTTTTTCCAAGGAACCAGGGCTTTATTCATACCCTCCAAACTCTTTTAATCTTCAGACAAAAATCCCAAAACCCCTGGGAATGGGAAATCAGAGCTGGGTCCACCAGGGTGAGGCTTGGGAGAAAAAAGGGATAATTGTCCGTCCCTGGGAATTATTTATCCGGGAAGGAGTCGGGACTCCGTGTCACAGGGATTTGGGGAGGAAGTGGAAGTTCCACACCTGGAAAACGGAGAAAAACCTCCCATGGCCACAGGTGAAGGTGGTGTAAAATCCTGGATCATCCGGTGCTCCCTTCAGGAATGGGCTGCTCCAGCCTGGATCCCCTGCAGGGGCACAAATCCTGCCGGGAAACCTGGGCTCGTCTCTCCATGGCCCTGCCAGGACCTTGCTCCCCTGGTGTTGGGGTTGAGGGGACACTTCACCCTTTGGGCTCCTCTCTCCATGGCCCTGCCAGGATCCTGCTCCAGGATGGGCTCCTCTCTCCATGGCCCTGCCAGGACCTTGCTCCCCTGGTGTTGGTGTTGAGGGGAAACTTCACCCGTTGGGCTCCTCTCTCCATGATCCTGCCAGGACCCTGCTCCAGGATGGGCTCCTCTCTCCATGGCCCTGCCAGGACCCTGCTCCAGGGTGGGCTCCTCTCTCCATGGCCCTGCCAGGATCCTGCTCCAGGGTGGGCTCTTCTCTCCATGGCCCTGCCAGGACCTTGCTCCCCTGGTGTTGGTGTTGAGGGGAAACTTCACCCTTTGGGCTCCTCTGTCCATGGCCCTGCCAGGACCCTGCTCCAGGATGGGCTCCTCTCTCCGTGGCCCTGCCAGGACCTTGCTCCCCTGGTGTTGGGGTCGAGGGGACACTTCACCCTTTGGGCTCCTCTGTCCATGGTCCTGCCAGGACCCTGCTCCAGGGTGGGCTCCTCTCTCCATGGTCCTGAAGGAAGAATTCCCTAAATTAGGGGAAAGGCCGGAAAGCTTTCCCAGTCACCACCCCAGAGCTTTCTTATTTTATGATTTCAAATCTCCCAGCAGCACAAACCAACGGCCTCTGATCAGTCAGATGGAGAAACCACTTCCAAGAAATCCATGCGGCACAAGCCAGGGAATTCCTGCGATTTGTGGGATCAGCAAAGCTCCTGCCTGGAGAGGGGGCCAGGGCTGGGCAGGGTTCAGAGCATCCATCACCAGTTAGCCCGGCTTTGGCTCAGCCTCCAGGCTTCCAGAAAATCCAGGAGTTTCAGCTGCTGGGGTGAGGATGTAGTGCGTGGAAGAGTCTCCAGGCCGGGCCAGCATCGTTCCAGCCCACGGAATCACGGAATCATGGAATGGTTTGGGATGGAAGGGACCTTAAAGCTCATCCAGTCCCATGGGCAGGGACACCTCCCACTGTCCCAGGCTGCTCCAAGCCCCAGTGTCCAACCTGGCCTTGGACACTGCCAGGGATCCAGGGGCAGCCACAGCTGCTCTGGGAATTCCATCCCAGCCCCTCGCCACCCTCCCAGCCAGGAATTCCCAATTCCCAATATCCCACCTAAATCTCCCCTTTTCCAGTGAGAAGCCATTCCCTGTGTCCTGGCACTATCCATAGAAAAATTCTTGTGGGGGTGGGGCTCTGCTCCCAGGGAACAGGGAGGGGAGGAGAGGGAACGGCCTCAGGCTGGGCCAGGGGAGGCTCGGGTTGGACAGCAGCAGGAATTTCCTCATGGAAAGGGTGCTCAGGCACTGGAAGAGGCTTCCCGGGGAAGTTTTGGAGACCCCATCCCACCCAAGCAGGCAGCAGAACCTGGGAGAAGATGCCAAGGAATCCTCCCTTGCCCAGGACTTCCAGGTGCACTCAGGGATGAAGATTCCACCTCTATCCTTAACCACGAATTCCACCAGCACTCGGAATGTCCCACGCAGGACACAAATCCTCTGGAACTTCCCACCAAATCCCGCTCTTCCTTCATGCCCCTGCTTCCTTTTTTCCCCATTTTCCCGACGCTCCCTGCTCATTAACGATCGGAGGAATGATTTTATTTGCTTGTGACTCCAGGAATTTCCAATTATCCATCCCGTTTGGCTGCACGTGGAGAATAATGTAACATATGCTAAGCGTATGCATGACCTATTTAAAGGGACGGATAATTTTCCTGGTAAAACTCCTTTAATGGGACGTGGCTGCCACACTCCAGAGAGTGGAAAATCGGGATTTTAAGGAACATTACGGTTTGCGCGGAGAGAGGGGAACGAGGCGAAAACAGGAGCCAGGTGTTTATCTGGAAATGGAGTTCATGGCTTGGAATCTGGAGATTGTGGAAATATCCAGGAATGCTGGAGGTCAGAAGGATCAGAAACCTGGCCAAGACCCTTAGGAATTTTGCCAATGTGGAGGCGTTTAACTGGGAGCTGAATTATTCAGGGAATTTGTTGTTCCAGTCCTGGGTGTTGCAGAATTCCAAGGAAAACACTCAGGGGTTAAAATATTCGGCAAAACTTCGGCTTTGTTCTTGTCCGTTGCTGGAATCCAAGACGAATCCTCAGGTTTTGCTTCCTTCAAAGCTCCAATTCCTTAAATGCGTCCCAGGTCTTTATTTTAAAAATATTTCCTGTGCTATTTAAAATTCCTCTTCTCTAAAATTGTGGAAAATGGGCCATTTAGGGGGCAGAGGTCACAAATGTAAAACCATCCCCATGGTGATGGGTTCCCTCCCTTCCCCAAAATTCCCACCTGAAGTTCCTCATAAACCCAGAGTTCCCGCCATCCCATCCAAACTGGATTCCAGGCCTTCAGGTGGTGTCAGAGCCACTGAAAATCCAAGTGGGTAATGACACTTCTTGAGGAAAAAAATCCCACCTCATTTCAAGGGATTAAAATCCTGCTGGGACAAACTGGTGTTCCAAGGTTTCCGTGTCAGGGACACATCCAGCCGGAAAATTGGGAATATTCCCTTTTGGATGGGCGAGCAAAAGCACTGAGATCACCCAAACACGGAGATAAATCCTAAAGGAGCTCCCCGGGGGCTTTGTTGCTTTGGGATTGGGAATCCTGCAGGGCCTGGATGTTCCCAGCCCATCCTGCGGATTTGGGAATTCTTTGGGCACAAAGCGACCAAATCTGGGTGGGCTGAGCCCCACCTGGGGGCGGCACTGGCCCGGCAGGAAGGTTGGAATATCAACCCTTTGGAATCTATCCTGGAGTTTTTGTTTGGACACCAATTCCCTGCTGTGCGTATTCCGGGACACACAGGCACAAGGAAGGGAAGGCACGAATCGAAGGAATTTTCCCACCAGCACAGGCAGAGCCCGAGGTTTTCCCAGTTTTTTCCCATCCAGCCTCTCCAGGTCTTTATCAGGCGGCAGCTGCACCTTGCTCAGGCACCACTGGCCGCAGTCCCAAAGGGCAGCAGGAATTTTTTGGTCGGGATCACTAATTCCAGCTCCTGGAAAAACAAAGGCCACCCGCGGATGAGATTCAGGCAGACTGGATTGGTTTTTTGCTTTTTTTTTTACCCCCATGATGCTGATTTTCTCCATAAAATAAAACTGGCGTTATTTTTACTTTTAAGCCCAGAGTCCGAGTTCCTTGGGCTCAGCTGGAGGTCCACGAAGGAGAGAAGGATTTTGCGGAAAAGCCGGCGGGAGAAAGGGATTCTTGCCAGGGTTTACAAATCCGGAAGGAGAGCGCACAGCTCCAGGGGCAGGCTGGAATAATTAATGGAGCAGGAATTCATCAGGAATCCCTGGCTGCGACACCTCTGAGCAGCAGAACCCGGAGGATGGAGAACCCAAGGATAACACGGATTTTCCTTGTGTTTATACTCAGCATCCACTTCTGGCCACCATGAGCACTGGATTGGCTGGAATTTTGATCTGGGGATGCATCTGACGTTCCCAGGGTGATGCTGCCCGGAGAAGCTGTGGAATATTCCATCCCTGGAATGTTCCAGGTCAGGCTGGATGGGGCTTGGAGGAAACTGGTGATGGGAAAGATGTGCGCTGGTGTCTTTCCAAAGAATTCCATGGCTGAGATTATCCCAGGGAATACCATCCTGGGATTTCTGGCCAGCAGGTCCATGGAATATCTGAGTGCTCCACCACAACTCAGGGCTCCTCATCCCATCCCAAAATCCGGTTCTTCCCAGCTGTGGACATGGGACAGTTTTCCCATGGGAAGAACCGTTTGGATTTGATTGATTTAAATACAAAATTTCAGGGATGACCTCCAGGCCACTCTCCAGGCTGGCTGCAGGGAAACCAGGGAATGCTGACTCTTCTAAAATAGGGAATTCCTCTGACATTGCATAAATCGCCGCCACTTATTCCCAATTCCTTCCCTAAAGGACCGAGTTATCCTTAAAAGCAACAGCGGAATCGCTGGGGTGGGATATTTCATTCCTGCCAATAAAACAGCTGGAGCTGGAGCGGTTTCTTTGCCTGGGGTTTGGTTTCCCTTTTCCAAGGGGGGAAGGTTTGGGCTCTGGGAACAGATTGCTCCGATTTCCGTCTCCATGTGGGAAGCACCGCTCCACAGGCGGAGCATGAAGGACCCGGCGTTCCCGTGGAAGGGATGGATGCGCTCCTGACTTTGCTTCAGTTCGGAATCCGGGGAGGACGAGGGAATTTTCAGCTTCCGTGCCTCTTCACGGAGGCTTTTTCCGGAAGAGAAGCCTTTGCTGTCAGGCACAGAGGAGCATTCCATGGAATCCCGAAATGGTTTGGGATGGAAAAGCCCATCCCATCCCACTCCCTTTTCCATGGGCAGGGACAGCTCCCACTGTCCCAGGCTGCTCCAAGCCCCAGTGTCCAACCTGGCCTTGGGCACTGCCAGGGATCCAGGGGCAGCCACAGCTGCTCTGGGAATTCCATCCCAGCCCCTCGCCACCCTCCCAGCCAGGAATTCCCAATTCCCAATATCCCATCCATCCCTGCCCTCTGGCAGTGGGAAGCCATTCCCTGTGTCCTGGCACTGTCTGGGAATACATAAAGTCTCTCTCCTTCCTTTTTATAAGTCCCCGTTGAGTACTGGAAGGTACCAATGAGGTTTTTCCTTTTCCATTTTTCCTTTTCCCTTCTCCTTTTTCCCTTCTCCCTTTTCTCCCTTCTCCCTTTTCCCTTTTCCCTTTCCCCTTTTCCCTTTCCCCTTCCCCTTCCCTCTTTCCTTTTTCCCTTTCTTTTCCACTTTCCCTATTCCCTTTTCCTTTTCCATTTTCACTTCCCCCTTTTCTCCTTCTCTTTTCCCTTTTCCTCTTCACTCCCCATGGACACAGCCCCACCTGCCCATCCCAATCCAGACCAGGCACCCCATCCAGGTTTTGGATTTTGGAATCCAAAACCCCGGGAGAATCCTTGGCTTTGGATTCCAAGTGTTTAACGCGGCAGGAAAGGGAAAGCAATGGCTAAAAGTTGGAGGCTGCAGCCAAATTAGGGTGGAAATGAGACAAATCCCAATCTTTTGGGACAGATCCCAGTCTTTGGAGACAAATCCCAACCTTTGGAGACAAATCCCAATCTTTTGGGACAAATCCCAATCTTTGGAGACAAATCCCAATCTTTTGAGACATATCCCAATCCTTTGTATGATTAACTCCGGAATTGCAAAGTGTCTTTCCCGTGGCTTCTTTTCCATCCAGGGAAATGCTTGGTTCAGTCCAAGCCTGGCGTCTTTCTGGGAAAACCTGGAGTTCCATCCAACCTGATCCATGAGTGACATCCTTGCCCGTGGCAGGGCTTGGAATGGGATGAGCTTTAAGCTGCTTTCCAACCCAAACCATTCCGTGATTCTGGGATTCTGGGATACAAAGATTCCTTGCTTTTGGCAAGGATGGTTCCTCTGAGTGCTCCATGGCTTTGTCCTCGTCTCAGTGGGCGAATAGGAGACCTGGAGCAGAGTTTTCCAGACAGAAAACGGGGCTCCAGGAGAGCTGGAGAGGGATGTGGGACAAGGGATGGAGGGACGGGACACAGGGAATGGCTTCCCTCTGCCAGAGGGCAGGGACAGATAGAATATTGGGAATTAGGAATTCCTGGCTGGGCTGGAATTCCCAGAGAAGCTGTGGTGGCTGCCCCTGGATCCCTGGCAGTGCCCAAGGCCAGGCTGGATGGGGCTTGGAGCAGCCTGGGACAGTGGAAGGCGTGGATAGGGGTGGGATTGGGAGGATCTTCAGGTCCCTTCCATCCCAAACCATTCCATGATTCCATGATTCCTTGTTCTGTGTCTGAAACCAGTGTTGGATGTTCCCCAGGCAGTGCTGGGACCTCCCAGCGGCTTCCGGAACTTTCCATCTCCGCCGTTCTCCCGCGGCAGAGCCGAGACTCTCCACGAGCTGCTTGAACCCAACCCCAGGCCTCCCTGTCCTGCCTTCGGGAATATTTTCCCGCAGTTTGTGGCTCCAGTTGGCTCCTTCAGGGCATCCAGGTAATGGTGTCATTCCCAAGGGGAGCACCTCCTCCATCCACGGGATTTTCCTTAAACCCTGCCGGTATTCCCTAATCCCTGCAGGAATGAGGGATGTGTCGCTTGAGATCCTCTCCACGCCTCGCGCCCCCTCAGCATTCCCAAAGGAGCCACTTATTTACAGAATTCCATGGAAGATTCGTGTCCTGGAGCTGCCTCGCTGCCAGGGAGAGCCCGGAGCGGCTCTGAGCACTCAGCTGAACAAAGGGAAGGTGAAGAGTTCACTTGGACACAATCCAGGGATTCCCACACGGAAAAATTATTGGGAGAGGGAGCAAAAACCCTGCAAAGAGCGGGAGGGAAGGAAATATCCACCAGTGGATGGATGCTGAGGCTTGACACGGAAATTCCGATTGGAAACAGGGCCCTGATGTTTCCAATAATGAAAAAAAAAAAAATGATAAAAAAGAGGGAATTGGAGCAATGTCCCGGCTCTTCCCAGGCTTTTCCAGGTGCTTCTGTTGCTCCAAAGTCCCTCTCCAGCACTCCTGGAGCTCCTGCCAGGGGCTCTGAGCTCTCCCTGAATCCTTCCCCTTCTCCAGGTGAACATTCCCAGCTCTCCCAGCCTGGCTCCAGAGCAGAGGGGCTCCAACCTCTCGGAAAAATCTCATGGAATAGGGCTAAAGGTCTGCCTGCCTTCCCTGGATTTCCATCTGTCCCAGATTGGACACCGCTCCTTGGGATGGATGGACCACCGGAAGCCCGTTTAAATCCCTGGATCAGCTCAGACGCCTCTTCCCAGTCTTTAATTCCTCAAATTCCTGATTTTTTTGGGATCAAGGCTGTAATCTCATTTTATTTTAAATCCCTCTTTTTTTTTTTTTCTTTTTTCTTTTTTTTTTTTTTTTTTTTTTTTTTGTTTTTTTTTTTTTTTTTTTTTTTGTTTTTTGTTTTCCAGGACACCTGGAAAAGATCAGGGACTCCACACTAATGGATAGAACGGCGCTGATAATGCCCACTCCAATGCCTTTTCCAGGCGAAAAATTTTGGAATGCAATCCGTTTAATTCTCCGGGACCTTTGGGACACAACAGCGCGGTGGCTGAGCAGCTCTTCATCCGGAAATCAGCTGAAACAAGGCTTTTCCCCTCAACGTTTTGTGTTCATCCTCGGTGGGAATCAGTTGAATCAGGGAAAATGGGAATTTCGAAGGATTTTCAGGTTGCTCTGTCAGCACCGAGTCCCTTCCAGAGCCTGGATTCAGTGATGTGTCCTAGGAAATCAGCCTCTCCCTAAACACGGAATATCCCGAGCTGGAAGGGACTCACAAGGATAAATTGGGTCCAGCTCCTGAAAGGACAGCTCCAAAAATCCCAAAATTACGTTTTTTCCCTCTTTTTTTTTTTTCCTCCTCCCTCTGTCCTGCTGATGAGGACAGGGACGGAGCGGCTTCATCGACCCGGCCTCTCTCCGTCCGAATTCCCGGGATTGTGCCGAGAGTACCAAGGCCTGGTTCTCCGCAACCGCTCACGCAGGTGGAAATTACGTCTGAATCGTGAAATCCTAGAAGCACTAAGGCTGGAAAAGACCTGGAAGTGCCCAGGGCCAGGTTGGACAGGACTTGGAGCAGCCTGGGATGGTGGAAGGTGTCCCATGGGAAGGGGTGGAATGAGATGGGATTTAAGGCCT
The DNA here is from genome assembly GCA_013397935.1 of Dasyornis broadbenti. Taxonomy (NCBI): domain Eukaryota; kingdom Metazoa; phylum Chordata; class Aves; order Passeriformes; family Dasyornithidae; genus Dasyornis; species Dasyornis broadbenti. Next base: position 105,354 of record VZRN01006106.1, read on the forward strand.
TTCCAATTCCAGGCTGGAATTCCCAGTTCTCCCAGCCTTCCCAAGGATCATCCACTCCAATTCCTGGCCCTGCACTGGACTTCCCAACAATCCCACCCTGTGCCCAGGAATGTTATCCGAACTATCCTTGCTCTGCAGCCAAGAATTCCAACTTGTTTTGTGGTGTGGGTATAGAAAACAGGAATCGCCGTTTCCTCTGCTCATGAACATGGAAATTGTAATGAATCCACGAAAATCGTAGGGGTGCTTCCTGGGAAGGGTGGAATCAGATAAAACGGGAATTCCAAACAAAATGTGGGATGAGCCTGGTGAGGAAAATCAACATCTCATGGGCTGGGGTGTTTTAGAAGGCCAGAAAAGCGTGAATAGTATTTTATTTCCATCCTCCCAAACCTCTGGAAGGAGCAACATTCCCATTAAACTGCTGGGATTGAGAGACTTCTCCCACAGGATTTGAAGGGACTTTTAAAAGCCGGGATGGTGTCAGGAACAGCTGGAGTTTGCATTGCCTCATTGTGGCACTTTCTCACTGCAATTCCAATTTCTTACTCCAGGGCTTTATCCTTTTGCATCCCAAGGAAATGACGTGGGTGGCTTTCCTTTGGAACTGTGGAGTGCCAAAAATGGAATTCCGGAATCGTGGAATTGTGGGATGGTTTCAGTGGGAAGGAACTCAAAGTTCCTTCAGTCCCACCCCTGCCGTGGGCAGGGGCACCTGCCACGATCCCAGGGTGCTCCAAGCCCCATCCAACCTGGCCTTGGACGCTTCCAGGGATGGAGATTCCACAACCTCTCTGGGAAGAATAAGGGAAGAAATCCTCCCCAGCAGCCCTTCAGCGCCTCGTGGATGGAATTGAGGGAGTTTAAAGCTCCCTTCCAAGCCAAACCATTCCATGGTTCTTGGATTCTCCTTCAGCCAGCGAGCAGGAATTGGGGGCCGTTCCCAAATGTTCTGAGGGGCCGGACTTTGGTTTGGATCCCTGCTGATCGTGAGCCCGTGGAAATCGGTCAGCTCCAAGCCTGAGTTTTGGCCAGAGGAGGGGGAAAAACTTTCTGGAGAGGTGGGGGAAATGGAATTTTTGGGTTTTGAGGTGCTGGCCAGGGAGGGAAAGGCGATAAGCTGAGCTTGCTGCTCCTGAAAGAAGTAGGGGGAAAAATGTGGAGAGGAGGAAAATCATGGACACCAAAGCTGTGGGAAATAATCGTGGAGAGGAGAAAATCATGGATTCCAAAGCCATGGGAAATAATCGTAGAGAGGAGAAAAATCATGGACACCAAAGCTGTGGGAAATAATCGTGGAGAGGAGAAAAATCATGGACACCAAAGCTGTGGAAAAGAATTGTGGAGAGGAGAAAAATTATGGATTCCAAAGTCATGGAAAATAATTGTGGAGAGGAGAAAAATCATGGACACCAAAGCCGTAGGAAGGAATTGCGGAGAGGAGAAAAATCATGGATTCCAAAGCCATGGGAAATAATTGTGGAGAGGAGAAAAATCATGGACACCAAAGCCGTGGGAAGGAATTGTGGAGAGGAGAAAAATGATGGATTCCAAAGCCATGGAATACAATTGTGGAGAGGAGAAAAATCATGGATTCCAAAGCCATGGGAAATAATCGTGGAGAGGAGAAAAATCAAGGACACCAAAGCTGTGGGAAGGAATTGTGGAGAGGAGAAAAATGATGGATTCCAAAGTCATGGAAAATAATTGTGGAGAGGAGAAAAATCAAGGACACCAAAGCCATGGGAAATAATTGTGGAGAGGAGAAAAATCATGGACACCAAAGCCGTGGGAAGGAATTGTGGAGAGGAGAAAAATCATGGATTCCAAAGCCGTGGGAAATAATTGTGGAGAGGAGAAAAATCATGGAGACCAAAGCCATGGGTGGGGCAGTAAACTCCGCCAGGTGCTGTGACAAAGACGTTTAGGGACGTGTGAGAAAATATCTGGGAGCTCTGGACAAGGAGGTGCTGGAATCTGAGGTGGGAAGATGAATTTTATTGGGACCGCAGCATTCCGTGAGCAGCAGGATCCGGGTCAGAGCCTGTGGACATTGGGCACTTTTCTTGGGAATGTGACCAGATAAATAGGGACGAAGCCAAAAGTTCATCAGACTTGGCCGAGCCGGAACATCCCAAATTTTTGCTTGGGAAGCTCCTGGATTTCCAGCTCCCGATTAGCAGCAGCCCTGCGGCGGGGGCTGGAGAGCCTCTCCGTGAACAAGCGATCCTTGCGGAGCGCGGAGTCAAAGGCGAAACCGCTTCGCTCCCAGGAAAAGGGCTCCAGGCAAGGGAGGAAGTCCCAAATTTTGCACTAATTGGATTTTTAACGGGATTTCAAAACCACCTGGATGTGTGAAGCGCTCAATAATTACCGCAGGTTGAGGTGACACTTCGAAAAATGGATGGAAGGAGAAGGCGGATGAAGCAAACCTTGCTGTGGCCTAATTGCAGATAAACAAGGGATAGTGCGGATTGGATAACCCTCTGGAATGAATCAACAGCAGGATCGGGCTCCGCAGACCTTTCCTCATGCTGGTAAATCACCTTGGAAATCGGGATTTTCACCTTGAAATCGGGATTTTCAAACGCAGCGGCGGCAGCGACCGCAGATCGCCCAGCACTGCCCGGCGGCTGAGGGAGCAAATCCGCCGCCGTTCACTTTCGCCACGTTATTTCCGGGAAATCCGGAATTATTTGATGGGCTTTTCACGGGGAAAATGCAGCTTTTCGCTTCCTTGGGAGGGGATAATTAAAAATAGAAATATAAATACCCTGGCAGCGGCGTCGCGTAGGACACCGAGGACCCTTGCGGGGGTGAAACGAGTAAATCCCGGGAAAACTGTGGAAAATATTTACACAAATGCCGGGGTTAAACGTGGAAGCGCTCCGGCTGTATCCCCACGCGTCCCTAATTGCTCATTAGGCGTGCAATTGACATGATTTTAGTGTGCTCTCATCGTAATTACAGCGGCAAATTAGGGGAGATAATTGCCCATGCAAATGAGCCGGGCCTGGCTTTTGATCCCTCCTCTTCTCCGAGGTGTTCAGAGCACGGGAAAACAAAGGACGGTCATGGAATGCCGGAATGCCGGAATGGTTTGGGTTGGAAGGGATCATCTCATTCCATGCCCTGCCATGGTCCCAGGTTGCTCTGAGCCTCGTCCAGAGGGATAAAGGGGATCATTTCTTACCCGTTCTTTGGGAACATTTCAAATATCGGGAATATTGGGAAAGTAAATACTGGGAAAAGCGGCTCCAGCTCTTCCTTGGAAGCATCCAAGGATGTGGCACTCGGTGACAAGGTGGGGACTGGCCACAGCTCGGGCTCCGTGGCATTGGAGATCTTCCCAACCTAAACAATTCCATGGTTCTGCCTGGGAGAAACCCTGAGATGTCTCAAGGTGGTGCGAGATTCCTCTGCCGGAGGCGATTTTCCCAAATCCCTGTTTTTTTTCCTACACCTGCTTTCCCATTTTTATTATTTTTAATAACCTTTCTTTCGGTTTCGTACTCAGAACCGTTCCTCTCCCTCCTCCCGGCAGCCGGATCCCGATCCTCGCTCCCGACCTTTCCGAGCCCTCTCGTCCGAAGGTTCCCTTAATCCCGTTGCGCATCCCGGAACTGCAATTTTCCGGATTAAACCCGGGCCGCCGGGTGAGCCCCTTTGTTTATTTGTTCCGCTCTCCCGAATCCAGGGATGAAAAGGGAGGATGAGCAGATGATAATGCCGGATATTTTTATTCCTGGGAGGAGATTATAATGCACATTCCCTGGGGCCGGGGGAGGTTGGGATGCTGGGAAAGCTGCCACGGGAAGAGGTCGCCAGCCCCGCACTGATGGAACTCGTCCCAGTGGGATTTTCCTGGGTGCTGGGACAGAAACTCCCCCTTGAGGAGCTCCTTCCCAGCTCTGGATGTCAGGGAGTTCGGGAAGTGCGCGTTGGGGTCTCCATTCCATGGATTTGGTCGGGTTTGGGAAGTGGGACAACAATAATATGTAAAATTTGGGGGAAAAAACGCCAAGGAAATGTGAAAGCGGGAATTGTGACTCCTTCCATCCGAGCTCAAACACAGGGAATTTTTTCAGACGTAGGGAATATCCTTAATCCCTCCTGGAAAAAGCTCCATTAAATTGTTGTCCTTGAGGGGAAAAAGAGCACCCAGAGTATCCCGTTTTTCTCACTTCGGAGGGATTTGTGGGACACGTCTCCCATGCTCATCCATCCCTTCCCAGGGGAACCTGGAGCTTGGCTATTCCCGACAAAAAGTGGCTTCCTGAATCCTGAAGGCTCCTGGTGCGCTCGGATACAATTCCCGAGGAAAGGAAATAAATTCAGTCCATAAACCCCAACACGACCCCTTCGCTTTTCCTTATTCCAGCTGCTGTGGGAGCAATGACACTTCCATATTCCATATTCCAAGTTTTCCCAACATGGTTGTGCTTTGGGAATCTGGTGCCAGCCAGGGGTTTCGCAGCCAGGCAACCAAAAATAAAGGGAATATTTGATCCGACTTTTCCGGCCCTGGTTACACCTCGGGAGCAGCCAAAAATGTTGCGTGGCCCTTGAGAAAGGACAAAAAAGTCGAAATTTCCAGCTTTCCCTGCGGAATTTTCCCATCCGTGGCTGGAAACGTCCCAGGCTATTTCCTGAGAAGGTTGGGAAAGGGCTGAGCCGTGTTTTCCTCCCCATTCCTGGTGGGAAAAATCAGCTCCACCTGTCCAGCGGGGCCATCCTCAAATAAAGGAGTGAAAAAGCCGCATCGTGGATGTCTTACACCGAAAACCTCATTTAAATCCGTTTTTTTTCCCTACATTGGAATTCGTATTTACATCCATTTATTCACCGCGTTGGGAACCTCATTTAAATCCGTTTATTCCCTGAATTTAAATACAAGGGAGAGCAGGGAAAATAAAACAAACTGGCGTCACAAATACAGCGGTTCTGTCGTGTTTCCTGTACATCAAATATTTGCTTTCCCGCAGAGCTTCCCGGGAATCTCCTTGAGAGCTGCCACGGAATTCCAAGCGATTATTTTCCCTGGAATTTGCTTAAATATCCCTGAGGTTTAGTGTGGCTTGGTGCCTTCTGAGGTGCTCTGGGAAGGCAGAACCCGGCCCCGTGCTTCTGCCCAGAGAGGAATTGTTATTCCGGAAAATCGGGAAGTATTCCCCCGAAGAGATTCCAGAGAGTCGGGAAGAATTCCACATCCCGCACTGCTGCCAGCAATGGGAGAGGGCAGGAACAGGAGATCTTTTCCTGCAGCCTCGTTGTCCATGACAGGGAAAGATTTTGAGGTGGGGCAGCCTGAAAAGTGCGAAGAGATCTGGGAAAAAACAAAACAAAAAAAAAACTGGGAAAATCACCTGTGGTTTTCATGGATAATTTTCATTTATCCATGAAAATCCTACAAGAGATTCCTTCCCTCCCTCTCTTCCTCCCTTCCTCTTTTCCCTCTTGATCCCTCTGCCCCATGGTTCGGACAAATCCATTCCCACGTTGCTGCTTGGAGAGAGCTGACCTTGCTTTGGGAGCTCTGGAATTTTTTCTGCGTTGTTTGCAGATCCTGGGGGAATGTTCCAGCCTGGAACTGTGCCTGAAGGGACACCTGGACACACCGGAATTATGGGATTGGGGGAACTTCTTCCTGGTTTGGCCTTCGCAGATGGAAAGGATGGGAATATTCCCCTGGAGAAGGGGAGGATCCAGGGAGAGCTCCGAGCCCCTGGCAGGGCCTAAAGGGGCTCCAGGAGAGCTGGAGAGGGACTGGGGACAAGGGATGGAGGGACAGGACACAGGGAATGGCTTCCCACTGCCAGAGGGCAGGGATGGATGGGATATTGGGAATTGGGAATTCCTGGCTGGGAGGGTGGGAAGGGGCTGGGATGGAATTCCTGGAGAAGCTGTGGCTGCCCCTGGATCCCTGGCAGTGTCCAAGGCCAGGCTGGAGCAGCCTGGGACAGTGCGAGGTGTCCCTGCCATGGCAGGGGTGGGATTTAATTTCCCACCCCACCCAAATCCTTCTGGAATTCTGTGAAATGGATCTCTTCCTTTTTCCATACTATTCCTTTCTGCTATGAATTATTGCCATTAAAATTATTATTCCTTCCCCAAAGCTTTTCATGAACATAAATAAATCTAAAGAGCTGCTTTTAGATGATTTTAGACTGAATTTTTCAATTGAGACTCTGAGAATTCCGAGAGATTATTTAGGATCTGGCCGCAACATATCCATGGGAAATGAGCCTCAGGGAATAAACTGAACACACTCAGCCGGACTTTTAAT
>VZRN01006106.1:137710-151375 GCA_013397935.1 Dasyornis broadbenti
CCATTCCCTTGGAACCACCGCCTTTAAAGCCCCTCCACGGCGATCCGTAAATTCCTCCATTCCATGGAAAAGCATCTCCATGAACCAGGAGCTCTTTGTCACCTCCTGCTGGCGTTTCGATGTCACCTCGGCGGCGGGGCAGGGCCACGGTGCCGAAATTCCTTCAAATAAAGGCACCGAGTTTGGGAGTTGTGGGGCAGAAATGGGAGAGTGGGACTTAGGAAAAGGGTTTCTCTGGATTTAGGAAAGGGTTTTCTCTGGAGATCGCCCCAGGTGTGATCCAGGAAATGGTAGGGACATGAACGGGAGATGCAGGGCTCGGGGTTTAATTCTTGTGCTGGTAATTCTTGTGGGACTTTGGGCCATCGTGTCAGACTCAGACGTTTTTGGGGGGCAGAAATTGGGGTTCTCAGGCTCATGCATAAATTTTAGGTGCATAAATAGGGGTTTTAAGTGCATAAGTAAGTTTTTTAGGTGGATAAATAGGGGGTTTTAGGAGCATAAATAAGGTTTTTTAGGTACATAAATAGGGTTTTTAAGTGCATGAATAAGTTTTTTTTGGTGCATAAATAGGGTTTTTAAGTGCATGAATAAGTTTTTTTTGGTGCATAAATAGGGTTTTTAAGTGCATGAATAAGTTTTTTTTGGTGCATAAATAGGGTTTTTAAGTGCATGAATAAGTTTTTTTTGGTGCATAAATAGGGTTTTTAAGTGCATGAATAAGTTTTTTTTGGTGCATAAATAGGGTTTTTAAGTGCATGAATAAGTTTTTTTTGGTGCATAAATAGGGTTTTTAAGTGCATGAATAAGTTTTTTTTGGTGCATAAATAGGGTTTTTAAGTGCATAAGTAAGTTTTTTAGGTGGATAAATAGGGGGTTTTAGGAGCATAAATAAGGTTTTTTAGGTGCATAAATAGGTTTTTAGGTGCATAAATTAAGTATTTAGGTGCACAGATTTGAGGGACAGGGCCCTGAAGGCCTCAGTGGAAGGGGGTCTAAGACAGGGAGGATGGAATTCCCTCTGAAAGGGCCTTTTCCCGCCCTTTTTCTATGGATGGGTGGTCCTTAACCCAATTCCCTGGCGGCCAAATTCTCGGATGCTGAGGTGCCTCAGGACCACTCCTTTTTTTTTTATCCCCCGTCTCAAAGCGGTGTGATAAAAAAAAAAAAGCAATATTAAACTGGAAATAATTAAATTATTACATAGGAAAGGATTCATATTTTCCAGCAATCAGGATCCATGTTTTATATTAATCAGTGTCTGTAATTAACACCAAGAGGCAGATTGGCCCTGAGGGGTGGCTTCTGTCAAACCCAGGGTTTTTCCCACGTTTTTATTTCCCGGGAAACCCTCTGGGGGAATGCTGCTCCCGGGTGGTGCCACCAAAGCCTCAGTGACCTTCACCCCGGGCTCCAAGCCCCATCCAGCCTGGCCTTGGACACTTCCAGGGATCCAGGGGCAGCCACAGCTGCTCTGGGAATTCCATCCCAGCCCCTCACCGCCCTCACAGCCAAGAATTCCTCCCCAATGTCCAATTTAAACCTTCCCTCCTTCAGAAGAATCCATTCCCGCTTTTCCAATCAAACCTTTGTCCCCAGACCCGGCAGATCCTGCTGGACAGAGCGGACATCCCTGGATATCCATCCAAATTTATCTGTGTCCATAGAAAAGCATCTCCCCAGACCATCCTTTCCTTCGTGGAATTAAGATCCTTTAGGAATTAAGATCCATAATGGAATTAAGATCCTTCATGGAATTAAGATCCTTCATGGAATTAAGATCCTTCATGGAATTAAGATCTTTTACAGAATTAAGATCCCTCACGGATCTGCGGGGCCGCTCCTCCGCCGCCGTTTCTCCCGACATTCCCACAGGACTTCTGCATCAACATTCCAGTGCCACCACCCGCCCACTGAAGCAGAGTTTATCCCCCACTTGATATTCCAGGAGTGCTTCTCCTTCCTTGGAGTGGCACGGTACCACCCATCCCTTCCGGAGAGAGCAGAATTCCGAGGAATCATCGGAGCCAACTATCCATTACGGGCTCCCCAGCTGGCGTTTCCCACATGGTTACGGCTCCATAAACCACCCTGACACCGCCATTACGCTCCCAGATTTGTTCCCGGGCAACGGATGATTCCGAAGGCTGTGGCGTTAACGGAGAGGGGTTGGTGGCAGTGGGGGCGGGAATGGTTGGGATGGAACATTTCCTGGAAAAGGTCGGGACAATTGATTCATGGCTGGAGACGGTGACAGGGAAGGCGCTGCTGGTTCGAAGGGGAGAGGATCCATAAAGCTTTGGATCCAGGTTTATTGCAGGAGGTGGATTTATTTTCCTCAGGACCTGGAATTGCAGCGCTCTTCCCTCTCTTAATGAGGCGTTTAATTAATCAGCCGCAACAAACACGCTCAGGACTCTTATCAGGCTCTGCGTTAGTCTCGGTGCTTGCTCTCTTGTGGATATTTGGGATATCATCCCGTATTTCATCCTCATTTCAGGGATGAGCCCTCTCCAGCAGAGCCAGGAGCACCCAGAACTTGGGAAAAGGTGGAAAAGAAACGAGGGGGCTATCCTCAACAGAAAGAGAAACTTTCTGCTGCGTTCTGGGTGCTGTGGAAGGGGAGCTCTGGGTGTGGATTTCTGGGATGGAGGAAAATGGGATGGAGGAAAACAGCACAGAGTGAGGCTGCTTTTCCACTAAAATCCGATCATGGAATGGTCTGGGATGGAAGGATCCTCAAAGCCAATCCAGAATGGCAGAGGGCAGGGATGGATGGGATACTGGGAACTGGGAGGGTGGCGAGGGGCTGGGATGGAATTCCCAGAGCAGCTGTGGCTGCCCCTGGATCCCTGGCGGTGTCCAAGGCCAGGTTGGAGCAGCCTGGGACAGTGGGAGGTGTCCCTGGCCATGGCAGGGGTGGCACTGGGTGGGATTTAAGGTCCTTTCCCACCCAAACCATTCCATGATTCCGCGGGAGGAGGTGCGGACAGGGGAGGGTTCACAAACCCTGTCAGCCAATCCTGTGAAATTCCATCTTTACCTGCTATGGAATTCCGTGATCCCGAAATCTGCTGCTCCAAAGGCGGGTTGGTGATCTGCAAATCAAATCATAGGAACCTGCAGGGGGGGGCATGGCCATTTGTTCATAAACAAAACAAAACAAAACAAAACAAATTATCAGAAAATAATTCATGAGGGAAAATTCTCCTTGTGCTTCCCAGGTGTTTATCCCATCCCAGATTTTTCTTCCCACATTTCCCAGGCTGTGGGAAAAGCTGTGCAGTGCAACCTGCCAGCCTGGTCTGACACAATTCCCAGGATGAAAGGCAGGGAGGGATGTGGAAAGTCGGCCCTGGATGAGGAGGGAGGAGTCGCTCCCTGGAGCACCCTCGGAAGATTCCGGAGTCGCTTCCGTGATCCTCCCACTCCCGGAGCTCTCGGGGCTGGAATCGCTGCTCTCATTTCAGGCTCAGCAAACCACGCCGAATCCACCCTCCAGCTCTGGGAGAGTTTAGGGCTCCCTGGGCAGGGAAGGACATCCAAGGGAAGGGAAGGATGCTGGTGGATGAATTTTAAAGGAATGTTCCCAGGTTTCAGGGGCAGGGAAAGAATCCTTGGTTTGTGCTGCCGGACGGGGCCTTATCAAACGGAAAATCTGAGGTGCTGAGGAGAAAAGATCAGAATTTGCATGAAATTAATGGGATAAATCCCAATTTCAATCAAGCAGGAATAGGATTCTAAGGTTTTCCATAGGTGTCCTGATGGATCGCAGCCAACCAAGAAGAGGATTTGAAGGTTTTCCCATATCCTGCAGCCCACACATAACACAAAAACAATAACAGATCACACGCAGCCATGTTCAGGTCCTTGATCCCTAAATCATCCGGGGAAAATAGAACATTCCAGTGCATCCAGGCATTTGTCCCTGTTCAAGCAATTGACGGAAGGGAATTTCAGGAAGGTGAAAATTCCAGGCGCTGGCACTCCTTTAAACGGGAGCACACCTCGACAGGGCCCCAAAAAGCCTCGTGGTGGGACTCGGCAGCTTTTTTGAGTGACAGAAGCCAAGAAGGTGCAAGTGGGTAAAGCTTCCTGAGAGTCTGAGATATCCCTGAGTTCATTCCAGAGCGGGACTTGGATCGTATTTTGTCAAAAACTGGGAATACTCCTTAATTTTCATTGTCCTGGGTGTTCCGTTCCCCTTTCAAAGCCAACAACTTCCTGCTTTCAAAAACAGAACCTTCACAAACTCTCAGACCCAGGAAAAAGAGTCAGCCAAGGCCATCTGGGCGGGAATTTTTCCTCCTGGTTTTCCAAAGACGGAGAAGAGGCTCAGCTGCCTCTGCGCCGCAGCTTCCGTGGGAAAACACGAGGGAACGTCCTGTTTCATTCGCTATATCCCAGTCCTCAGGGAAGCAGGAAAGAAGTGCAAAAATTGAAAATAAATTAAAAAAAAAAACAAAACCACCAAAAAACCAGAATTCCGTGGGGTTTTTTGCCAGGAATACAAGGAATAAAGGAGAAGCTGAGAAAAGTGGGGTCTAAAACCCCATTGTGGCTGGGAAAAAGCAAAGCAGCTTATCCCAGTGTTTGGGCTTGGTGAAACTTCCAGGAAGGGTAATAATCGGACACTTGGAAAATAATTTGACAGAATTCCAGGAAGGATCGTAATTAGACATCTGTGGAGCTCGTAAAGGAATAGCTGGGAAGGAATTGTAAATATCTGAGGGATTTTAGGGAAGGGATATTTCCCAGCACCACAAGGTTACGTGGAAATACAACGGGAATTGTGGATAGAGCTCACTGGGATTAACAACCGACCGAGGTGAAACAATTCCAGCGGCTGGGAAAGCTCCATTCCCTGTTCCCAGATCGCTGGCACAGGACTCCAGCCTCTTTATGCTCTGAATTCCCAGGGCTCCAGCAGCCTCTTGAGCTCCCCAAGTGATTCCAGCAAAATTCCGCTAAACTTGACGTTGCCCATTCTTATCTCCCCGATATTCTTCCCCGGAAAGACTGGGAAGGCCCCGGCTTTATCCTCGTGCCATGAGAAAGCTCCAATCCCAATTGTCCAAAAATTGCTGGATATCATTTCCTGCCAGTCGCCCTCCTTGCTTCCCATCCCTTTGTCTGCTCATCCCTCATTTTCTCCTTCAGGAGCAGAAACGTCCGGCTTAATTTCGTTTCTTTCTGATGCCTGACTTGATTCCTTATTCCCCAAAATACCACCCTTCCGAGCTCTCCACGAACTTCCACGACCTTCTCCCATTAGGAAGTGAATACATCTAAATTTTTTAAAAGTCCTGCTCTTTTGTGCTGCTGACCCTCGCTCTGCACTCCTGATTTGCACTTGTTCAGAACAAGGGGCTTTGTCTCTGGCAGCAAAAGCTGGCTAAATTCCATCCGGGATGAGTTAATCATTCGGAAAAAAAAAAGATTTGTCAGGGCAGCTGGGGTGGCCTTTGCAAGGTTGCTTGGAGTAGAAAGTGCCTGGGATGGATTTCTCAGGAAGTTTTTATTGAATCCCACGATAGTTTGGGTTGGAAGGGAACTTAAATCCCACCCAGTGCCACCCCTGCCACGGCAGGGACAGCTCCCAGTGTCCCAGGCTGCTCCAGCCTGGCCTTGGACTCTCCCAGGGATCCAGGGGCAGCCACAGCTGCTCTGGGAATTCCATCCCAGCCCCTCGCCATCCTCCCAGACAGGAATTCCCAATTCCCAAGATCCCATCAAAATCTTCCCTTTTCCAGCTTAAAGCCATTCCCTGTGTCCTGTCCTTCCATCCCTTGTCCCCAGTCCCTCTCCAGCTCTCCTGGAGCCCCTTTAGGCCCTGCCAGGGGCTCTGAGCTCTCCCTGGAGCCTTCCCTTCCCCAGGGGAACATTCCCGGCTTTCCCAGCCTGGCTCCAGAGCAGCCCTTGGAGCATCTCCACAGCCTCCTCTGATCCTCCTCTTCAACAGCTCCACATCCTTCTTAATCTTCTTCATGGAATTCCGCTCCGTTTATTTGGCAGCTGAGGGTGTCCAGACATCTGCTAATTCCAGATATTGGATCATGGTGATTTGTTGGCTTGGAAACTTGGTAAACTCAAGCAGGATGACACGAAAAGCAACGTTTCTGTCCTTGGGAAGAACTTGGGAAAAAAATCACCTGCCCTGTCAGCTTTGAAGGAAATCATCCCTATGAACGCTCTTCTTGAAATCTGAGGGGGAAAAAGACAAGGAGATCAGAGAATCCCAGAGTGATTTGGGTTGGAGGCACTTTAAATCCCATCAGCTTCCACCCCCGCCATGGGCAGTGACAATTCCCACTATCCCAGCTTGCTCCAGTCAGTTGTTTTCTCTGAGGCACCTGGGAATTAACCTTTGGTTTGTCCATCTAGAGAAATGAGGAAGCCCTTGGACGTTGCAGGCACAAGATTTTGTAGGCCCAAGATCCAGCTCTTGGATTTTGTAGGCCCCAAGAAAATGAAACAAACTAAAAATTCCTCACTTTGTGGCACAAAAAGCAACATGAATGGGTTTGAAGGATGTTTGTGCCACGAGCACCAAAAAAATTCCCGTGTTTTCCCCAGTGATTTTGAAGGTTTCTGGTGAAACGTTTCTCCCTTTTCTTTCCAATTTAGGAGCAGATTTACTTGGATTTTGTAGGCCCCAGATTTTGTAGGCCCAAGATCCAGCTCTTGGATTTTGTAGGCCCCAAGAAAATGAAACAAACTAAAAATTCCTCACTTTGTGGCACAAAAAGCAACATGAATGGGTTTGAAGGATGTTTGTGCCACGAGCACCAAAAAAATTCCCGTGTTTTCCCCAGTGATTTTGAAGGTTTCTGGTGAAACGTTTCTCCCTTTTCTTTCCAATTTAGGAGCAGATTTACTTGGATTTTGTAGGCCCCAGATTTTGTAGGCCCAAGATCCAGCTCTTGGATTTTGTAGGCCCCAAGAAAATGAAACAAACTAAAAATTCCTCACTTTGTGGCACAAAAAGCAACATGAATGGGTTTGAAGGATGTTTGTGCCACGAGCACCAAAAAAATTCCCGTGTTTTCCCCAGTGATTTTGAAGCTTTTTGGTGAAAGGTTTCTCCCTTTTCTTCCAAATTTAGGAGCAGATTTCCTTGGCAACACTTGAACCTCTCCCAGAGTGACAGCCTCGTCTCTTGTGCATATTTTTAATAAAGCCTGGACAAAGCCACAGCTGAATTCCGTTCTTGAAGCACCGAGCAGAATGATTTAACGTCAGATATCCAGGAAATCAAACCCTGGGAAGGAGTGGAAAACACTGAAGAGCTGAGCGAGGCTTGATTTCCACATCAAGGCTGAGCCTCGAACGCTGATAAGGCTGAGTTTAATTTAGTAATGAACAGGAGTTATCAATAACCAGCTGCTTTTACAGCAGCAATAACAACGTCATTAAATGGGGAATCAAAAGGAAGGGGGTGAAAAAACTCCGTGAGGCCGAGGGAAAATGGAAACGGTGGAAAGCGCAGTTGATGGGATTAAAGGAAGTCGGAAAGGTTAATTGGGAGCAAGAAGGGAAGGAAAATTAATAGCAAAAAGCTGGAAATGTTCAAAACAGTGCTGGGAAAATTACGGGATAAATCTGGGAAGAGCACACCTAGGAAAGATAAAGGGAATTACACACAGCCAGCCCGCTCTGCGGGGACTCAGGGAAAAGAGATTTTATGGAAAAAAATTCTCTTTACGGGGAGCAGAGGATGGTCAAGCGTGCATCCAGGCAGGAACGGGAACTGAAGGTCCCTCATCCTCCTCCTGCAAATCCCTGGAAGCATCCAAGGCCACACTGGATGGGGCTTGGAGCAATCTGGGATAGTGGAAGGTGACCCTGCCCATGGAACTGGATGGGATTTAAGATCCCTCCCAATCCAAATCATTCCATGATCCCATAATTCCATAAAGTAGCTCAATTTTTCCATTGTCTCCTCTTTCCTTTATTCCTTTCCCATTTTTTTTAAAACACAAATGACTGGAGGAAAAGGACAATTGAAAGAAATTAAGGATTCGACGCTTTGAATCTATCTTTTTTTGGAAGAAAATTAAAAATAAATGCTGTCCTTACATTCCCCCCCAAAAAAAAGCTTTTCCAGAATTAAATTGTTCACAGGAACACTGAAAAAAAAAAAATAATTTTATTATAATTATTTTTAACCTACAGAAAATTAATTTCATATAGTCCACGAAAAAGCAGAGACACAGCTGAAGTTAAGTTTGTGATTCTCAACTGATAAGAAAAATGAAATATTAAATCAATGAAATCAGACGGAGAGGGGGTTTATTTTCCTTTATTTTCCTCCTATAGGACTGGAAGTGGAAAAAAAGGCAGAGATTACCCTAAAATAAACTTCCAACCAGGCCATAAAACCCTAACTGTGGTTACGATTTGAGTTTGTGAGCTGCGGCCTTCAGATAGCGCACAAAATCGCCAACTTTTTGCTTTATAATCCTTGACTGAAGAAAAAAAAGAAAAATATAGAATTATTCATAAATATCAGGGGCAGGTTCACCTCGGCCGTGAAAAGAAATGAAAAGGAAATGTTCCCTGTAACTCACACGTTCCAAGAGTTACTTTGCAGGGATTTCTCCCGTTCAAGTGCACTTTTCAAACTTCCCAACTTCCAATTCCCTGAGTGAGTCGCCGAGTTCCCGCAAAAAAAAAGGCGCCGCTTCTGGCACAAGGATTTGTTATGGATGTCTCCGAGGAAAAGCAGAGCTGGGAACGAACGGCTCGGGAGTAATCCGCTCCACGAGGGAGGTTTTACCTTTAGATCTGGGGATTACTTGGAGTGGAAAACATGAATTTTCATCTCTTCCGTGGTGTTTTTCCCGTGACTAATTGCAGCCACTCCGGGTATTCCCAGTATTCATCCCAGCTCGTTAATTCTGGGATTTGCGATGTTTTTAGCTCCCTTGAACCCCTGAAGTGGTGAATTCCGTAGGGAAATCAGTTTTGCACGGGGAAAACATTTTTCTTTTCCATTCCTTTCGGAATCTTAGAATCCCAGAATTATTCCGGTTGGAAAAGCCCTTCAACACCATCAAATCCGAGCATTCCTCAGCACTGCCAAGCCCGCCTCTATCCCATGTCCCCAGGTGCCACATCCAGGTGTCAAATGTCTTTTAAAGCCTTTATTCCCGGTATTGGGAGGTCAAATTTCCCAAGTTTTTTTTTTTTTTTTCTCCAGGCCGTTCATCACCTCCCCAGTGTCCATATTCCCATGCCACAGGTATTCCCTGTGTCCTTTAGAGTGTGGAAGTTGAGCCTGGAGTGGCGGACACAACTTTGGGGACAAATAAAACACATTTCAACAGAGCTGCTCCATGAAAACTTCTCTTTTCCTTTCCCGTTATCAAGCACTCAGAAAACTCCTTCTTTTGTCACCTTCTGACATCTTCCCAAAAATAATGCTGGGAGAGGCAGCTTTCTCCAGGCTTTTCCTCTCCATTGGTAAAGTTTTTCTTTGGAAAAGTTTTGCCCTGAGATATTTAGATCAAGACTGCAAGAGAACTTAATTCTCCTTTTTTTTTTTCCTCAATGCTGTTCAGATTTGATTTTTTTTTTTTTTTTTTTAGATTTATGGGGCCATGATGAAACTGGAAATGTACGAGTCCTCCATCTGCTGGTTGGACGCCAGGAGGAATTTTTTCACGGAAAGGGCGCTGAGGCCTTGGCAGGGGCTGCCCAGGGAGGTTTGGAGTGCCCATCCCTGGAGGTGCCCAAGGAATTCCTGGATGCGGCGCTCAAGGTGAGGATCAGGCTCAGGTAGGACTCAACGATCCCAGAGGGTTTTTCTCCACCTCAGTGACTCCATGATTTCTTCAGTGGCCTTCTCCAACGAACAGGAAAACCAAAGGGCGCTAAAAGCCAGGAAAAGCACAGAATGAAACTGGGAAAAGCTGTTTTGATGGGAAAAGGGAAGGGCAGGAATAACACAGCATTTCTGAGATGGCAGCAGCTTTGGTGCCTCAGCTGCACAACAGAGAGAGCTCATCCCTCCTGTTCCAGGGATGAAACGATTCCCACTTTGGATTACTCTCAGGCAAATGCAAATTTGGGCTCGGTTATAAAACCTCTGCCTTGTTTCCTCTCCAAACATTCCCAAATCCATTTAAAGAGGAGAAAAGAGAGGTGATGTCATTAATTGGATGCAACGGGAAATGATTCCATTCTTTAGCCAGACCTGTTGGCTAATTACATTTAATTTGTCCTTTTCCTGGGAGCCGGTAATTAACCCAAGGAGCTTTGCCAAGCGAGGAGCGAGGACTTTTGTGCTGGAGCAGAGCAAATTCAGCTTTGATGTGAGGCTGCTGAGTGGCAGCTCCTTAAAGGTGAAGCATAAAAAGGCTTTAAAAGCCTTCAAATGTGAACAGGAGCCTTTGGCTTTCCGTGGTAATTAACGCCGGAGTTAAACAGGATTTGGAATTCAAATGAGGCCCCACATGTTTTCCTGGAAGTTGATCTTCCCTTCCCCGGCCAAGGAGGTGATTTCGTTATGGAGCTGCTGGAGTTTGGATAGCTGCTCATTCCCAGCCCAGGGTTTGGTGTGCCTGAGTGGGAAATCCCTTAAATCCTTTCATTTTTGGTCTTTTAAGATCAATTGTTCCCCACATTTGAGCAGCAGCTCCTGGCGGGCAGCAATTCCTTGTTTGGTGCCAGCGGGATCTGCGGAACTGGGATGAGGCTGGTGAATTTTTAGGAGTAATCTCCGACCCGTCTTCCTCTCCCGCCTCTGCAAGAGCAAAGAATCAGAGAATTCCAAAGCGATTCCATCCTGTTCCACCCCTACCACGAGCAGGGACACCTTCCCCAATCCCAGGCTGCTCCAAGCCCCATCCAGCCTGGCCTTGGGGCACTTCCAGGGATCCAGGGGCAGCCACAGCTTCTCAGTTTTACCACTTCCCTTGGTCTATTTGTTATCCCACAAACAATCGTCCCAATGTTCCGTGAGCGTGGAGGACGAGACGGCGGAGTCAGCGGGGAAAAGGCTCCTTTAATCTCCAGGGTGCTGTAATTTCCTTTAGGCCTCGCAGTCTTTAATAATATCTGGGATGATAACAACGTCTGGGAATATTTTTAGCGCTCCTTTGTTGCTCAGGCAGTGTCAGGACTGCGCTGCTTTTTCTTGTTCGCAGCTTCTCGTCCCCGGCTTTGTGCTGAAGGCAAAGTGTGGAATTAATATTGTGCTTCTTCCTTGAAACTTCCACTCAGACTCTGCCGGGATCTGTTCCAGCCGTTGCTGTTCTTCCAGCTGAAAATCCAGCCCTACAGATATTTCCGTGTTCACTGGGCTGTGCTTTGGGCTTTGGAGGCCGAATCCCAGGATCACTGAGGTTGGAAAAGGCCTCCAAGGACATCGAGGCCAAGCTGTGCCCGATGCCCGCCTTGGCACTGAGTGCCACATCCCGGAATTCCTTGGGCACCTCCAGGGATGGGCACTCCAAACCTCCCTGGGCACTTCCAAGGCCTGAGCACCCTTTTCCATGGGGAAATTCCTGCTGCTGTCCAACCTGAGCCTCCCCTGGCCCAGCCTGAGGCCGTTCCCTCTCCTCCTGTCCCTGTTCCCTGGGAGCAGATCCCAAATTCCACCCCCGGCTGCCCCCTCCTGTCAGGAGCTGTGCAGAGCCACAAGGTTCCCCCTGATCCCCCTTTTTTTTCCAACCTGAGCCCTTTCCCAGCTCCCTCAGCCGCTCCTGGGGCTCCAGCGCCTTCCCCAGCCTCCTCACAAGATTTGCTCCAGCACAAGAGCTCCAGGACACGGCACAGATTTCCCTCCATGGACTTTCAGACCCGAACGGAACTCGTCCAACCAAAGCAAATCCCAAACACACTGAGTCCGGAAAGAAAACTGGAACGGCGTCCCTGATGAAAAATATTAACTTTAGGAACAGCATTCCTCAAAATGTTAAGGGGCAGGTGAAAACGCTGGGGAATGCAAAGGTGAGCAAAACCAGTGGAGAGAGCCCAGGAATTCCCGGATCCTGCAGAAATCTCCAGGAGGCCCCTTTGGCGTCACATCTGCCTTTGTCTGCCCTGCTCCTCCACAGTGTCCAGCACTGGCCTCTCTGCATGGACAGGTGTTCCAAGCGTTCCAAGTGTCCATTCCCGGTGCTCCAAGGCTGCTGCTGGGTCTCTCCCAAGTTTTTTTTTGCATGGATCCAGTTGCGTTTTCCCCCGGGGGTTTTCCAAAGGACGCCTCCTACAGGAAGCAAATCTCCGGCCGTTTCCCAAAACAGGCCTTAAATCTGACAAGTGGAACGTGCCGGGAGTCAGAGATCCTGAATTCCAGGGATTTACAGCACGGGCTGGCTGGGCTCCGGGAACATCCAAGAAAGATGAAGGAACACAAAAAAAAAATGAGTAGAATTACAGGGCGTTAACAGCCTGGAAAGCTGAGCTTTGACACTGCATGAGGGGTTGGGTTTTCCCTTCTTCTTTGCAGTCCTTGAGAGTCAGGGAATCATGGAATATCCTGAGCGGGAAGGATCCACAGGGGTCATGGATCCAGCTCCTGGCGCTGCTCAGACACCACAACAATCCCACCCTGTCCAAACGCTCCTGGAGCTCGTGGGCCGTGCCCATTCCCTGGGAAGCCTGGGCAGTGTTCTTCCCTCTGGGGAAGGAATTCCCTCATGTTTCCCTCCTATCCAACCTAAACTTCCCATCCCAGTCAGCAGAATTCCTGCATTATTTGAATCTCTCCCACAGCCCGTGTTCAAGTGGAATTCTCTGTCCAATCCATCTTTTTTTTTTGTCCCAAGATTGGCTTCCCTGGCTCCTGCAGAGTCCAGGTGCCACCACAGGCTCGGGGCTCATTTTCCTGGGAGCTGGGAACAGCCTGGAATCAAATCCTCCGCAGCTCCAGCGCTTTGGAAGAAAAATTCCCTTTCCCTTGTTATTCCCTGAAGTTGGAGCACCTGAGTTTTCCAGAGGGGAGGAGGGAAGCACTTGTTCCCGGTTAGTGGCTGGTGCCCTTTGGAAGAAATGCCATCCAGGCAGGTGCGAGCTCTTCCAAGCGCTGAGAATTCCGGAGAGCTGCTCTCCAGGGATGTGAATTTTTGGGATTTGCGAGGCAGATCCAGGTGCTGCGGAAAGGAAATTCTTGCTGATCCAGGGGAAAAGGTCACCGCTCCACGGCATCTCCATGTATTTTATAATCCGTATGTATCCAATATCCTCAGTTTTCCCTATTTTCCCACTGATGACCGTTGGAAGCGGCTCTTGGGAGGCGAACTCCCCATTTAAATCCATTCTTTCGTGGCTTTCGGAAGCCAGAGTTTCTCCGCAGTTTCAGTCCCTCCCCACCCTCGCTTCCGAATCAATCTATGGATGTTTTTTGGTTTTTTTTTTTTTTTTTCCCATTGCCTCACCAAGACCGAAATTGCAGGTTTTAAACGAGGATTTCCTCGCGGGTGAAGATAATTGAAAATCTCCGTGCGAGGTCCGCGGGACGGAACAGCGGCAAAACAAACAAAAAAAGTGAGAATTGGATTTACCTCAGGACGTTCGGGAGTCGGGATTATCTCCCTGACAGGTGACTTCTGTCCCGTCTCGTGTTGTTTTTCCTTAGAACAAACACGCTGCCCTTTTAATTAACATTTTGTCCTGATCTTTTATTGACTGTACAATAATTCAAGGGGAAAAAAAAAA
>VZRN01006106.1:199973-213011 GCA_013397935.1 Dasyornis broadbenti
GGAAAAGCCCAGGAATGATCCGGCAATTGTCCATTTAAAATGGAAGGAAAAGCCATGGAATGATCAGCAATTCCTCCATTTAAAATGGAAGGAAAAGCCACGGAATGATCAGCAATTCCTCCATTTAAAATGGAAGGAAAAGCAGTGGAATGATCAGCAATTCCTCTTTTTAAAATGGAAGGAAAAGCCACGGAATGATCAGCAATTCCTCCATTTAAAATGGAAGGAAAAGCCATGGAATGATCAGCAATTCCTCCTTTTAAAATGGAAGGAAAAGCCACGGAATGATCAGCAATTCCTCCATTTAAAACGGAAAAATCTTCCCTGGATTTTACTGATGAGCAGTTTGGTTATTTCAGGGATAACCCCACTCTGGTTCATCCCCTAAATAACAAAAGTCCAGCCAAAAAAAAAATGGGAATGACCTTCATGAGATCCCTGCGTTCCTTCCAACAAAAAATCCAGAGGGGATATCCAGGTCAAATCCTACATCCTGGTTTATAGGAAAGGCCACTTCACATATTCCAGAACATCTGGAATGCTGGGAGCAGCCAAATGTCTGGAGCACAGAAGGGCCTGTCAGGCCACCAGCCAATTTATTTTGGGAATTTCACACCAAGAAACCAAATTTTTCCCACTATTTCTACAGCCAGCACCCAGAAAGATTTATTGATTCCTCATGGGAATCTTTATGGATTCACCATGTGGAAGAAGAGGAGCTCCTTAAGTTTCCCCTAAGTATTGAAAAAGAGAGAAAAAAAAAAAATGAAATAAATGTTTACTTATGATTTTCCAACATTCCTTTGGAATCCGTGGCTTTGGACGTCCCAAAAGTTTGTGGTAGATAGGACAGGTGGATCCCCCATTCCTGGAGGGATTTAAATCCATGTGGATGTGGCACCTGGGGACATGGGGCAGGGGTGGCCTTGGCAGCGCTGGGAATGGTTGGGCTCGGTGATCCCGGAGGGCTTTTCCAACCTAAAACGTTCGGCGATTCCATGATTTCAGGACGGCACGAGAAGAATTCCAGGAATGCTGGAAATAACACCCAGGGAAGTGAGGAGAGTGTCCCTGTCCAAGCAGTGGGAGGTTGGAATCCGATGATCCTTGAGGTCCATTCCAATCTGAACGTAATTCCATGGAAAAGAGGAAAGAGGGAGAGGGAGAGCCGCCCCTTTCTCCAGGTGCTTTCCAGATCCCAAATCTCGGAGCAGAACCGTGGGGCTGGCAGGTCCATGTTGGGGTTTAAAGGATATTTTCGGGATGCATCCAAGGTTTTCTGCCTTCAGCCGCAAATTTCCTGTTGGAATAAAGCCTCTCCTGCTGCTCGGGATGAATCCCTCTGCTTGCTCCCTGTGCTCCTTCGGGGAGATCCAGAGAGGAGACGAATTCCGAGGGAAAGCTTTTCCTTGAGAAACGGGATCTCGCGTTTCCAAAGGCTTGGAATGCGCGGTGGAAAAGAGAAGATTTCTGTTTCTCGGAATTCCTCCGCCGAGTTCCTTCCCCCATGGAGCAGCAGATGGACGTGCAGGAGGAAAGAAAGGAACAAAAAGAAAAGTGGAACAAAAGCAGATGGAGCAATGGTCGGAATGATTCATTGGGAATCAAGGAGCGGCAATCCTTTTGTGCCTGGAATCCGCAATTTCCAGCCCGGAAGCCAAATTGTTCCCCCATTACGGATATTTGGGCTGGATCCAGGCAGGGATTCAGCTTCTTCAGGATGTGAGCACCTGCTCGGGAGATTTGGCGGAGCAGCGGGGGGGATGATTCGTGTGCTGGAAGTTAAACGTGGAATTTGTCGGAAGAGCAGCTGTCGGGGATGGGATTTGGAGGGCTGGGATCTGAGCGGAGCGTTCGGATGGAAAATCGGGAGAGGCTAAAGCTGGTTTTTGGCCTCATGCACGGGAGAAATTGGGATGGGGAGGGATGAGGATCTTCACTGGTTTTCCTAAAGTTATGTGGGGGAAAAATGAATAATAATTTTTAAAAACACCCAAAAAAACCCCAAGCCAAATCAACCGAAAACCCCAAAAATCTGAAGAAAAAGCCGAACCAAACCAATCAAAAAGCCCCAAAAGCCAGAAAAAAACCCCAAACCGAATCAACGAAAAAGCCCCAAAACCCAAAGAAAAACCCAAAGCAAAACCCAAAGAAAAACAAAAAGAAAAACCCAAACCCAATCAACCAAAAAGCCCCAAAACCCAAAAAGAAAAAAAAAACAGAACCAAACCAATCAAAAAGCCCCAAAACCCAGAGAAAAACCCCAAGTCAAATCAACCGAAAAGCCCCAAAAAACAAAGAAAAACCTAAAGCAAAACCCAAAGAAAAACCCAAACCCAATCAACCAAAAAGCCCGAAAACCCAAAGAAAAACCCAAAGCAAAACTCAAAGAAAAACCAAAAGAAAAACCCCAAGTCAAATCAACCGAAAAGCCCCAAATCCGAAGAAAAACACCAAACCAAATCAACCAAAAAGCCCCAAAAGCCAAAGAGAAACCCAAACCGAACCCCAAACCAAATCTACCAAAAATCCCGAAATGCCGAGGAAAAACCCAAACCCAATCAACCAAAAAGCCCCGAAACCCAAAGAAAAACCCCGAACCAAACCAACCCAAAAGCCCCAAAAACCAAAAAAAAATCTGAACCAAAGCAACCAAAAAGCTCCAAAAGCCAAAGAAAAACCCCAAATCCAATCAACCAAAAAGCCCCAAAACCAAAAAAAAAAATCCCAAATCCAATCAACCAAAAAGCCCCAAAACCAAAAAAAAAAATCCCAAATCCAATCAACCAAAAAGCCCCAAAACCAAAAAAAAAACCCAAAACCCAATCAACCAAAAAGCCCCAAAAGCCAAAGGTTTGTGGATGCTGGGAGGGTGAATTTTCCAGGGATGAGAACTGAAGTTTTGCTGTCATTTGGTCTGAAATAATCCGGAATTATTATTGGCTGTGTTGAGGAACAGTTGAGCCCAAAATTCCTGCAGAATTGGACCTGGGATTCAAGGAATGTCCAAAACCGGAAGGATCCCACGAGGATCATGGATTCCGACCCCCGGCATTCCAACAGTCCCACCCTGCGCATCCCTGGCAGCGCTGTCCAAACGCTCCTGGAGCTCTGGCAGCCTCGGGGCCGTGCCCATTCCCTGGGAATTCGTTGAAGGAACCTAAAACCAAATTCCGCTGCTTCCTCTTGGAAAAGGCGCCAATGCCTCCAACGATTCCTTGGATAAGGGCTGGAAGCAGTGGTGTCTCCACACAAAGGTCCGGGGCTGATACGGAGTTTGGAAAAGCCGAGGGAAAAATCAGGATAAATCAGCTCATCTCCATGCTGAGGGATAATTATTCCCTGGGAATTCTCCGGGATCCATCGCTGTTGTGGTTTTTATCCCATTTATCTTTGGGATCTTCTCGCCGTTTCTCTTCCTCACTTTTTCTTGTCCAAAAGGAATTTCTGCCCATCCTGGTGGCTCCTGAGGAATCTCTTGATGCTTAAAACTCTTGGATTTGTGTTTATTTTCCCCCTTTTTTTTCTTTTTTGGGATGGGAAGATTACGACCGAAGGGAGGGGTCAGAGTATGGATCAGGATGGGAATGAGACACAAGGAACGGGCAGGAACTGATCCCAGGAAGTTCCCCCTGCACAGGAAGAAGAATTTCTTCCCTGTGAACTCTGGAATTCTGCGGGGGAAAAAAAAAAAAGAATAAAAAGAGCGAAGAATAATGATNAGTATACTAAGCAGTAAAACAAAAAAAAAAAAAAAATTTTAAAAAAAAAAAAAAAAAAAAAAAAAAAAAAAAGAGAGAATTTCCCAGCATTTTTCCAGTCGTTCGAACCGGATTAAAGGAATCAGGTTTCCATTGGAATTTCTAACTGGGCCAACGGATTTTGCAGCACATTTCTATTTTTCTGGAATATTTGTAAACTAAGGAATGGCCAAACTTCCAGCAGCAGCTCCATAAGGCGTTCCCAGCTGCAGGCTGTGACCTTTCCCAGGTTTTCTTCAGGAACATTGGGATTCTGGGGATGCGGGAACATTCCTGGAACAGGAATCAAGAGCGACACACGAAGCACATCCCAAAGTCAACAATCAATTCCAGCTGCTTTGAATGCACGCGGAATTCTGGCGTTTATGGATTAAAATATCCCAGGGAAAAGGGGGAGAGATCCTTGACATCCCTGCTTTCTCCCGCTTTCCAAGCCGGGAAGACCAGCTGGAAATAAAGGAGGATTTGTCTTTTCCTCAGGGAATGCAATCCAGGATTCCCAAGAAAGGATTCTGCCCAGCTCCTCTGCTTTTCCTGGAAAATTATTCCCATGGAAGGATGAACCCAGTTCAAGGATATTTTACTGAACTGGGGGTTGAGTTTATCCAAAGCGGGCTGGAAAATCCAGTTGGAGAGATGGGATTTGAAATTCCATCAGGGAGACTCCGCCAGCTCTCTGGAAAAGCCTCTCCCTCCATAAATGTGTTCCAGAGCACTGGAAAAATCACAAAATCCTGGAATGCTTTCCTTGGAAAGGCCCTTCAAAATCACCACGTTCCAATCCTCTGCCGTGGGGTGCAGGAGCTGGAAAATTGAGGCAAAGAACGGCAAATTGGGAGCAGAAATGGATGGAAATCTCTGGATTCGGGAGCAAATCCCAGACTGAGCTGGGAATCGGGAGCTCAGCCTGGATCTCTTGGCCGGACTGGGAATAAGGGATGCAGAGGATTAAGGAATTTAGGAGGAGTCTGGAATTCTGGTTTGGCTTTCTCTTCTTCCCCCCAGCTACCCAAAATCTGGGATTTTCCCAAATGAGCTTCGCTCCCACATTTCCTGCTGGGGCAGTCCCTGCTTATTCCACTCTCCTTTTCCCAGGATTAGGTGAGATCCCGGCGATTGTTCGAGAGACGTGCTGGGAATTCCCGGATTCAGCTGCATTTGGAGGAATCACATTTGCATCCAAATCCCGTTTTTTTTTTTTTTTCAGATTTTCAGAAAAATCTGAAATCGTTTTGACCACAGGGCTTTTTCATTTTTCATCCCGAGGAAGCACTTCCGGAGGGGGCGAAGAGCTTTGGGAAATTCCCTTGTTTCGGAACAAAATCCGGCCGTGGAACTGTGAAGGCGAACAGGATTCAGGGGAGCCTCCCAGGTGATCAATCCCAAGAAATCGGTGGGATTTGGAACCTCCTGAACCGGATCCAGGCGAGCTTTGCCTTCCTCTTCACAAAGCGTCGGCGGGATCTGCCGTCCATCCTTGAGAAAGCACTGGAGCGTGGGAAGGTGGAAAATCGCTGATCCCAGCCCGGTACCGGGGCTGCTTTGCAGAATCGAAACATCACAGCCAGAGCATCCAAAATCGGATCCAAAAATTCCCACTTCCGGCCTCAGTTTTGGTGCCCGTTTTTTAATTCTCCTGCCCGATTCCGGGGCAGGGCTGTTCCGATAACAGGCAGAACTCTGATCCCTGATCCACAGGATATTCCTGATTCCACAAGGATCAGCAGGCCCTGAAAGCCTTCCCTGCTTTCATGGAAATCACAGAATCCTGGGACGCTGTGGGCTGGAAGGGGCCTTAAACTTCACCTCACTCGTGTCCTACCCCACATTTAACGGGGTTTTTCCAGCTCTGGAGGTGAATCCAAGTTTTCTGAGCAGAAACCTCCAGCCTGGAAGCTTTTGGCGCCGGAAGAGGATGGAGAGGATGGGCTGGAAATTTAGGATTGGGAAGGCTCCCAGATCCTGCTCCACCCTCATCCAAGCTGCGAGCAATTCCTGCATCTCACTGACAGATTCCAAATGGGAATTTCTCCTTCTCTCCTTCCTTTATCCTTTAAATCTCTCTTTTCCCTCTCTCCCGTGATTCCCGCAATCCAGTGCCAATCACCCCCATCCCGGGATCTGTGCGGGGTGAATCCCGGCTGGACTCAAACCGTGAGATTCAAATGCTGCAGCAACTTCATTCCCGCGGGGCTGAGCGCTCCGGGATTGGCTGGAGGCGATGAACAGGGAACACCCCACAGTGGGAATGCGGGATGAGCTGTGGAAAAGGGATCGCTTTTCCGATGGAAGACGTTTAACCCCGGAGAGCCTTTTCCCGCTGTTATCCCTCGCTTCAGCCCCAGGATCCGACCGACTCCAACGATGGTGCTCAAACTTCCGCGAGGCTCGGAAGAGGTCGAAAGAGAGCGGGAGGGGACGGCAAAGATAAAGCCAGGAATTCCAGAACCACCTGGAATACTGAAAAATATCCATAAGGGAAGAGAATTCTGCTCTTCTTTTCCTCCCGCAAACCCGGCTTCGATCAGCAGAGCCGCTGTGAGCCCTCAAAAACAAGATTTGTGTTAATGAGCTCACCAAAAGCCCGGCCCTCCGCTCTCTCCATTGAAACGCCTTAATTTAAGCTTTTAATTAGAGAGTTAATCAACGGCTTGTAACGGCAGAGGATCGCAATTACTGACGGATACCGGGTGGGATTCTTCCTGCTGCAGCAGGAGGCTTTGAAGGGATTTCCGTTTTCGGGGTTGAAGATTCCCTCCCAAAAACGGGGCACCCGGAGTCGGAGGTGGCAGCTCGGCAAAGAGCCGGGGTTGCGGGCCTGGCATGGATTGAATGGCAGGGGCAGGGGAGGGAGCTGGGGGTGGGAAAGGAAGGAAGAGCTCGAAAATCCTCGGGAAGAGAGATGTGGAATTTTGTACAAAAGTCTGCATGGGAATATCGGAACCAGGGCTTGTGCGGGCCAAAGGCTCCCAGAAGGGTTTGGGAGGGAAGGGATCTTAAATCCCATCCCATTCCACCCCTGCCGTGGGACACCTTCCTCTATCCCAGGCTGCTCCAAGCCCCATCCAACCCGGCCTTGGACACTTCCAGGGATCCAGGGGCAGTGCTTGGACCAAGTCCCTGCCTGGGCCAGATCTATCAACCCCCAATCCCTACGCTTCCAGCAAAGCCGGCATATCCCAGAGCCATTTCCCGGGAGATTCGGAAGGCGTTTCTTCAATGGCGTTTATTTAATTTCTCCGTGGAATTTCTCCATGGAAAGGGCGGTCAGGCCTTGGCAGGAGCTGCCCGGGGAGGTTTGGAGTGCCCATCCCTGGAGGCGTCCAAGGAATTCCTGGATGAGGCGCTCAGCGTGGAGGGGAGGGAAGTGGGAATGGATCCAGCATCCACGACCATAATTACCATTATTATCGCTATTGCCGTTATCGTTAGCGCTGCAATTTATTTTGCCGTGCGCCATTTATTGGGCCTGACAAAGATGAGCGCCTGAACAGATATAAATATTGAATGTATGTAAATATTGGAAATATCGAAATATTGAAAATATCTAAATACTGAAAATACATAAATATTGAAAATATATAAATATACCCTAAACCAGAGCAACCTCAGCAGCCAGGAAGCAGCAGAGCTCTGCCCGAGCCAGCCCCAGCTCTGGCAGCCGAGGCTTTGACTCTTCACACGTGGATCCTTAAAAACGATAATTTTTTTTCCATTTAAATTAATTTTTATTGTCTCCCGTAATTCCTGGGAGACAATTTCCCCCTGTCCGCGTTTGGCTTGGAATGGTTCCATCCATGGATGCGAGCGCCGTTTAAGGAATGTTCCGGCAAAGGCAGCACCTGGAGGATCAGGTGGAGGAAGAAGGGATGTTTTCCCTGGGTTCCTTTTCCCTGTCAGGCACTCCTGCCGAGGAGGTTTATCCATCTGAGTCCATGGAATGATCCACGGCAGCTCTGCAGGGATGGACACAGAAGGAATGGGATGCCTTGGGTGGAACAAAGCCAGAAAAATCCCTAAAATGGGAATATTCGCCTGCAAGAAGAGGCCCTCAGCAGAAAGTCAAATGAACCTTCCGTGATCCCCTGGAAAAATCCATCAACACCGAGGAATGCAAAACTTTTTTGGAGGTGTTGGTTGGATTCTGATTTTTTTTTTTTTTTTAAATGATCATATCAGGAATTTTGATCACTCGCAGGAATGCCCAGCCTGACAGAAGATGGGTGTGGGGCTGGCTGCTCTCCTCTCATGGCTGCCGCATCCCGTTCCAAAGCCTCCAGGGACAGGGAGAACCTGCCTGGAGAAAACTGGATCAGCTTTGGATCGGCGACCTCATCCTCGCCGCCATTTTCCTTCCAAAGGTCCTGGAAAAGGGCGGGAAAACCTGTTCAGGTTGTCGCAGCCTGGAGATCCCCAAGAAAAACAAAAAGGGTTCCCCAGCCCTGTGGATGTGGCACTCGGGGCCACGGGACGGTGGTGACTCCGTGATCTGAAAGATCATTCCTGACCTAAAAAAGCAAAATTTGGGGGTGCAATGGCCGGAACGCTGGAGCAGAATTCCGTGGTCAAGCTCCCACCTCCTTCAGGGACAGCAGGGACAGGCCTGGGCTTTTCCTCACCCCTCGTTGCGCCTCAAATCGTGCCAGCCCAGAGCGCTGACCCGGGTACCACTCCAGAGCTCCTGGCACCGCCAGGAAATCCCAAAAACTCCCACCAGAAAAATCCCAAAAATTCCATTTCCACCCCCACCCCCCCCCAAGCAGCGACCGCCGGGCAGGAGCATCCACATTTGCAAGGTGGCGTTCGAGCTGTGGGAGGCCTGGAATGGGAGCTCCCGGCAGCACCCACCCGGATGGAACGGGAGAGGGGGCCGCTTTACGGAGGCCGAAAGAGAGCGGAACAAAGCTTCAAGACAGCTCTGAAACATTTAATGGCTGCGGCTCCTCGTTGGAGGCAGTGAGGAGTTACATTCCCGAGCCCATCTGCCCACATTGCCGTTAATAAAACAATTCAGGAGTCGTTTGAGGGAGGAAACGCCAGCGTGAAGCCAAAATTGAGCCCGAAGCGCGGCTCAGCAGTGACCCCATAATTAATATCTTTCCTCCCACTTCCCCTTAAATAAACTCCAGCTGAAAATCAGCCTGGGCCTGGCTGTGGTGAGCGGAGAGAAAGGGATGTGCTGCTGAAAACAGCTGGAAAAATGCCACTTTCAGTGCCCAGTAAATACCAGACAGGTATTTCCCCTCAAGGCTGGGATTCAGGAACGCCTCCTTGTTTTCTGGAGCTGGAGGCCATCTGCAGCCATTGAAGTTAAAAATAAATGAATTAAATTGAGTCTGGGAGGGTTTTTTATTCGTGAATTTTCTATCAGTGGTGCAGGGGAGACCAACAGGGCAAGGGGAGATCTGAGGGGCAGATTCGGTGCAGGGCTCGTCTCAGGCAGGGGTCTTCACTTCCAGAAAGGCTTCAAGGGCCTGGAGCGCGTCCAGGGAAGGGAAGGGAGCTGGGAAGGGGCTGGAGAATTCCTGAGGGAGCTGGGAAAGGGCTCGGGCTGGAGCAAAGGGGGATCAGGGGGAACCTTGTGGCTCTGCACAGCTCCTGACAGGAGGGGGCAGCCGGGGGTGGAATTTGGGATCTGCTCCCAGGGAACAGGGACAGGAGGAGAGGGAACGGCCTCAGGCTGGGCCAGGGGAGGCTCGGGTTGGACAGCAGCAGGAATTTCCCCATGGAAAAGGGTGCTCAGGCCTTGAAGTGCCCAGGGAGGTTTGGAGTGCCCATCCCTGGAGGTGCCCAAGGAATTCCTGGATGTGGCACTCAGTGCCAAGGTGGGCATCGGGCACAGCTGGGACTCCATGGCCTTGGAGGCCTTTTCCAACCTCAGTGATCCTGGGATTCTGTGACAGGAAAAGGCACAAGCACAGAGCGATCTCCTGCAGAGCCGCTTCAGCCACGCACCAGGACCCCCAGAATGGATGAACCGGCCTGGAACTGGAATTTTTCTGGCACTGGGGGTGATGGAAGCAGCATCCATGGGATCTGCAACATCCCACATCCCTCGTGTGCTCCGCTGATGGCACAGGGGCCGTGCTTTGGCCACACTGAGCGGGATATTTGCTGGAATAAAACACAAGGATGTAGCTCACCCAGTCACCCGGAATTCCCAGAGAAACCAGAGAGGCACCAGGGACACCAGAGCAGACTGGAGAATCCTTTTAATTCCACATTAGAGACCCCCGGCAAGCTTTTGTAGGAAATCCCGGACGGCTGGATGGGCCTGCATTTGTCTGGACACCCACAGCAGCAGCTGAGGTGGGTTGGGAGATGCTGAATCCGGGAAAGGATCCATCAGGATACAAAAAAAAAAAGGAGGAAAGGTTCAGGAGCAGTCTGGGTGCTCTGTCTGCTCCCAGCTCCATCCAGAGCAGCTGCTCCATGGAGTTGTCCCACAAAAAGAGTGTGGAGCGAGAGGGAGAGGGGGGAAAAAAAACCCCAAAAATTCCCAAAAATAAGACATCAAAGCACTTTAAATTCCATATGGAAAGGTAAAACGCGGGAAAAAGTGTCTCTGGAATAAATAGAGAGGGATCTGTTGTATTTTCAGGTGCCACTGGTCACGGAGAAGCCCAGGTGGTCACTGGGATGATAAATCCAGGGAAACAGAGCCCAGCCAGCTGGACTGACCCTGCTGCACATCCCTTCTCCTCCCTGCCGGGGAAAATCCACACCCAGCTGCCATCCCTGCTTGTGGAATTCCCAAGGAATCACCAGGTGCCCTGGGAGGGTGATTTCCCACCTGCCGAGCAAACCGAGGCTCGGCCGGGCCTGGAATTTGATAAAAAAACGGAACTGACACCGAGCAAGGTGCCCGGATTCTGCATCCTGCTCATCCCACCTTTGGAATGTTCATCCAAGGCTGCTGGGCAGGGGAAGGTGGGCCTGGAGATGAAACAAAAACATGGAAAGCTTGGCAGGCTGGGAAGATCCTCCCGCTGGAAAGGCTCCGGAGGTGGAAATTGGATACAAATCTCCCAATGCTCCTGACAGGGCGACAGGGAAGAGGGAAAAACGTGGTTTTAGCTCCGGTGGTTTTGATGGATCCTGGGCTCCAAGGCACGTCCAGCTGTGATGTTTGAATCATGGAATTCTTCTGTGTCTCAGGGCAGAAACTGAAACCGCAACGAGATTGGGTCAGAAAGAGCCCAGTGCCCCAAAAAGTCCAGGTACAAGGGTTGGAGTGGAGATCCCACCTGGAATTCTGCATCCAGCCCTGGGTCCCCAGCTCAGGAAGGACATGGAGCTGCTGGAGCAAATCCAGAGGAGGCACCGGGATGATCCGAGGGATGGAGCAGCTCCGCTGGGAGGAAAGGCTGGGAGAGCTGGGAATGTTCACCTGGAGAAGGGGAGGATCCAGGGAGAGCTCAGGGCCCCTGGCAGGGCCTGAAGGGGCTCCAGGAGAGCTGGAGAGGGACTGGGGACAAGGGATGGAGGGACAGGACACAGGGAATGGCTTTAAACTCGAAAAGGGAAGATTTTGATGGGATATTGGGAATTGGGAATTCCTGGCTGGGAGAGTGGCGAGGGGCTGGGCTGGAATTCCCAGAGAAGCTGTGGATGTCCCTGGATCCCTGGCAGTGTCCAAGGCCAGGTTGGACACTGGGGCTTGGAGCAGCCTGGGACAGTGGGAGCTGTCCCTGCCCATGGATGGGCTGGAACTGGGTGGGATTTAAGTTCCCTTCCAACCCAAACCATTCCAGGATTCCATGATCCCTGACACCAGTCAGGAATTCAACCCCAAGCCAATGAGTACAAGGAAATTCTCCCCTCAATCAAAGAGTTCAATTTTACGGAAAAAATAACCCGACTCGTCCGAGAGCCGCAGCCCAAGGAGATTTAATTCCACGAGAAGTGAAATTATGGAAGTGAGGAATGTGTGGCTGGAAAAGCAGCCGGAGAACAACAATGAAGGGGAATGGATTCCCAGTTAACGGGAAAACCACGGCCCCCATTGGCTCCGCATAAGTTATGTCCATATGTTTATTTATGGGCTTCTGGCCATGGATTTATTCACGACTCCTAAATAACAGAATCCAAACGACACGGGCGGGATTTTGGGATAAATCATAATTTTTCACTCAATTCCTCAGTCCTGGCACATTTTTGAGCGGCTGTGAATCATCTCCAGCCCCATACACTCAGCTTTTCCCTGGCAAACAGAGGTTTCCCACGGCAGGAAATATTTCATTTTTCCCATTTCTCTTCCAGGAACGCTTCTCTTTCCTTTGCCAGCGAGGGAAGCTCTGTTTTGATGCTCCTCTCCGCATTTTCATCAAAAATTGAAAGGCGCTTTCATCACCGGGGTGAGGTTTTTCCTCCCAGGCTTTCAGCGGGAAGTTGGAATGAAAGGGTTCGGAGCCGGCTGAGGAAAACAAACTGCCAGCTCCTTTTAGGAGAAATGGAAGTGTCTGGAGCTGCTGCTGGCGCTCTTCAGCTGGGCTTGAAAAGCAAAAGGAAAAGCTCTTCGTAAGAATCCCGGCTGTTTTCGTGTTTTCGGGAATATCCGATGGTTTGGATCAAAGGGAGGGGAAAACACGGGTTTAAAGGCTGGGATTGCTCTGCCAGGACAGGATCCGCGGGGAGCTGTGGCTTCTGGGGGGCTTGTGTTGCTGCCGTTCTGCTCCAAGGGAAGTCGGATTTGATCCAGTGGGATGTGATCCATGAGAACACTGGGGAATTTTGGGGAAGTTCATTCCCGGAAATCAAATAATGATCGGTGCCACGAATTTGGTGGAGAGTGTGAAGAAACGCAGCGCATCGGCGTGGGGAAAAGCCTGAGCCCTCTGGATTTAGGGAACAGCTGATTCCTAAATTATTCCAGTTCAAAGCAGGGGCGGGGGGAATGCTGGAATTGGCATCATCTCCCAAGCAGGGCAACATTCCTGCTGGGAATGTGGCTCCTCCCCGTGTGGTGCAGTGAGGAAAAAGCTCCAGCCCACCCTCAGAGACTGGAGGGCAGTGAAGTGAGGGAAGAACTGGAATCAAGGAAGCCTGGAATGGTTTGGGATGGAAGGGAAAGGGGAAGGGAAAGGGAAAGGGGAAGGGGAAGGGAAAGGGAAAGGGAAAATGGAAAAGGAGGAAGGGAAAACGGAAAAGGAGGAAGAGGAAGGGGAAGGGAAAGGGAAAGGGGAGAAAAGAAAAGAAAAGAAAAGAAAAGAAAAGAAAAGAAAAGAAAAGAAAAGAAAAGAAAAGAAAAGAAAAGAAAAGAAAAGAAAAGAAAAGA
>VZRN01006106.1:243510-264090 GCA_013397935.1 Dasyornis broadbenti
TTTTTTTCCCCTTCTTTTTGTTTTTCGCTGTTAGAAAATGACAGACAAAGCCCGGACGACGAGAAAATCCAGACGAGGTGGAAACGGAGAACCTCTGTTCCTCCCACGGAACTGAAAGGGGATTTTTGTGTTCTGAAGGTGGGTGACAGCCGGAAAGGAATAAACCATTCCCGTGAATTCCGCTGGAATTATCTGGAAAGGTCCAGCACAGCCCTCACCAAACTCCAAATCAGGGGGATCGAGCCCACCCCAGATCCCTGGAGCCTCCAGCCCATCCCCAGGAAGGTCTGGAAGAAGGGACTGAGCACCAGAACTGATTTTTCCCCCAGGATGGGGAAAATCCATCCCTAAAATGGTTCCCCCAAATCCCGGGAGCTGCCCCAGGACCCCCTCAGCCGGATCAGCTCTGGAGCCAGCCCTGGAGATCTCCCTTTCTCCCATCCTCCCTCTCACCCCACCCTTCATCCAAACCCCGCTCCCACGGGCTCATCCCGGGAGATCAGGGACAATCCAGCGCCGATTCCCACTCCGAATGGATAATTTGCCAAGAAACTCTGGGATATTTCGCGGACGCTCCGGCTTTGGCTGCTCCTTTCAACCCCAACATCTCCAAATCCTGGATGCTCCCTTCCCCTTCAGGATGATGGGAAGCCCCATTTTCTTATTCCCGTTTCTTCCATGATTAGAAAACGCTTGGAGTCAAAACCAGCAGAATTGGGATTGCTCTGCTTGGTGGAGGAATCCATCAGGAAAAGGATTTTGTGCCTGATCTTCCTAAAACAAGGAAATAAGGGAAGGATAAAATCCAGCCACGGCTCCTCGGTCTTTGAAAATTCCACGGATTTCTAGTTTTATGCTCAAATAATAGCCTGGAATTTCGTTTCGATTCTGCTCCAAACATCCACGTTCCGTTGAAGGGGGAAAGCTGGGAAATAAGGAAGCGAGGCAGCCAAGGGTCAGGAAATATCCTTTAAAAACCACTCCGGAATTTCTTACCCAAATGAAGGGACCTGGGGACCGAGTCACCGCTTTTAATTCCCGAGTTCACTACATTTGAGGAGGGAAAAAAATTCCTCTTTTTCCGGTCTCATTCCGACTGCCAATTTCCCTGAATTGGATACCAGGAACCAACCTCAGCCCCAACAAAGCTGAACTTCCCTGGAACGGAGAATCCCAAATTTTGACGCTCAGCCCGACTTTTTCTCGATTAAAATCCCCTCGTTCCTCAAGCTGTGGGCACGGAGAGTAAAACATCGGGAGATGGGATCAGCTTCCTGCAGCTCAGACGCCGGAATTCCTTTGAATTGGATTTTTATGGGCAGATTTCATGGAAATACTGAGCTGGGTCTTTTTTTTCCCCAATTTCTTTTCCTTTTTTTTTTGACAGCTCTCCTTCCGTCTGAGCCCCACCTGACCCCGGGACACATCCATCCATTATCCAGAGGCTTGGGATGCTGCTCATCATGGAAAGGGCACTTGGCCTCAGGAATTCTGTCACTGCAACCACAAAGTCGCATTCCCCGTTGGTGCATCCCAAAATGGATTTTCCCCTGATTTCTCGAAGAAAAAGGATTTAAAACCACGGACAAATAACGATTTCTGGGATTCCTGGGAAATTTTCCCTGAGCGTCTCCGTGAGGATTCTCCAATATGGCAAATCCCACCATGGGTTTTCCCGCAGGGACATCAAAGGAAAAAAGGGAAAAAGGAAAAGAGAAAAAAGGAAAAAAAAGGAAAAAAGAAAAAAAAGAGAAAAGGAAAAAAGGAAAAAAGGAAGAAAAAAAGGAAAAAAAAATAAAGGAAAAAAATGAAAAAAGAGAAAAAGGACAAAAGGACAAAAAAAGGGGAGGAGACTCGAAGAGTGGAGACTTAAGGAGAGGAGGCTTGAGGAGACTTGAGAGGGAAGGGAAGGGAAGGTTCCGGGAAGGTTCTGGGAAGGGAAGGGAAGGACTGGGAAGAAGGGATGGAGGGGCAGGACACAGGGAATGGCTGCCTACTGCCAGAGGGGAGGGTCGGATGGGATATTGGGATATTTGGGAGGAATTCCTGACTGGGAGGATGTAGATAGTCTGGGATGGAATTCCCAGAGCAGCTGTGGCTGCCCCTGGATCCCTGGCAGTGTCCAAGGCCAGGTTGGACACTGGGGCTTGGAGCAGCCTGGGACAGTGGGAGGGGTCNCCAGCCCCTCTTCCATTCTTGTCCATGGGCATGTCCCCATGGGATGGGATGGGATGGGATGGGATGGGATGGGATGGGATTTAAGGTCCTTTCCAACCCAAACCATTCCAGGATCCTCTGATCGCTCAGTGAGAAATCAGCAGTGAATCCAAGGAATCCCCAACAACCTCCAGTAAGTTTTCCATGACCTTCAGCAGGAAGTTTTTGCTCCCTGGATGAATCAACTCCTTGTCGGGAGAGCCTCCAGAGAATATCCTGGATTTGGAAGGGACCCACAAGGACCGTTCAGGGTGGGATCATCCGGGATGGATAAGCATCCAAAAAGCTGAGATTCTTTAGGATGGCAACGAGGGAAAGAGCAATTTCCCGGACGAGCTCCTTCCTCCAGGGCTCTACTCCCCATCTGCCGCTCCCATGATCCCGGAGAAAACGGAGCACACGCTCCCCTTGGAAAAGCGCTGGTGCATCAAGGGCATCCATGGAGTTCTGGCGCATCCTGGAATGTTTCAGGCTAGCAAACCCTTCCAACTGCAGCCCCAGCAGGCTCCAGGTCATGGAATATAATTTTTTGATCGATTTTTTAATGGATGCAGCTGGAATCCGGCTCCGAATAGGAATCTGTAACTGCTGGAAATCCAGGAATCCATAACTGCCGGACCCTTGAGGCCCAGGAGCTCCCGAGCTTCCTCACATCCATTTTCTCCAGAAACAAACACCTTAATCCCTAAAATAATATTAAATTAAAGTAATATTAACAGCCTTTCACATTTTATTCCAAGTGGTCGTGTTCCTTTTCTTTCCGATCGAATCCTTGGAATTTTTTTCCTGACATCCGTATTTTGATCTGGAAAACCCTGGCCAAGCACACAAGACAAGACAAAGACATCATTGATGTCCAAGGACTTCCCAGTTTCCACAGATGGGAATTTTTGCCCACTGCTCCTGGCATTTTCCTTTCCGATACAACTCGATGGACCAGACTAAGGAAAAAGCTGGGATTTTCTTTTTTTTTTTTTTGAGGCAAACTCTGCAGCAATTGCAATTCCATCAGGGAATACCAGGTGGGAATTTGCACCATGAGAGGAGAAATTCCCTGTCGGGAATCCTGCCAATTTATCCCAAACAGGGAAAAATTTTTTTATGCTGCTGGAGGAATTAATCAGGAATTAAATTCCCCTTTTTTTTTTTAGTATTAGTGATGAGTATTCATTAATATCTGCAATACTAATAAAATAAAATAAAATGTGCCGGTTCTGTCCAAAAAGCAAGGATTGGGCAAATTCCAAGCGGGAAAAAATGGGAAAAGGGGTGGAATATTTAAAGGCAAGTTCCAAGTGTTTCTACTTTGCAATGACTCCGATTCCTTTGGCCCGAATTTTACCTCTGGAATGCCAAACGGGATCGGTCACCTTGGTTTGTGTGGGAGCAGATGATGGGGAGGGAGATTTATTCCAAGAGAAACCTGTTCCGACGTGCCCGTGGCTCTTCCTCCTTATTTTGCAGGGGGCAGGAAAGCGGGAAAGGGCTCTGGAATGTCACGCTCCTTCCGGAGTACCGCGGTTTGCAGCCCTTGGGCTTTGGAAGGGACGCCCTGTGGATCTTTCGGGATAAAACGCCCGTTCCCAGCTCACCTGGAAGTCCTGGAGCCACAATTCCATGGCCCCGAGGGTCCTTTTGCAATGCCTGCCGCGCGTGGGGCCTCAGCAATCCGTGGTGGAGCTATGGAAGGAAGCAGGGAAAAGCTTCCCATGGATCCAGCTGGATATGAGGAGCCCAAACAAAGCAATTCAAGGTCCTCATTGCCCGGGTTTCGTCATCATTCCTGCCTTTCCCAGACCTTGATGCGGGAATTATGGAGAGATTGGCCTGGAAGGGCCTGGAAGGGCCTGGAAAAAAGAGGTCGATTTTGTCCTCTTGGTTGTCCCTCCTTTGCTCCTCCTCCTGCTCCACTACCAAGGCTCCAAAGGCGCTCCAGGCCGCAGGAGATGCCCTTGGGAAAGATTAATTCCTTCTTAATTTAATTAAACCTGAACTATCGCTGCACATCCCGCTCTTCCGTGGCGGCACCTCATGGCGTAATCGGAATTCTCTGGGCCGTTTTCATCCCTTTTCCCTGTAAACCGTTGGCAGCCGGGGTCACCGTTTCCTCTCAGAAGCAAAGGGGGGGAAAAAAAAAAAAAAAGGGGGGGGGGGGGGAATTATAAGGAAAATAATAAAAAAAAGGGAAAACACATTTTGTAAATTAATTGAAGAACCTTTCCTTCACTCAGCGTCTCCCTGCTGTCCTTTGTCACCTCAGATATTCCCAGGTGGAGNAAAAAAAGGGGAGGGGGGGTGAATTATAAGGAAAATAATAAAAAGAAGGGAAAACACATTTTGTAAATTAATTGAAGAACCTTTCCTTCACTCAGCGTCTCCCTGCTGTCCTTTGTCACCTCAGATATTCCCAGGTGGAGGAAGTTCCTTGGAAGCTGAGGATAAAGAAGGCTTGGATTACCTGCAAATCGCCTTTATTGATCCACGCCTCCTGAAAACCTCAAATGATTGGGATAAAACCCAAACCCAGGGTTCAAATGGAGGTGAAAATCTCCCTTTTGTCTTTTTTTTTTTTTTTTTTTTCCCATGACCCATCCTGAAAAATCTCCTCCTGAAAGGTAAAGCCTTGGATTCAGCATTTTTCCAGGAAATTTGCCGTGATTAAATACCTGCATGACCCCAGTCCGGATAAAATTTTAGTAAATGAATTAATTTTTTTTTTTTTTTTATTTCTGGTGTAATTCAGAGAATAATTAAGGTTGAAAAAAGATCTTTAAGATCGAATCCAACCCAGCACCAGCACCGTGGCCACCACCAATCCCAAATTTCCTTGGAATTAAAATCCATGTCGAGCTGCAAACACTTGAGGCAAATATTAAAAGTCACGTTTTCCACCAAAGTGAGCTAAAAATTACAAATTTTACTTTCCAATGTGTTGTCATAAAATTTAATTTTCTCTTCCCTTCACCTTTGCACAGCGCTAGGAGTAAGTTGTCCCCCTTGTTCCTTGTCAGGATGAAGAAAAATTGCTCTACAAACAATTCCGTAGGGAAATATTCCTCCTTTTTCAGAACAGCTGGGCTGTAAGATTTGCAGGATAGTCAGGAATTGTGGGGGTTTGAGGAAATCAGGGATGAAATCTATTAACGAAGTGAACCCGAAGTTTGATAAATTAACAAGCAAGAAACTGATATCAAATTAGGATTATGCTGCCATGGGTTTTCCCTGCATGCTCTGCTCCTCGAGC
This sequence comes from Dasyornis broadbenti, assembly GCA_013397935.1. Lineage (NCBI taxonomy): Eukaryota > Metazoa > Chordata > Aves > Passeriformes > Dasyornithidae > Dasyornis > Dasyornis broadbenti. The sequence continues at coordinate 248,972 of VZRN01006106.1, forward strand.
TGCACATTAAATTAAGTTAAATTAAATTAAATTAAATTAAATTAAATTAAATTAAATCAAATTAAATCAAATTAAATTAAATGAACACGAAATTAACATTTTCCAAGTCCTCCTGCTCACCTATGAACTGAATAATCCCGGGAAATATCCCCAGGAGCGGATTGCCCACGCGACTTGCTCAAGGCCAAGGCACGACACCGCAAATCCCGGATCTGCAGCACGGATTCCCGAAGCCCGGGGATAGTTCCTGTCCTCCGGGGATCCGCCTCGATTATCCCGGCCCAGGATGATTCGCGGTCAGGAGAGGGGAAATTCCAAAACTCTGGAACAGAGCCCCAGTTCCTCGGAGCAGTTTTAGGAGAGAGGATCTTCCCGGTAAAGGGAGGAGGTGAAGTAATGGGCTCCCGACGATGAGTTTCCTGCTAATCCCAAAAAAATTCCACGAAAGGGGATTCCTTTTCACCCGTTAATGAGGAGAATGGGAGTTATTTTAATTAGCCAGCGCTGGGTAATGCCGATCCTGGCTTTGCTCCCATCACTTCGGTTCCACAGGCTGGTGATGAACTTCCGAAAATAGAAATTTTTTTTTTCAGCTCAGCGCTTCTTGCCTCTCATTCCCCGTGGAATTTCCTCGTGCTCGGACGCCGGGGATGGATCCTGTGTTTTCACAGCCCTGAGGGAAACCCTTCCCTCGCACCCCCTGGGGGGAACCAAGGCTCTTCCAGCTGCTCTTCCCTCCACAGCTTTGTTTTCCTCAACCTTTTCCACGCTCCTGCTCTTCCCACCCTTTTCTGCTCGGCCAAGATCCTTTCGACAAACACCCCTCAGGGCTCCCAGCAAAGCTGCAGCTCTAATTCCAAACTTTTGAAGAGTTTGGAGCTCCAGGTGTCTCTCCCAGCCCGTTCCTACCCTAACTCACTTCCTTTTCTTTTTTAACCATCTCCATTGAGTTTTGTCCTGATACTGAACCCGGAAAACCCAAAATCCCCACAGGTTTTTGATGTTTTGCTGGCCTCAAGCCTCACTTCCCACAAGTCGTCCCAGAAAACTTCAATCCCTTCCATGTCCCACCAATCTTTTGCCAACGAATCCCGAAAAAGACGCAAAACCCAATTTGCTCCCTTATTTTTCACTTTTCCAATGATTCTTATTATTATTATCGTCTTTTATTAACGCTTTCCTTTGTGGTTTTGCGGAGGATTTCCAGGAAATGGATCCAAACACGAATCCCCCTGGAATCCTCCAGCCTTGTTCTTCCCATCCCTTTTTTACAGCCTTGGCTGTGACGTTTCTGAGGAGAAATTCTGGAGCCGGACTCCCTCTGTGCCCTCCCTCTCTTCCTATTCCCTTTCCCCTCTGGGAAAAGGATTGGGAAAGCCCCTCTGTGCTCCGTGGCCTCTGCAGCTTCAATTATTTTTGGGAAAAGTTCAGCTCTTGTCCCGCTCTTGCAGCAGGAATAGCGCTGGGAAAACAGGAACTGGAGCTGCCAGAGAGCCACAGCGATTTCCCCCAGCTTTTCCCATGATTTATCACGGAATCATGGAATGGCTGAGGCTGGAGAAGACCTCCAGGACTGAGTCCTACCACCGCCGAACCCTCAAGGCCTCGAGCGCCGCATTTCCAGGGATGGGGGCTCCATCCTGGAAGGAGCCTCCTGGCAGCCTCTTCCGACGCTGGACGACGCTTTCCACAAAGGAATTTTTTCCTGATATCCAATCTAAACCTCCCCTGGAACAACCTGAGGCCGTTTCCTCCCGTCCTGAACGGAAAGAGGGAAAATCCCCTCCTACAGAGTCTGCAGAGATCCCAAGGAGAATTCCATCAGGGATTGCTGCAAATCCCCGAAGCCAAAACGCTTTGAACCCAAAAGAGCTGGAGACAGGAAAAGTTTTTTTGGGGGGAAAGAATTAATTTCGATATTCCAGTTTAATCCAAGGCCGGGTTGGACAGGGTTTGGAGCAGCCTGGGATAGTGGAAGCTGGCCCTGCCTCTGGGATGGGGTGGAATGGGATGATCTTCAAGGCCTCTTCCAACCCAAACCGTTCCACGATGATCCTGTTCCATGATTATTTGTTCGGCCCACATTTTTCCAACATTTCTTAGCAAATCACTGGGAATTTTGGAGGAGCAACAGCTTCTTTTGTCCCACAACACCGGCCTGAGCCTAATTATTTCTGCCTATTAACGTCTCTCATTCTAATTAACAAAGACCCATCAGCCAGTTCTAAAGAAGAATCATTTTCTGATCTTTTTTTTAAAGGAATTCCAAAAAAAAATTTTTTTTTTAAGGAATTCTATCCCACTGAGTTAAAGCTGCCTTTTCCTAACGCAGCCTCTCAAATACTCATTCCTTCATCACAGATTCCGTTCTCTCCAAACCCAATATCATCTTCCCTGGGTTTTTTTCTTTTTTTTTTTTTTTTTTTTTTTGGATANNNTTTTTTTTCCTTTGGCAGGGATCACGGAAAAAGAATTCCAGCGCTCCACGGTAAAAACTTCAGGAGGTTTTGAAATACGAGCAGATGATAATTGCAGCTTAATATGCTAATGGGAACTGGGAAGGACAGGAGCAAATTGCCCGCGTATCCCTAAATTTTCCGTGGCAGGGTAATACGGGAGCGCGGGCACCGCTTATTAATTGGAAAGCTTTCCCAGGATTTATTGGACACAGCCATTAAATGGAAGCACGGCTTGAGGATGAGAGCGACGGGGTTTATTTGCTCCGATCCTTGCTGCAGGATGATCCCAAGCGCTCCAAAACGCACCCGGAAATGGCGGCAGCAAAAAGCGCGGCGTTTCTTGGGGGTTCTTGGATCTTCCACGGTGAGGGGAGATGGAAATCAGCCTCAAAACGTTCCCGAAAAACTCTGCTGACGTTCCCTGGATGTCCTTGGCCAAGAGGGAGGTGTCTTTCCCAAGGATTTCATCTATCCCTGAAATGTTCCGTGCAGGGCCCCACAACAACAAATCCAGGCCCCAGTGCCTGATCCCTCCCCATCCCAGCATCCGGAGCTTCTCCATTCGGGAAGTGCTGCTGCTTTAATTCAAGGGATCGGTTCCCAGGCAGTTTTCCGAAGCCGGTGCCGGACTCCCCGGGGATAATCCCCTACTAGCTTATCCCAAATGTTTGATTTACCTCCTGCTGATTGGGAAGAGCTTTAAGTCCAAGGAAAGTGCCACCTTTAGCTGGGATAAATCCCTCCGCTGGAAGGCAAGCGGGGGTTTGGCCAAAGCGATGGGATTTTCCGTGGGAATGAGCAGATCTCGGCTTGGGAGCTGCTCCTCCTGCCTAGATTTGTCCTCGAAACTCATCCGCTTGTTAATTGGGCATCAAACAGCTCGGATGCTTTCCCTGGAATGTGCTCGGATGCTTTCCCTTGGAAAGCCGGGATGAGAGGGGCGTCACGAGCTGGGTTTGGTGTGGAATTGGGGTCAGACCGGTCTGGTTCAGCCACCCCGAGGTTCCGCATCCTGACCGGTGAGGTGGAGCTTCTCCTGCCGTGTTCCTTCCTGGAATGCGTGGAGATTCCTCCCTCGGGAAGCGGACACCCCCCAAGGATTCTCCGCGAGGGTAGGAGAAGGATCCCTGCCCAGGAGTGTTGGTGTGGCTGGGGTTTATCAATCCTGATTTAAGAATTGGGTTTTTTTTTTTTGCCGCCTCCAATAAAATCACGGAATTGTTTCACGGAATTGTCCCATCACCTTGCACTGTTTTATCTTGGGCACCCAATAATTCCGGTTAAGATCCTTTGTCTCATCGTTCGTGGGATCAGATCAATCGTGCTCCTAGAAAGAGATCCGGTTTTCCCGTCGCGAAAAACCTGTGGGATGGGGTGGGAAAACTTCAACCACCGACCGAGTCTGCGGCTGGGATTGGATCCAGCGCCCCCCAGGCTCCTCCGGGGGAAATTTGGGATGGAAAAGGATCCTCTCTGCGCCTCATGGCTCAACGGGAGCTTCCCTAATAAACTCGGGAGCTCCCGCTCCATCCACGGCAGGAGCACAGGGAGATTTCCCCCAGTTCGACCCAGCTCCAAATCCACCATCCCTTATTCCCCACGGAGCCTCGTACCCAGATCCATAGAATCCCAAAATCCCAAATCACGGGATTATTATGGTTGGAAAAGCCCTCTAAGAACGAGCCCAGCCATTCCCAGCACTGCCAAGGCCACCACTGGTCCCTGTCCCCAGGTGCCACATCCACAGGGCTTTGGGATCCCTCCAGGGATGGGGACACTTCCAGGGATGAGGAGATTCCCAAAGTTTACATTTGAATGTGAACTTTCCATCTGGAATGGCCCTGCTGGAGCAGGGAGGTGGCTCCAGAGGCCCCACTGTGGTCCCTGAGCCATCCTGGGATACAATTTTGGGATAATAATCCCAGGAATCCACAGACAGGCAGAAAATCCTGTTCTTCCCTGTCCTCCCTTCCTTTGAGATTCCCTCTTCAGCAAATCACCCTCAGCTCCGGATCAGGAGTTGGAAAAACGAACACCCTTAACACCACGGGATACCACCCCTGGATAACCCTAAGATTCCCAATATTGGGAAAGAACTGAAAGCAAGGGAATGAAACAGAGAAGTGGAACACTCAAATTCCATCAGGAATTCAAAGCCTGACAGAATTTTATGGAAGCAAATCCTCGGGACTTCTCCTCGGAGCAATATCCAACAGGAGCTACATGAGGTTGGCCGGAAAAGTCTGCCTTGCCTGGCGTTTTTCCAAGCCGTGATTCCCGACGGCACATTGCAGGGAATCTGGGGCTGGATGCGGGATCCATCCACTCAGCGCTGATCCAGCACAAATATCTGGGAAAGAAGCCCAAAACAGGAGCTTGGGAACGCAGCCTGCAGGGAAAGGTCCTCCCTGGGCCGAGGAGCTGGGTGGATGCAGAGGAACTCAGGCTCTTCTCCTTTTTTCCCAGCAGCCTGGTTTTCCCTAAGTTCTGCTCCTTCCAAGTGCGTCACTGGTGAAGAATTCCCAGCAGTTCTGCTCCTCATGGAATGGCAGGACAATCGAGTCTCCACCGTGTGGAACAGGAGAAGTTGATAATTTCCAATCTTTTTTTTTCCCACCCAGACAGGAAGATCCAATAGTCCAGAGCTGGTTCCGACATCCTCCTTCCAGGACAAAGTTGGGATCCAGGTAAGGAATTCTAGCAACATTCCATTCAGGGAAAATTGCATTCCAAATATTAATAGTGGCTTTGGGGTTTTCCTGCTCCCCCAAAACCAAAGGAAGTTAAATCCAAGGTGCATTTCCCAATCTTTATTCCATCCTGTGTCCCACTGATGAATAAATTTCGGATTTTAATCCCTATTTAAGGAATTATTTCGGAGTGTTTCAGGGAATCTCAACTCCTCCGGGAATGAATAATACATCTCCGACAGCCCAGGCTTCCCAGAAAAACCCTGGATGCCCCATTCCTGGATATATCCAAGGCCAGGTTGCAGAGGGCTCGGAGCAACTTGATTTTGTGGGAAGTGTCCCTGCCTTTCTCCAGTAAAGAATTCCTAGGGGAAACAACCCACGTCTGAAATTCCACGGTTTCCCAGTGACTCCTGAATATGGAACAAAATTGATTGAGGTGAGAGCAATTCCTCCTCTCCTGCTTCCCGAAACGGACCAGGAAGGAGAGGATGGAGGAGCCCTGTGAGTGGGTAAGGAGAGGAAAATCCAACAGGGAAACTGAAAAATTCCTTCCATGGTGACAGAAGGGTTTGGGTTTGGGTTTTTTTTTATCCCGTTTTTAAGTGAAAGCTGGATTTTCTCCCCTCGACGAGTGAGAATTATTTCCAGGGCGATCCCACCCCGGTTTCTCCCGAGGCACAGGATCCGCAACAAACGCAATCTGCATTCCTGCTGCCGCCCAAGGCTGCTGGATAATTCCCGAAATTACAGCTCTGGGAATTTATGTGAGTTTCCCGCACCTTTCGGGGAGATTTTCTTTACAATCAATGCACAAAAGAGAGAATGGCATTCCCAAAATTACAGCCACTCAGCAGGGAGGAAGAGAAGCCACGGGAAAGGATGAAATTCAGGAGTGGCTCAGGGAAAAATTGGAGCGTGGAGCCAGGCTGGGAGAGCTGGGAATGTTCCCCTGGAGAAGGGAAGGATCCAGGGAGAGCTCAGAGCCCCTGGCAGGGCCTGAAGGGGCTCCAGGAGAGCTGGAGAGGGACTGGGGACAAGGGATGGAGGGACAGGACACAGGGAATGGCTTCCCACTGCCAGAGGGCAGGGATGGATGGGATATTGGGAATTGGGAATTCCTGGCTGGGAGGGTGGCGAGGGGCTGGGATGGAATTCCCTGAGCAGCTGTGGCTGCCCCTGGATCCCTGGCAGTGTCCAAGGCCAGGTTGGACATTGGGGCTTGGAGCAGCCTGGGGCAGTGGGAGGTGTCCCTGCCCATGGATGGGCTGGGATTCAAGGTCCCTCCCCACCCAATCCATCCTGGAATTCTTTCATGGAACCAGGACCCTGTTAAGGATCATTCACTCCTAATTACCCCAGCTGCAGGCCATTCCCAGCCACCTTTCCACCCTCAGCCAAGAAACCCCGCCCTGAGGCCACTCCCTTTGGAAAAACCGAGAGCTTTGTCTCCCAAACCATGACGGGAGGAAAGAAAGAACGAGCTGATCGAGCCGCTTCTTTTCCAAGGAATTTTTTTTTCTTTTCCCCCTTTGCTTTCCTGGTGGAGCCATCCTGGAAAATCTCCCAGTTCCACTCAGGGAGAGGCAGGAAAAGCAAAAGCGGCGGAATTTGCTGACTGAGAGACCCGGAGCTGCGGAGTCAGCGAGTTCTGGCAGCAAAGATCGCTTGACCTCCGTGCATTTAAAGACAGGTGCAAAAAAAAAGGGAATATTTCCAGTCGTTCCGAAGGCACGAGGATAAAAAAAAAAAAGCCCTTCACGTTAAATATTCTCACACGAGGCCGGGAATTCAGAGGTGGAAAGGAAGAAAAAGTGGGAAATGTTCTGTGTTGGAAGCTGGGAATTGAGCTGAGGCAAGGAGGAGGTGAGCAGGGAATTAAAAGGAGTTTGATCCTTGGAGGAAGGAGGGGGTCGGGCTCTGCTCCCAGGGAACAGGGACAGGAGGAGAGGGAACGGCCTCGGGCTGGGCCGGGGGAGGTTTAGATTGGATATGAGGGAAAATTCCCTCATGGAAAGGGTGCTCAGGCCTTGGCAGGGGCTGCCCAGGGAGGTCGGGAGTGCCCAACCCTGGAGGCGTCCAAGGAATTCCTGGATGTGGCACTGGGTGCCGAGGTGGGCATTGGGCACGGCTCGGACTCGCTGATCCTGAAGGGATTTTGTGGAAAACCGGGGGGATTTCTGCCTCTTTCAGCAGTTCCCCCATGGAAACCTCATGGAAAAAGCCCTTTGTGTGGTTTTGGTGCCACTTCGGTTTGGTGGCGCGTTTGTTCCAAATCCCGTGACTTTTCCTGCCTGGGGATTTTCCTGCTGGAATTTCCTCGTCCTGCTCCCATCTTTCCAACAGGGAATGGCCAAACCAGGATGGGGGGGTGGGGGTGGGGGGGGTGATGACGTGGAAAAGGGAACTTTTCGTCTCTTCTGAGCCGTAAAACACCCGGAGGGAATTGTTCCAAAGGGGTGGAAAACCCCTGGCTGCAGATTCCCGACCTGCAAATCCGAGGTGTGAAACGGCCCTGGGCAAATCTGCAGCATTCCCAGCACCTCCGGAATTACAAGGACATGGGAACCACTCGGATCCCGCCCTCTGCCTCCAGGCCCGGCTCCTCGAGAGCTCTGGGGGTGTTCCCAATGCCTAAAATCCCGTTTTCCTGCTCCCAGCATTCTGAAGGTTAAAGCCCAGGCCACAGGCCCGACTTTCCAACTCCGTTTCCCTGGAGCTCCTCACCTTTCCCAGCAAATCAGGCCCCGAAGGCTCCGGCTGTCTCGGACTGCTGGGAAAAGTGTCAATCCCGAGGAATGGACCAGCAGGAGGGCGTGGGGAGAGGGAATGCCCTGGGATTGGAAGGACAAGCAGGAAATGCTGAGTGGCCACGAGATCCAGCAGGGAATTCTCGGAGCACCGACCGCGGCTTCCCAGGTTCCAAAGGCTGTGGATTGGGCGGATCAATAACGACCAGGAATCACTCAGGCAGGGCTGGCACTCAAGATCCAACCTCAGCACGGCCTGAGGGTGCGTTCATGGCTCTGGGAATTCCCAGATCCTCTTTTTCCCCTCCTTCCCGCTGGCTCCCAGGATCTGGGATACAGCCTGCTCTGCGCTGGGCAAGCAGCCGGTCTTTTTGTTGGGATGCAATGGAATTCCCTCGGTCGGAATCCCAGATAATCCTGTCCAAAACAGAAACCTGCCAGAGGAGAGCATATCCTGCCGTGTTACACCTGGGATGGGGAAATATTCCTTCATGGAGAAGGCAAAAAAACCCCTGGAACAGGATCTGGGAGGGTTGGGGCCTCAAATCTGTTGGGAAAGGGCCTTAAAAACACATTTTAACCCTTTATCAGCCCTGAGACGCTCAAGGAGCTGGATTAAATGATCATCGTCGGTCTTTTCCGACTGAAATATTCCATATTTTCCATCTCTCCCACTCCCCACGGGATGGAAAAGCCTTCACCACGCGAACATGGGAACAACCGACATCGAGGAGCCACCAGCGATCCATGAAGTGTCTCTGGATGCCACCAGCATTCCAACGGATGGGGAATCCACGGGAATAGACGGATTGGGAAACAACGTGGATTTTCCCAAGAGAACAGCAGGTATTTCAGCAGGAATACGTCGCCTGCTCCCCTTTTTTTCACGTTTTATCCGTGATGTGAAGGATTTTGGAGAATGAAAGACGGAGGGCTCTGGAAAACGAAACGCAGAGGACTCTGGAGAATCAAATCCAGGAAGGTCCTGGAATTATGCAGTCCTAAACCCCAGGCAGCCTCTGTCTGGAGAGGGAACAATGGAAAAAAAAAAAAAGCAGGGAAGATCAAAAATCCGCCTGCAGAGCCTGGTGAAAATTCCAGCTTTTTTTGGCAAATGCAGTCCCAAGGGAAGGAGAAGCTGAAGAGGAATAATTTTAGGCATAAAATCTGGGAAGGAGGGATGAGGGAAACGATTTGCCGGGAGTTCCAGCCCCTGCGCAAGCCCCAGAGTACAAATCCGAGAGGCACCAGGTAGAGCTGGGAGGGATTTTCCCAGCAGCGCTGCCTGGTTGCCATGGCATTCCTCCCAAAAATAATGTTCCCTGTTCCCAGCAAGGCCACCTCGGAGCGGTGGAAATTCCCCGAATTCCGGCTGATTCCGAGCTCAGGCCTGGAGACTCCGTGTGCAAACATTCCATGGGTGTGAGGCGATCGGCCCCCAGCCTTGGCCCTGCTCTGCAGGTATTCCCGGGAAGCTGCAGGAGATTCCCACAGCAAATCCAAACATTCCAGCTTTCTGCTGCTTCAAATGAGCTGATAAAGGAGGGAAATTTTTCCATGGACAGAGCAGGAAGAGCTTGAAATTACAAGAAGAGAGGGTGAAATTTCATCTTGGGAAGGAATTCCTGGCTGGGAGGGTGGGGAAGGATGGGTATGGAATTCCCAGAGAAGCTGGGGCTGCCCCTGGATCCATGGAAGTGTCCAAGTGTTCATAGAAGGGCGTTTTATCTAAAACAAGGATTTTGTCTTCCGTATTTGCTGGAGAGGCATCAAAGTGGGAAAAGCCCTCTGGGATCATGGAGTGCAACCATTCCCAGAACGGCCCCGTGGCCCCAAGTGTCACATCCACAGGGATTTAAATCCCTCCAGGACTGGGGACTCCACCTGAGCACCCTTTTCATGGAGAAATTCCTGCTGGTGTCCAACCTGAGCCTCCCCTGGCCCAGCCTGAGGCCGTTCCCTCTCCTCCTGTCCCTGTTCCCTGGGAGCAGATCCCAAATCCCACCCCCAGCTGCCCCCTCCTGTCAGGAGCTGTGCAGAGCCACAAGGTTCCCCCTGAGCCTCCTTTGCTCCAGCCTGAGCCCTTTCCCAGCTCCCTCAGGAATTCTCCAGCTCCGTTCCCAGCTCCCTTCCCTTCCCTGGACACGCTCCAGGCCCTCTGCCTTGCTGGATTTGAAAGACCTGGACAGGAACCGCAAAGCAGATCCATAAAAACAGCGAGAGGTGGAAAATCCCGAGTCAGCACCCGCAGAGCTGAGGGGGAAAACAACATTCCCGCTTCCGAATCCATGGGAAAGCAAAGATGGGGAAGAATTCCAGGGAGCACCTGTGGGGACGCAGCGAAGCCGGGAATGCCACGAGGTCAGAGCTGGGGCACATCCCAGCAAGGCACGGCCAGGGGGAAGGCAGAGCCGTGAAAACAGAGGTTTTTATCCTGCCTGCAGAATTCCAGGAGCAGCCACCGTTCCCTGCGCCAGGAGAGCAGCCCCCAGAACCAACGCTTCCAGAACGCCGGAGCGTCCCGGGAATACGGGCAGGGATGGCATCAGGTGCCGAGAGTTTGGTGCCAGCACGGCGTGGAGAGCTCAGGGGTTGGACTCCAAGGTCCCTGTGAGTCCCTTCCCGCTCAGGATATTCTGGGAAATTCCTCTTTCCGTCAGCAACACCTGCCCCACACGGCTGGGGATTAATCAGTTAATTAGGGATTAATTAGCTGCCACCTCCAGAACAAATTCCAAGGCCCTGCTCCAGGCTGGAAGACAAGAATTAATTTCTCGGAGGGCTTCGATCCGGGCCTGGAATGTTGCGTCCCAGCCGCGATCCATGATCCCGCAGGAGCTCAGCCCACAACCATCCAACTAAAGACACCGAGTCCGTGTTGTTTTCCCATTCCGGAGTAGGAGAAGACGAATTCCCGGTGTTTTCCACAGCACGGGGCACAGGTGGGAGCTGGAGCTCTCATGTTCTGTTAAGCTGCCAAAATCTCATCCGGGTCCAGATCCTACCAGGGAATGGGAAAGGCTCCAGGGAAATGAAAGCGCTCTCTGCTGAAAGCAAGCAACTGGGATGAATTCCCAAGGGATCAAAATTCCGCAGAGGAAGATAAATCCTTCTTCCAGGACCCCCAAAGTGGTGGAGCATTCCCTTAAAAATCACTGAGGGCCTGGCAAAATGGGAATGCTCAGGAATGCCGAGGCTCAGGGAGTCAGAGAGCCACGGAAAAGCGGGATTATTTTTCCTGATTCCGAGCACCCCTCGTGCTGTTTGGAGGTGAAACACGTTTGACACCAAATATCCGCAAACCCCCCGGCTCCGGGTGTCGGAGTCCCTGCATCCCCTCTGCCACGGAAGCGGAATTTGGGGAAGATAAACTCCGATTCCCTCCCTGTTCTCCGCTGGTCCCTGGGGCGGGCGGGAGCAGCTGAGTCAGGAGTTTTCCTGCCGAGCTCAGGATTAAAAGCTTTAACTTCGGGAGTCGACAGAAAGGCCAAGGAAGAAACTGCGAGCCAATTTCAATCCCAGCAGGAGGAAAAACCGGGAATCCGTTCCTTGTGCCAGCTCCTGAGTCAGGTTTGAGGAGTGATAATTGCGCTCGTGCTCTGCTGCCGGTCCCAGAGTGAATTCCCCGGATGAATTCCCCGGATCCAGAGCTGTTGTTCGCGTTCCACAGCCTTTCCAGAGGGTGCCCATGGATACCAGCACGTCAAAACCTCTGAAAGCCGTCCCAATCCCATCCCTCTCCCTGGAAAATTGAAAATACCACGGAACTCACAGGCTGGGTATTTAAATGTGTCTGTGCCAAACTCCCTCGGCAGCTCCGAAGCGACTTGGGCATCTCCCTGACAAGATTCCACGCCGAGCTTTTATCCCGAGGCATTCCAGCCGCCGAGATCATCCCGGCTCTGAGGGCGGGGAGCAAAACAAGGGAACACAAAAGCTGGGCCCGGATGCGTCGTCGCCCCCGGTTTGCGGATCGAAAGGAACAACTCAGCCTTTGAAAGGCGAGCACGGCTTTGGCCTTTGGAAATCCATCGCCTTGGCGACGCAGGGAGCAGGGAATTCTGACGGACAAACCTCGGGATGGGCTGGAGTGTGCCCGAGCACCCGGCATCAAAGCCACGGAACGCGGTCGTTCCCTCCCGGGACAGCCCTCAGGACTCGCTCACCTCCCGGCCCACACCTTCCACTATCCCAGGTTGCTCCAAGCCCATTCCAACCGGGCCTTCCTGGCGTTTTAATCCAGGGCTGGTCTTAAAAATCCCATCTCTTCTTAAAAATCCCTGCTCCAAATCAGAAATATCTCGGATTTTTCCCTACTGTTTTTTTTTTTCCCCCCTCCATTCACAAGCCGCAGCTTCCCAGAGAATACCCTGCTCCCCTTTTAAAGGAATATTTATTAAACCTGATTTTCCGTGAAGGATTAGGTGCCAGCCATTCCAGGAGGCAGCAGCAGCGTCCTCTGCCTTGGCTCATGGAAAAAGCCAGGCTCAGGAATCACAAGGCTGGAATTCCAGGCATCGTGGATGATGGAGTGGGATGCTCCCTGTGGGCCGGCGCAATTCCCTCGTGGAAAGGGGAGCCCGTGTGATCCATCCCGAGGCACAGAACCATGGAAGAACCGGTGAAGAATCACCAGGAATTCTTACTGAGCCACCAGGGATCTTGGAGCCAGATTCCCAGGATTTCACGGGTGGCTTTCCCTGGGACTGCAACGTAAACAGGGCCCTCGCGGGAAGCACAAAGCTCTGCTGCCACAGCTCCCAGGAATTGCTGCTGGGTTTTTTTGGGAATTGCCCTGGCTCCATCTTCCCCGATCCTTCACGGCTGAAGAGGCAGGCAAGGAGAAGGAATTGGATCGACTGGACTGACCCGGTTGAGCCGGATTCTGCCCCTCTCCTCAGCTCCCGTGAGATCCCACCTGGAATGCCGTGTGCACTTGTGGTGTCCCCAGTAAAAGAAGGACGTGGAACTGTTGGAGCAAATCCAGAGGAGTCCAAAGTTGCCAAAGGGACTGGAGCGCCTTCCCTACGAAGACGGGAGCTGGGAAAGTTGGGAATGTTCAGCCTGGAGAGGAGAAGGTTTTGTGCAGACCTCTCAGCAAATTCCAGGATCTAAAGGGGACACGGGGAAGCTGGAGAGGGACAATTCATCAGGAGCTGGAGTGACGGGACAAGGGGGAAACTCACACCGAGTATTGGGGAAGGAATTCCTGGCTGTGAGGATGGGGAGGCCCTGGCACAGATTCCCAGAGCAGCTGTGGCTGCCCCTGGATCCCTGGAAGTGTCCAAGGCCAGGTTGGACAGGGCTTGGAGCAGCCTGGGACAGTGGAAGGTGTCCCTGCCCTCGGCAGGGGGTGGCACCGGTTTCTCCTTTAAACCGGGGTTAATCCCTTCTTTTGCGCCCATCCCAATTCCAACGGAAAATTCCTCAATCTTTTTCTCCCTCCCTCAGCCATCCCCACCTCACGCCGCAGACACCCAGCCGGCAAAGCCGGCTTTTGTCTCCCGGCCAAGAAATTCGGAGCTGGAAGACCCCAGGAAGGCCGAGGTAGGGAGGGACATTCCCAGCTTGGATGGAAAAGCATCTCCAGCTCTCCCAGGCTGCCGAGAGGGCGATTTTCCAAAACAGCACCTCCATTTAAATCGGAATTTATGGAGCTCCACGCAGGCAGAGTCGCTAAGAGCAGCTGTAAATAGAGGATGTCAGCTCGGATATCCACAGGGTGAAACATTATCCCGCTTCTTATTCCGGTCTGGGAATATTTGTGTTGCTGAAGGTGCTGACTCAATCAAAATCCTCTCTTTTTGCCTTATTAAGACCCAGATCGTGGCGTTTTAAGAGATAAATGCTCTAGTGCTGGGAGCGGGTTTGGTTCCAGTAGAAGAGCAGCTCGCCGTCTTGGGAATTTTTCTTCCAGAGGAAAATTCAGGCAGGAGATTGGACCTGGGTGATCTTTAGGGTCCCTCCCAGCCCAAACCATTCTGGGATTCTCTGCTTCATATGCCTTGATTTGATTGTGGCCCAAAAGCGCCTCAAATTTAACCAAAATGCAATTTAAAAAAAAAAAAAAAAAAAAAAGATTATTCCTAAATTTTAAAGACATTCTGGCCGAGGGTGACATGGCGCAAATAAATTCCAAGCACAAATCGGATTCACCCCGTTTCCAATGAGGCTGATCAATCAGTCGATCAATTTCTATCCGTTGATTAATCGTCCTGCAGACCTGCTGTATCCAACACATCCCTGAATGCTGAAATCCCACTGGATTTCCAAGCCCTGCGGATGCCAATCCCTGGGAAGAGAGGGTTCTCTGCTAAAGAGAAACCGTCCTGGGGGATAGGAAGAAAGGAAACGGCCTCAAGTGGCGCCGGGGCAGGGCTGGATTGGATATGAGGGAAAATTCCTTCATGGAAAGCTTGGCCAGGGATTGGAGCAGCAGTGATGGAATCCCCATCCACGGAAGCGCCAAAAAAAACCTGCGGATGTGGTGCTGGTTGATGGTTGGACTCGGTGATGCTGAAGGTCTTTTCCAACTTCAACAATTCCGTGATTTTTGAAGTCCTTAACAGGAGTGGATTCATTTCCCAGCACTTCCAGCATCTCCGGTGGTGTCTGGAATGATGGGACACCCCGGGATCCCATTCAACCCAGATTTGCATTGACCATCCCAAAAACACCCGGGAATGGCATGGATTAATGGGAGAAAACACGGATCTTGTCCAAAGCCCCGCCCTGGTTACGACCAAAAGCGGGGAAGGTTTTCCCATTGCCGTGGAATCCGTAGGAAAAGCCCGTTTTCCTCAGGTTTTTCTGGACAAGGCAACGCTTCTCAAAAATGCTGGATTGAGAAGTCCCTCCCAGGCAAAATCATGGAATCATCAAGGCTGGAAAAGATCCCAAGATCATCAATCCAACCTTTGAACAAGTACCGCTATTCCGGATGGATCGTGAGGCGCCACATCCTCTGGCTTTTTGAGCGCTCCCAGGTAGGGCGGACAAGAAGATCCCGAAATTCCTTTCAAATCCACAAATGGGCTTAAAACCCAGATTTTGAAGGGGGGGTTGGACTAAATGACCTCTAAAAGCCCTTTCCGAAGATCAGAAACGTCCGGATTAACAAATTGCTTTTGTGGGGAAGAAGGCAACGCTTCTGGAATTTTCCAGCGGGGGATTTTTTTGGTAAAATTTCATCCCTGTGAGCATGGGGGGAAAAAAAAAAA
>VZRN01006106.1:265880-279426 GCA_013397935.1 Dasyornis broadbenti
AAAAAAAAAAAGCCATGATCACCGCGACCTCCAGAATCAATGAATCCCAGAAACCCCATCGTTACCTCCTCCTACCGACAGCATTCCATGGGTCTGATCCTGCTTTGTGTTGGAATAAAATAAAAATCTGGATACAGCTGGTAAACAAAAAAGGGGAAATGGGTGAGAAGAGCTCCCTGCTGCTGAAGTGGAAACAACGAGAGGATTTTTCCCTCTCTTGAGAAGCAGAGCGAGAGGCTTACCTAGCAAAAGGCTCCCTGCCCCTCATTCCCAGCCAAAAAAAAAAAAACTGCCAAAATCCCGGGAATTAAAGAACTTGTCTGCAAATCTTCCCGCCAGTCTGAGCCTTCCACTTTCCTCCCGTTTTTCCTGATGAGGGGTAACAAAAAGGCTTTCACACCATCTCCGTAAATAAGCCCGCAAAAAATGGCAGGGAAGCAGCCGGATCCATTTCCACATTTTATTTTTATGGCTCCAAGGCACAAATTTGCCTCCATTTGAGGGAATTTTTAAAAGCTGCTGGCAATTCCTTTAACACCCGGGGAACTTCCAGAAAAGACACGGATGCCGTTTGGGAGGAGAGCTGCTCACCTTCGCTCCCAGTCTTCCCTTGGATTGATCTCATCCCGATGGAAGCCCACGAGACCCTTCCCGCTCTTCCCATCAGCCAAGTGTCCCGGAAAGAGGATTTTGCTGCCAATAAAAATCTCCATGTGTTTATCCAGCCCCTGGAAAACGGCTTTGATCCCTTCGGAGCGCCTCCGATTCCCTGCGTCGTTCCTTTTCCACGCCCTGGATGCTCCAAAACGCGCACGAGCGCGGCAGATGAGGACTTTTATGTCCCATTCCATAAAAACCTTCCCTAAATTCAGAGGGAATTGCAAAGGGGGAAATCAAAACCGTTTGGGTCACTCTGTGGGGATGGGCACCACAGGATCTGATAGAGGAGGAGCTGAAATTCAGCTTTCAAAAACCACAGAGCAGCAAAAAGTGCAAGGAGAAACGACCAAAAACCCCCAAAAAAATCTTAAAAGTCTCTGCTTCAGCAGAGCAGGAGGAGGAGTTACCCAAATCTTGAGGAAAATGAGGGAAAAAGTGCTCTCCATCCCTCTCCAAAATGCAAAGCTTCACACCATCCCGGAAATTTAATCATCTTGGGGGAAAAAAAAAAAAAAAAAAATAAAAAATGAAAAGGAAAAAACCGAAAGCTTTGCAGAAATAGAAATTTAGGAACAATTTTAGGGCCGGGAGGGTTGGGAAAGGCCTCACAAAGGAGCCTGGCTGGCTCCAATCCTTGTTTTTTTTCCTAGGAGAGAGCAAAGCTGGACGGGACAAGTTCAGGAGATGCTGTGACTCCTCCTGGCCGCTCTTCCATCGTAAGGGAAAAGATGGATTTGTGCCACGGAACAAAGGTCACGGAATCATGGAATATCCCGAGCTGGAAGGGATCATGGATCCATCTCCCGGCCCTGCCCAGGCATCCCAACAATCCCAGCCTGGCCATCCCTGGCAGCGTTGTCCAAACGCTCCTGGAGCTCTGGAAACTTTGGGAATGTGCCCATTCCCTGGGGAGCTGTTCCAGAGCCTGACCACCCTCCGGGGGAAGAAGCTTGCCCTGATTTCCAACCTAACCCTCCCCTGGCACAGCTCCAGACATTCCCTGGATCCTTTCCCGGTCCTAGGGATCAGAGCTGCCCCTCCACTTCCCCTCCTTTACAGGCTCTGAAGGCAGGAACTCTTTAGGAAACAATTCCATCGAAAACGTAAAGGGAACTGGGATCTCTGGATTTATTCAAAACACTCGGTCTCCCGAGAAATCCCGAGGAAATTTCACCGAACGCCCCGGAGAATGAAATAAATAAATGCTGGATTCCAGGATGTTCCAAGAAATGATAATAATAATAATAATAATAATAATAATGATAATAATAATAATAATAATAATAATAATAATAGTAATAATAATAATAATGTTCTCCACCAAATAATAACTTTTCTAAAAAAATGTAAAAAACCAGTTGTTAGGAATGTGCTGTGTAGGGATTAAATGGAATCTGCTCAGGGAGCAGGAGATAAATCCACAGGGAAGTGGAGCGGGAGAGAAGGATGACAGGAGCTCATTCCAAACCCATCCAAGCACAGCAGCCCTGTGGGATTCCTCCAGGCAACAGGACGGGGCCGATCCGAGCAAACACCGCTCCATTCCCAAATTCCCGCTGTCGTCACGGCTTCCCCGGATCGCTGACACCAATTAGGGCAGCGGGAAGCCGAGAAAAAACATGGCAGCGGGAAAGGGATTAAACCGCCCAGGTTCCTCCGTGCTTCCAGCTGGGGAGAGGTGGAGCTGTCAGACCTCAGCCAGATCCCACAATTCCAAGAAAACTTCAGCCGGAATCCAAGCGGCTGCTGGGGACATTTCCCAGAGTGCCTCGCGGATCCCAGGGAATCCAAGGATTCCCAAGGGAGAAGCTCTCACTGCGGCGCGGCAGGAAACTTCCCGGCTCAGCTCGGGATTTACGGCCACCCAAGGAGCTGGGATGGTCTCCAAAGCTCTCCAGATCTCCCAGCTCCGTGGAATTCAGCTCCAGGGAAGTTCTCCTGGGAGGAGAGGAGCCAGGAGTGGGAAACGGAAAGGAGCAGCGGGATTTATTCCCAGTTTCAGGACTGTGGATAGCGACGGATTTGCGCTTCCTCGACTCCGTACCTGGCTCCTTGGAACTCCCTGAAGATTCCCGTTGGCTCCAGATGCTTCAGAGGGGATTGCCCGCTTTCCAAACGGGATTCACCGGCTCTTAGATGGGAATCTTTGCTCCTCTGGGAAGTGTTTTATCCCTAACAACTTCACAAAGACAGGATTGACTAAAAAAATTCGGGAAAAAAATGTTCCCAGATTTTTGGGGGGAAAATGCCCCGCATTCCATTCAAAAGCATCCGACTCTCCCGAAGATCTCTAAAGGGAGGCTTGGAAAAAGAAACTCCAAACCAAAACAGCCGTTGTCTGCTTAATCCAGGTCCCTTCCAACTCCCTTTCCACTCGGGAAAGGGAATCCAGCAAGCTCTGGGTGGGAATTCCATCCCCGCGTGACTGCGAGAAGCCACAGCCGTGAAAATCCCCCCAGATCTTCCTGTCTGGGGCTGGGGCGCTCGGTGGCTTTGGGATCCGGAGGGAAAATGATGACCCCGGACACCGGACTGGGGGTTTGATCCCGATCCTTCAGCACCCAGCTTCTGCCCGCGAGGGATTTCTCGCCGACTGGGAGTAGTCCGTGGATGTGACACAAAAACTGGGAGCGAAGAGGTGGGAATTTACAGCCCGGGAACGACCGAAAGGGGCCTCGAAAGGCTTTATTCCCGTTTTGTCACAAAGTGCTGGGGGAGGATAATGGGATAAAATGAACTTCCAGATGTTGGAATGACACACGGCAATTATCGGGAATTGTCGTTTTACGGAGTTGTTCTCGTCCCGTCCAAGGATTTTCTCCCAAATCAACACCCAAGGGAGCTGGAATTTTCCAGTTAGTTTTCCGATTAATTTTCCTGCAATTCCTGCAGCCACCCCCAAACTGCCTGAAACACCACGTGACGGAAAATTTGGGAATGCTGAGGTACCATGGAAAGGCCGGGAAAATCCAACCACTTCCAGAAGATCCCCGAGCAAAGCTTGGGCTCCCCCCTGCTGCCCCTCCATGGGCTGGGAAAGTTGGATTCCAAGTTTTTTATTGCGAACGCCTCTGGAAAAGGAAGCTGGAATGGAACTCTCATTCCAGAGAATCCTGGAATGGTTGGGGATGGAAGGACCTTAAAGCTCATCCGGTTCCACACCTTCCACCATCCCAGGCTGCTCCAGGGTCCAGCCTGGCCCCACACACTTCCAGGGATCCAGGGGCAGCCACAGCTTCTCTGGGAATTCCATTCCAGCCCCTCCGCACCCGCTGAGTAAAGACATCCACCAAAAAAATCCACGATCCCTCTTTTTCCTCGCACATATTCCATGCCAGGGTCGCATCTCCCGGGCTTCAGCTCTTCCCTGAGATCAGCAGCAGCAGGGAATGACCCCATCATTATTTTTCCCCCATCCTGGATGAATTAATTCCTCTGGACAATTCCAGAGGAAGCCACAGCCAGAGCTTCTTCTTCCCCTGCCTCGAGCGTTTCCAGATTTCCCTTAAAAAATCAGAATAAAGACGCAAATCCCGGGATTAAGCTGGGAAAATGAAAAAGTAGGATCAGTCGGCTTTTTGTGGATTTTCCAGAGGATTCAGATCCTGACAAGTGCAGCCCAGGAATGACTTCCCTGTGCCGGGAATCCAAGCTGCTGCTCTCGGAGTCTCTTCGCTCCAGCGCTCGAGCGGGAGCCGCTCTTCTTTGTCGGACAATTCCTTCCATAATAGAGAGGGAAACAAAACAAAAGGAATGCAGAGCTACGGGGGGAAAAAAAAGGAGCAGTGAAGAGGAAAGGCACTTAGATGGAGGGGGGAAAAAATGGAATTTTGGATAAAAGAGGAATTTTTCTTCACAACTCTGAGTCACCCCTGCTTCTTATCCGGTTGTTTGGGCTTCATGCATTCCCTGCAGGAATTCTCCTTGTCCTGGCATGGCCTTTTTGGGCTGAAACAGCCTTTCCCAGTGAAAACACTCCCAAAATTCTTTCAAGATAAAAGAGGAGAGGTTTAGGTTGGATTTTGGGAAGGAATTCCTGGGTAGGAGGGTGGGGAGGACCTGGAGTAGAATTCCCAGAGAAGCTGTGGCTGCCCCTGGATCCCTGGAAGTGTCCAAGGCCAGGCTGGAGCAGCCTGGGATAGTGGAAGGTGCCCCTGCCCATGGCAGGGATGGAATTATGACCTTTATGTCCCTTCCATCCCAAACCATTCCATGATTCCATGACTTATGTCCATCCCAGACACAGATACCAGCTCCTTGGACCTCCACTCAAAGCCCTGCCTTTTATTTCTAAATCAAATTTAATGATGGTTTAATAATTCCAAGGAGTGGGAAGGGGAATATTTGTGTCCTGGGATGCCCTGGACCCAACAAAACCTGGATTCTGGAATTTTTGAACAAAATAAAAATAACTGGAAGCAGCAGGCAAAAGCGGCCGGCAGGACTCTGCTTCCATTTATCCCTGAAAATCCAGGGAATGACTGCTTCCGTCACAACTCTGCCAGCCGGCAAACCGAGGGGACAATCCATTCTGGGAAGTTCTGGAATTCTTCTGCAGCTCAACAAACGGGACACGGAGCACGCGGCAGCGCCAGGGAACATCATTCCTTTGGAAAGGGAAGTGGGGGGGAAAAAAAAAACCTGGATTTCGCTTTGTACCTGCTCTAGGATTGGGTTCATTCCCAGGTTTGAGAAGGGCTGGGAAATAAAATTATTCTTGGATTTCCATTCGGATTTCCTGCAATGGGGGTCAGGAAATGGAAATATTTCCTGTCTTTGGGAGAAACAGTTCCTTGGGGCGCGAATCTGGGAAATTCTGGAAAAACACAGATGTCCGAATCTTTAACGTAATAATAATAATAATAGTAATAACGTAATAAATTTTTATATCATTTGAAGGAAAGGGGTCACATTTCTTCAGCTCCTGCAGGCAAAGGCGATTCCTGGGCCGCGTTTCAAAAGCTCCACTTGTGCCGAATTCCAACGGGATGGGAATTGATCCCTGATTTCACAACCCATCCTGACTCCAGGCCGAGCTCGAGTCCCACGCCCAAGGCTCATCAAAAACGGGGGGAAAGCTGATCTTGCAGCTTGTCTGAGCGAGAGCTCCGAGGGCAGGAGAAGGTGGCAGCCAAGGAAAAGTTTTCCCTGGAGTTTTCCCTGGGAAGAAGCGCAGCAGCAGCCCCAACCCTGGTGAGACACCTCGGAAAGACCAAGCTGTTTGTTCCCGATTTTAAGGAATTCTCAGGGAATTCTAGGCCTTTCAGAGAGGGAACCCTAAGCTCCGTGCGAATTCCCGCCTCCCAAATCAACAACTTCCTTTGCATTCAATTCCATTAATTTGGGGGTTTTGGGGGAAATCAGTTTTGTTAAAAACATGGAAATGCTGATTACGGATAAAATTCTGCTTTTTTCCTTTCCCACCAGCCTGAGGTGGAGCTGAGGAACGCCTGAGCATCCGGAATCTCCTGAACTTCGTGGCCTGAGGATCCTATCTTTTATTCCAGGATCACCAGGCCTAACAAAGCCCAACCTTCCCGGGGCGGGGCGGAATTCCGTAGGGACACGGGACGCAGGGAAGGAGGAAGTCATTGCCGTCATCCTCCTTGAGTTGGACAAGACTTGGCTCAGATGTGGAGCAGCTCGGAGGTGACGCTTGGCCTCTGCTTCCCGCCCTGGAGACCCAGGATTTTCCTTCAGAATCCCAAAAAAAAAAATTTAGGGAAAAGCAGCCAGGAGTTTACAACGCGTCGCCTTCGCTAATAAACCCCGGGAATCCGTGCGTTCCCTGAAATTCCAGAGACAAAACCCTCCTCTCCCTGTGCCATGGATTCCCGGCTGGAGCCCGTCCCTGCCCTGCCGGCTCCAACGGAATGAGTCATTCCCTGTAGGCCCCTTGGAGCGCTTGGATCCATCCATAGAAAAGTTGGATATAAAAAAAGGGGATGAGTCAGTGGCTGTGCCCCCAGGGACAGCCCCGGCTCTTCCTGGCTGACGTCAGCTGGGAGCAGTGACGGCAGCAGGGCCTGGATCGCTCCAGCGGCGGGAACGCGGGCATGGATCAGGATCATCGGGATCATCGGGATGGGGATGGGGATGGGAGCGCAATGCTGGATTTTGGGGCTGTCAGAGCACAGGTTGTACCTGCACAGGGACAGGGGGGGAACAGAGGCACCTGGGAGGGGAGAGGAGTCCTTGGGATGTGAAATTTAGGGAAATTTAAGGAAATGTAAGGAAATTAAGGAATTTAAGGGATTAAGGAAAGTTCCACACTTTCGCAGAGCAAAGACAAGGATGGTTGGACCTTCGGGATGGAAGGGCCTTAAAGCTCATCCAGTTCCACACTTTCCACTGTCCCAGGCTGCTCCAAGCCCCATCCAACCTGGCTCTGGACACTTCCACAGCTTCTCTGGGAAAACTGCGTCCAGGCCTCACCACCCTCCCGGGGGAAGAATTCCTTTAAAATATTCCCTGTGCCTCAGCCTGCCTCACGATGTTCCCACATTCCATCCCTGCCTTGTTGCACCGAACCATTTCCGGTCGTTTTCCAGCCTCTTTCCTCAGGCACCGGTGCCCACCATTCCCGGCCCCAAAATGCAGCCGCACGATCCCTTTTCCACCCTCAGACGGATTCCACAGCCGCAGCGATATCCGTGCTCCAGCCTTGGGAATGCGGGGAATCCTGGGACAATGAGGAGCTCAGGGAGGAGGCAAAGAGGGGCCGGCTGGGCTGGGGGTGGCACTGCCTGGGCAAGGGGACACCAGGAACAGCTCCAGATCCATCCAGAGGGATCCAGAGGGATGGAGAGTCATTCCCACCTCGTTCCCAAGCCCATTGGTGGAAGCAGAAGCACCCAGGGCAGAGAGATCCGGATTCACCCAAATCCCAATAAATCATGGAATGGTTTGGGTTGGAAGGGACCTTCAAGACCATCCCATCCTGCTCCCTCTGCCGTGGGAAGCCATTTCTTCTGATTCCTGGGAGAAAGGAGCGGTTCCCACCTGGCTCCAGCCTCATTCCAGGGGGTCGGAGAGACCAACGAGGTGGGAGGGGATCCGTAATTCAGGATTCAGGAATTATTTGTGTTCAGGCCACTTCCAGCTCCCTCCCAGGCAGTGCCTCCCCATCCCTCCACGGCTCCCATCCCATCCCATGCTATCCCATCCCATCCCATCCCGACAATCCCTGACTCCAACCCACCAGCCCCTTCTCATGGAAATCTGTGGGATTTACCCACAAAACATTCCCAAACCACTCCCTCTTCCCAAATCTGCCGGTTCCCACCTCCCACTCCAAACCCCCGCAGGTTCTACCTGCACCGGAGCAGCCCAGCCTCGCAGGAATTCCCTGTTCCTCCACGGAGCAGTTTTCCCTTCCTTTCTTCTGAGCTTTTCCTTCCTCTGCCCAAACAGCTGCAGGCCTGGCCAGCCCCTCCCGTCTCACTAATTAGGGATCTCCCATAATTAATCCCTATATTTTCCTCCTGGAAAATCTACTCCCACCAGCGTCTGAATCTCCATGCCTGAATCTCTTATTATCCCCTTTTTTTTTTTTTTATTCCCCCTCCTCTCCCTCTGAGTAAGAGTTAAAGTGGAAGCTCCTTCCCAGCCTCAGCTCCATTCCTTATCCTCTCCCAACCTTCCCAAATGGGAGGTGGCAGCTTTTTTAAAGCCCTCATGAGCCGGAATTTCTCCCGAGCCTTTCACGCATCCGGATTTTTCCCAGATCCCGCCAGTTTCGCAAATCCAGCTATCCCAGCGGATCAGGCTCAGCCAGACATTTGCCCAATATCCGGAGCTCAGGCGAACACGCGAAGGTGAGCGCAGGTCGAGGTCAGCCTGGGACCCTCCCTGCACAGGGTGCTCCGCGCCAGTGGCTCCATCCGGAGATCCCCGGAGGAATCCCGGGAAAAAGAATCCCAGGGAAAAGAAACGCTGGAATTTACTGCTCCCTCTCCCTTACCTAACGTCCTCCTCGCTTGCCAAATGAGCTGCGCCTGCAAATTGGCTTGTCCTGACGCTGTCTCTTAACGAGCTCCAAGTTTTAACCAGGACAGAAGTTTTTTTCCCAGTCCTTATTTTCCCTTCCCGGTCGTTCCGGGCTTTCCCCCTTCCAGCTCCCATGGAAGTTAAATCCACGCATTCATGCAGCAAACAAGCCCCTAACCAGGTCAATGCACATTCTCCGTTAATTATTCCGGAGCACTGCTGCACTCAGATGGATTCGCTTTTCCTCCCGTTTTCCGGCTCCCTATTCCCAGTTTCTGGCAAGGAAAGCAGAGCTCCCACCCTGCTGGTTGCCCCCAGCAAAACGTGGGAGCTCTGCCATGGAGAAGGAGCTCCATTCCCGCCCTCCTTCCCTCGGCAATTCCTCTTGGGAAGCCAAGTCGCCTCGTTCCAATGGAATATACTCCAGGATGGACCAGCAGCAATTTCCTGCTTATCCCAGCGGTTTCCTGCTGGGCAGCCTGGGATAGTGGAAGAATGTCCCTACCCATGGATGAGGGTGGAAGGAGGTGGATTTAAGGTCCCTTCCAACCCCAGCCATTCCATGACTCCGTGATTTGGAGCAGCAGCTCCACGGAAGGAAAGGCTGGAGGAGTAAAAAGCGAGGAATGCAGCAGATCGGGCTTGGGCTCGTCTTCGTGGGAAAAGCAGGATGGAATGTTCCTCTGCAAGCACGGGATTTCCCTGCTCAGTGCAAATTCCACTCCCCGACACGTCAAAACCTCTCAGCACTGAACCAATTTCTGGGAGCTTCCAGAGTCTCCAGAGAGCGCAGCCAGGTCTGTCCCACACTGGGAATTCCGCCTCGTCCTGGGAGCCCGAAGGACCTTCCAAGAGTCCTCTTCCGCAGCTTGGCATTTCCGCGGCCTCAGGAGGAACCCGCTCCCGGTGCCGCTCCCTCTGCTTCCCACCTTTCCCAGCTCTTCCTGAGGATCTCACAAGAGCTCACCCTGATTCCCCAATCCCTGATTTTCTGTCGGTAACCAAAAGCTCTCAGCTCACACTCTGCTCCCGGACACGTTTTCGTATCCATGCAAAACTGAGCTCCAGATCCTTCTCCTCCCACTGGAATTCCTTGGCCTCTCCATGCTCCAGAGCTGGTTTTACGTTTTCCTCTCACCCCAAGGCACGGGCACAGATTCTGTCTGGAGCCAGCTCTGCCCTCCTGTCCAGTATTCCATCTCCTCTGGAATCCTCCTCCCTCATTTGCCGTGGGAACGGTCAATTAAATCCCAGGTGAGAGCTCTCAGTGGGGTTAAGCTCCGGCACATTCCCAAATCCGGCAACACTTTTTCCCTGCAGGCTTCTCTTCTTTCCTGACAATTCCTGTCAGGGGCAGAGACTTCTCCTGGCTTGTTATTTCCGATGGACTGGGTCTGGAACTGGAACATCCATCCCGCCAGGATCCCTGGAGTCCTCCATGAATTAAAGAACAGCGATCCCTGCATGGAGTCGGAACACGAGGGAACCACGCTCGGCTCGGGTTCTTTTCCTTGAAGTTTTGGCCTGAAAGGACCTGCAGGGTCAAGTGAGAGTTTCAGGAGTGCTGGGATTATTTGGATGGGGGAGAGGGCGGAGCCAGCCTGGAATGAAGCCATTTCCTTTTGGAATTCTGGGATGGAAAACCACGGACTCTGAGCCCCTTGGAGCAGTGCTGGCAGAGCCGCGTGAGCAGAAAAAGAGAATTCCAACCACATCCATTTAAAACCTCGAACCCAAACCCTTCTGCCGACCCCGCAAACATTCCCAGCAATTTTTTTTTTTTCCCCTCTTTCTTGATTGGGGGGGTGGCCAATTCCCATGAGGATTGGAATCACGGCGCATGGAAGAGCAGGAGAAAATGGTGCCCAGCTGCCTTAAATTTGGGGAAAGTAAGGATTTGGAATCACAGAATCCACGGAGCTGGAAGAGATCCGCAAGGATTGAGTGCCACTCCTGGCCCCGCACAGAACCATCCCCAAGGGTCACGTGTCCCATTGTCCAGAAGCTTCTGGAATTCTCTTGGAATCTTCTCTCAGTGCCCAGACCTTCTGACAGCACGGATCAAGTGCTGCTGGCACAGCCCCGAGCTCTCCTTGGCCACTGCTCTCTCATTTTCAGCCACCAGCAGCACCTGCTCCTCCAAAAACTTCCATTCCCGGACTCCCAAAAGATCCTTTCCTGTTTCTTTCCAAGGCCACTTTGGGAATCTGGGAGGCCAGAAGTAGCTGGCTTAGGAGCTGGCTGCCCACCTGGAGGATCAGAGAGGTTGGAAAAGCTCTCCAAGTCAACCACATCCACCCCTCAGGTGCCACATCCACGTGGATTTGGACACTTCCCGGGATTTGACTCCACCCCTGGCCTGGGCAGCCATGTTTGAAAACCCTTTCCATGAAGGAATTTTTCCTGATGTCCCGTCTGAATCTCCCCCGGCACGGCGCGGGGGTGCCTGCGTGGAGGCGGCGCCAACGTTTTTCCTGCCCCCGATGCAGGAAACCAAACGGATCCACGGAAACACCTGCTCCGAAATGGGATCAAAACTGGATTCGCCCCCCAGTTCCTGTGACGGAAAGGATGGAATTCATGAAGGATCAAAGGGTTTCGACCTGCAAAGAACTCGTTCAGATCAAAACTCGAACCCCCTGTCAGCTGCATTTCCATAGGGATCAACATTCCGTGAAAGTCTCCGCAAACAGGAGACCGGAAAAATGATCCCACAAATTCAAAGTGTGGGAAGGATCTAAATCCAGAACTGAGGAAGCTGAAATCCCCTCCCAGCTCCGGGATCTCCGTTGGTTCCCACCTGTTTTCTGCTCCATCGCCACCCCACCCAAATCCCACCTGGAAAAAGGAGGTGGGAGAGAAGGAAAAACCAACCCAAGAAGCCACCAGAATCCTCCCAACATTCCACCTGGCCTGGATTTCCACCTTTTAGGCAGGAATTTCTTTCCTGACCCACCCCAGGGCCGCACACGGCTCAGCCGTGAGCTGAAAGCACAAAAATGCGCAAACCCAGAGCGAAAACCAAGAGTGAACCACGCTCGATGAGCCCCGAATCCACCGCTTTTCCTCGCTTTTTCCCCCTTTTTTTTTTTTTTACTCCCCGCGCGTTTCCACACACGTCGATCCGCCGGGAAAATTGGAAACGTTAACCCCGGGTCAAAAAGCCCCGGGGTCTCTGTGGGAATAATAAATAACAAAGCTGGGGAGAGCATTAAACGGCTCGCTGCGGGTGAGGACGCTCCGGGGGCTGCCGCCGTTTACTTTGGAAACATTTCCCGTTTCTCTGGGAAACCTTTGGTGACCTCCCTGTAATCCAACCTTTCTTTTCAATTAAAAAAAAAAAATAAATAAAACCAACTCATGAAACAGACTCCTACTTTTTCTAGTTCACAAAACCTTCATATTTTGGTATCCCAACCGCAATAATCATATTTATTGCATGCAATGAGGAGTGGCTTGCTTGCAAGTCAAATTTAGGAAGGGACAAGGAAGCTGAAAANCGGACTTCCCCGCCTGGAATCCCCCATCACCGGCACAGCCTGCAATCGGGGGGGGACTGGGGAGAGATTTCCAGGGCCAGATATTCCGCTTAAAAGGGTGCTCGAACCCTCTGGAATCGCGATTCGCTGGGAATAAAAAGCGAATCCGTAATTGCCGGCCGTTTGTTTTAGTGTCTTCCTCTCTCACCTTTCTTTCCCTGCTTTTCGGCCCCCTTCGGAAAAACTGCGTAAATGTTAATTTTTGTAAGGATTGAAGGTTTTTTTTTTTTTTTTTGTTTTTTTTTTTTTTTTAAAGATTGAACGGGGCTCCCTTTGTTGCACCATCCATCACGGGCGGTTATCCAAAGGAATTGGAAAAGCTCCGAGGGAGGAGAATAAAGGGAAGGAGCTTGCCCTGGGAAGAATCCCAGGAAAAATCCTTCTCGGAGCATCAAACCCCCACCGAGGCACGAGGGCTTGGGGAAAACTGGGATCGACAGGGGGGCAAATCCAGCTGCCAGCTCGATGCCGAGCAGGATGAACAACCTGTGATTGCTCCCAGAGAAGATTCCTGGTGTTCCAGGCGCTTGGCAGAATTCCAAGCTGTTCTCAAGATTTTATCGGATATTTTTAACACAGCTCAACAGTCCAGGGTGGTTCAAGGGTCTGGAATGGTGGCGTGGAGGCCTTGGAAGCTGCAGGGTGAGGTGTCTGGGGCCAATCCTAAGGAATATCAGAAAAAATGATCCTAAAAATGGTTTGGATTGGGAAAAGCGTTGAAGATCATCCCATCCCACCCCATCCAAGGGCAGGGACAGCTCCCACTGTCCCAGGCTGCTCCAAGCCCCAGTGTCCAACCTGGCCCTGGACACTGCCAGGGATCCAGGGGCAGCCACAGCTGCTCTGGGAATTCCATCCCAGCCCCTCCCCACCCTCCCAGCCCAGGAATTCCCAATTCCCAAAATCCCATCTAACCCTATTCTCTTTCAGTTCCAAGCCGCTCCGCCTTGTCCTGCCCATGGGAAAAGCCGTCAGGAAAGCCAACAAAAATCTCCTCCCTGGGGATATTCCGGAGCCACATGGACACAATCCCGTGCTCTGGGATGGCCCTGCTGGAGCGGGGACGTAGGGTCAGACGATCCCACTGTGGTCCCTTCCTGCCTGGCCCTTCCTGGGATTCTGGGAAGCTCCGGTTGGATTCCAACACCACCAATCCTGGAATTCCCTTTCCTCCACCGCCTCCTTGAAACCATTCCTCCCCTCAAAATCCCACTCTTCATCCGCTCCCAACTCCGCCTCCAAACGGGGAAATTTCTCCCGTTTGCTTTTTGCCTCCCTGAACAACAAAAAGCAAAAATGAAAATAAAACTGAGGTGAAAAATAAAAATAGAAATAAAAAATAAAAGTTAAATTAAATT
>VZRN01006106.1:302932-319499 GCA_013397935.1 Dasyornis broadbenti
CAGAAATTTCTCCAAACAATTGGAATACTGCTGTTAATTCCATGGAATATCCACAAACTCCGAGCTGGCAGTGACTGTCGCATCCACAAAATGTGGATCCGAAACCATTTTGCTGGAGTATCTTGGAAAACTACATTTTCCAGCTCAACCCAACATCGCCATCTTTTATGCCACGAGACCGCTGGAGCGGGTCTTGGCTCCCCAGGTTTGTTAGGACGGGATCGTCCTGCAGATCTGGGAGCTGTGCCAGCTCCGAGGATTCCCTACACAGCACCAAAATTCCCAGGAAAGCCTGTCTTGGGAATGAAACCCCAGTTCTGCCCTAATTTGCAGCAGCAGGAAGAGGCAGGGAAGAGGCGGGGATTTAAAAATTAAACTGAAGAAAACTCAGGCTCGGATTCCACCTCCCACTATCCCAGGGTGCTCCAAGCCCCATCCAACCCGGCCTTGGACACTTCCAGGGATGAGGGATCGCTTTTAACATCTTGAATTCCGTGTTTTCCAGAACTGAGCACCTCCCACACCACCTGGCTGAAGGATCCCTGAGCACAAACACCAGATTTCCGGAGTTTCCAGGTTTTTTTTTTTTTTCCCAGGCCAGGGGAAAACCGACCTTGGAGGTCATGGCTATCCCGTATTTTACACCCAGCTCCAGCTATCCCAAACAACACTTCAACCCCTGCCCCTCGGTTCAGCCAGGAAAACTCCCCAAAATCCACTTCTTCGTGGAAAACTGAACAGCTTCGCTCTCCCATCTGTCCTCGCTTCGCCGCCACACGCGCAGGAGCCGAGTATCCATCTGCTGCCCGCAGCTCCCAGCGGCAATTCCGACTTTCATCCCGTTCCTGCCCACCAGGGCCGGTGCTGCTGCTCATCCATCAGCGGAGGCGGGGCCCTTTTGCCCCGAGCTCCCCCAAATCCACCACGGGAGCTCCGGGGATCCGCGGGCCGCGTTCCTGCTGCCGTGTCCGCGCCATCCGTCATCGGGATGGAATTTGGGAAGGAGGGACCGGGGGGGATGTGCCAGTGTAGGAACACATTTCTCTCTGGCAGGCCCGAATAATGTTTGAAGAGAGGCTTTTCGAACAAATCTGTGAATGAGGTGTGTGCCGGGGAGAGCAAACTGCACCCAGCTCAATCATTTGCCCCAGGATTCCACAGGATTTTTGTTCCCCGTGAAGCACCGGCATCCCTCAGCTCTGCTCCGATGTGAGGCTGATGAAAAATCGGGATAATTGGAGCTGCTTCTGTTAAAATTCAAAAAAATTCAACCTGGCTGGGTGCAAAACCTCAAACGGGAACTTCATTTTCCAGGCACCGCCTCTTTCCTGATGAATCCCAGGCCCGGCCTAGCCTTGGTTTTCCATTATTCCTCTTTTTTATTTCCCTGGTTTATTTATATTTTATTTCCCCGATTTATTTCTATTTTGTTTCCCTGATTTATTTCCCCTCTCAGTGCCTGTGGCAGCAGCCCTGGGCTGTTTTCCTTGGAAAAAACACTGGGAAGGACGGAGCAGCAATCCCAGAGCTCCTGCCACGGGCTGGGCCCGGAGTGGGAAATGTGGAGGATGCTGGATGCTGGAACAGAGTTTTGGCCCAGGGGACAGGAACAAAAATATTCCAGATTCCTGAGCACCCCAAAAATCCCACGAGGTCTAGGGGGCAGAATCCGATGGGAATGTCCAGAGCCCACCGGAGCGGCAGGAAGAGCATCCTGAGGGAAGGATGGAGCAGGACAAAGGGATTTTTATCATCACGGTTCTTATTCCAACCAGTGCCACCAAATTTCCATGTCCAAGCTGGAAATCTCCTGGCCAAGACCAAGATCAGGCGTCGCTTCCCGGGAAGCTGATTCCCATAGATTTCCAAGATACCAGGAGCACCCCATAATCCAAGGATTTGCACAGAACGGGGAAATCCAACAGCCTGCCCAGCCCTGGGAGCCCCTCTGAGATCCAGACACGGCTGGTGGGCACAGTAATCCTCAAATACCGACAAAATTCCGGTAAAAAATCAGGGGAAAGGCAAAAAGGCAGGATGTGCTCGAAATAATTGATACCAAAAAGTGATTTTAATCAAGGATGAAAAGGACAGGCATCAAAACTGCACTGCAGACAAAGCTGAGCATCCTCCCAATCCCAATCCCAATCCCAAAATCCCATTCCAGATCCCCCAGCATCAAAATTGTTGCCATTTGCATCCCCCCAGAGGAATCCAACAGGAAATAAATCAATCCCTGACAAAACCTCCGAGGATCAATTCTCTACTTGAACCTGCCCCACCTCAGAAATCAAGGAAGCTGCGGGGATTTTCCTCACTTCCAGCTGGATCCCAGTGTCCCATCCTCCCGGGAGTGGAACTGGAATTATGGAAGCGCCCCCAGCATTCCAGTTTAACTCAAGACTTCATTTGACCCCTCTTTTTGAAGGGAAATCAGGGTGAAAAATTCAGTTTTAAAGGCACGGATTGCTCAAATCTATTTCTGTTTCAGCCTCGTTAATTGCTTATTTGCTCGTTATTGTCAGAGCTGCTAATCGCAATCCCAGATTAGTGAGGGTGGATCCCACTGGGAGCCTTGGCTTTGGAATTTCGAGCCATCCTTGCGCGTGGGGCTGGGGTCAGTCTGAAGTTTGGATTTTGGGAACAGTTTGAGGTTTATTCGCTCAGGGACTTCACCCACAGGGAGAGGGGAGGGAATTCTGCCTGTGCCGCCAACCAGATTTTCCCAATAAGTTTCCTAATAAATCCCTCATTGTCACACCGGATCTGCTGGATCTTGTGACCACAGGCTTTGGAATTAACTTCCTTCTCCGACGGAAAACGGGAAAATACCCATTTTTACAGCTGATTGTGGAAATAACTCGAGGTCATCCCTACAAAACCACGTGAGGAATCCTCCCAGGTTCCTGTGGCACCCAGAGGGATGCTCCGCCTCCATTCAGGTGGCTCTGCTTCCTTTAGGAATTAGGAATTTGTTTCCCTTCAAGGCTTGAAGCCACATTTCCATGGAATTCCAGACTGATTTGGGTTGAAAGGGGCTTCAATCCCACCTCATTCCACCCCCTGCCACAGGCAGGGACTCCTTCCACCATCCCGGGGTGCTCCATCCCACCTGGTTAACGAAGGAAAATCCCAAATTACCCCCCTTCAAAATGAGGAACCAGAGGCTGGGCCCCTGATTCCTGGGGAGTGGCAGATCTAAAGCACAGCCTCAGCCCCGAGGCAGGTGATGAATGGATCCGTGACAGAAGACGGAGCACAAACTCAATAATTTTCACTGATAAATTGGTGCTCTTCCGTTTCTGTCAAGTCGCAGTTTCCCGTTTTAATTCCTCCTGACCGAGCAGCCGGATCTCAGCATTCCCTTCCTCCTCCCAAACCCTCCCGGAGCTGAACCTCTGCTCCCTGCGCAGCTCCCATAAAAATCAGGAATTTTTCCCCATCAGGAAGCAGCTGCATAAAAACGGCGGGAAACTTGAAGGCCACAACCAGGCCTCGGTTCGGCGCGAAACCCCCACACCCAAACTGGGCAATCCCGGTTTTATTTTAGGGAATGTCCTGAGGGGTTGAGTCAGGACACAGGGGTGAGGGAAAGCAGCAGAATTACCCATCCCTAAATCCAAAATCCCAAATTCTCCCCTCCTTGCCCCAAAACGCCCTCAGAGCCACAACACCGAGGAAGCTGAGGATGTTTTGCTGAGCCTGAAATTGCAGCCTCATTAAATATTCGGCTCATTAAATATTCGGCTAATTCAATATTCAGCTCATTAAATAGTCCGTCCAGATCTGATCTTGATCTTGGCCAGGAGATTTTCACCCTGACCGTGGAAAAGTTGGTGGGATTGGTTGGAATAACAACCGTGATAACAACAATCAACACGAATAAAAATCCCTCCCCCCTGCTCCATCCTTCCCTCAGGATGCTCTTCCTGCTACTCTGGAGGATCTGGACAGCCCCGTTGGATTCCCCCCACCCAGACCTCGTGTGATTTTTGGGATGCTCAGAAATCTGGAATATTATTGTTCCTGCCGCCTGCCCTTGGATCTGGGCCAAAAATCCGTCCTGCTCCATCCTTC
The DNA here is from genome assembly GCA_013397935.1 of Dasyornis broadbenti. NCBI lineage: Eukaryota > Metazoa > Chordata > Aves > Passeriformes > Dasyornithidae > Dasyornis > Dasyornis broadbenti. The sequence goes on from VZRN01006106.1 coordinate 307,010, forward strand.
CCTCAGGATGCTCTTCCTGCTGCTCCAGTGGGCCTTGGACAGTGAGCGCCCTCCCAGCCCCAATCCCAAAAATCCTGATCCAGACCTCCCAGCATCAAAATTGTCACCATTTCTATCCCTCCACGGAAGAAACGCAGCCCCGACGCAGCAAATCCCAGGCAGATCCAGCCGGGAACACTTGGATATTTTGCCATCCAACAAATCTCCGGTGAGGGAACGAGGGGCTGCTTCCCAAAGGGATGAGTGGCCTGTTTTCCCAGGATTTGAAGAGTGCTTGTGGAGAGCCTGCTGGGAGCGGAGGAGGATGTCGCGGATAATGGAGCAGCCCGCTGCTGACGGGGATCTGCGGAATTACCGGGGCTTTGATGTGGGGAGGAAACGGAGAAATGAGGGAAAATGATAAAAAAAAAAGAAAAAAAGAAAAAAAAAAAAGCAGAGCACTCCACGGCTCTTGTGAAATAATGGAATAGTGGAGGCTTCACAGCAGCCATTGGAGATGGGAAAACACCGGGAGGCTGGGATCATCCAGGAAAGAAAGGCTCACACAAAAATCCAGCCTGGAGTGGGAAAGCAGCTCCAGGGAGGATTTGAGGGAGGTGGGGCTCCAGCCAGGAGAGATCTCCAAGGCCGAGGGATTTTCTAATCTCGCTCTTGGGGACGCAGACCGGGGAAATCCCGAGTGCAGGGAGGGCATTCCCCGTCCCACGGGGATCAGCGTGGGATGTTGGCTTCAAACCCCACGGCAGGAAAAGCCATTCCCCACCTCTCCCGGGTAAACCCACCCAGACTCGCACCTGCAACCAAATCGTGCAGAACATTCCTGGAAAAAAGGGTTGGAATTCAGGCAAATCCCACAGTCCGTGTTCAGCCCACCCTGGTTTCGGGTGGTGGTGCCCGAACACGGCCCTGGCACACGGAAGCTTTGCCAGGTCTTTTCCAAACATTCCCTTCCCTGCAGGAAAACTCATCTTGTGGAGGTTCCTATGAATTTTCCTCCGCCCTTTGCTGTCATCATCCGCTCATTATCCGGGAAAGAGAATCCTGGAATGGTTTGGGAACGGAAGAGGCCTTAAATCCCATCCCATCCCACCCCTTTCCATGGGCAGGGACACCTCCCACTATCCCAGGCTGCTCCAAGCCCCAGTGTCCAACCTGGCCTTGGACACTGCCAGGGATCCAGGGGCAGCCACAGCTGCTCTGGGAATTCCATCCCAGCCCCTCCCCACCCTCCCAGCCGGGAATTCCCAATTCCCAATATCCCATCCGTCCCTGCCCTCTGGCAGTGGGAAGCCATTCCCTGTGTCCTGTCCCTCCATGCTGTTGTAAAAAGCCCCTCTCCATCTTTTACCCAGCATTATCCCAGCAGAACAGTCTGGACACAAGAAATCTGGGAATCACCATTCCATCCCCACGTTCCAGCCTCACTCAGGCCTGGCCGTCTTCCCTGGATGATGTCCCAGCCGAGCGGCACACGGCACCTGGGCTCAGCTGGAAAATCAACACAAATAAATCCGGCTTTTTTAAAGTGCAACTTGCCCAGAAATTATAACAAACAGTGCTTCCCAAAAAAAACGAGACAGCTCCCACCCTCTGTGGGAGTTTGGGGTTCAGAGAATTCCCAAATTCTTACACAATCTGGATGAAGAAAGACAGGAAGTTCGCGCAGGAACTGGAAAATCTCGTTTTAGCTTCTCCTCAGATCAACAGCAACCCCGAGAAAATCGCTGGGATCTCCTTGGCTGGGAGATCTCTGCTTTTATTGGAGCCTATTCCTGCATTCCAAGAGGACGTGGAATGCACATCCTGGAAAAACAGAGCCTCCGGAATGGGCATTTTGTGGTTTTTTTCCACAAGGTAAAGCACACTGAGAGCAGCGTTGTCCCTGTCCGTGTTCAACCCGGGCACTGGGAGCTGGAAACAATCCTTAAAGCATTCCAGCTCCTTGGAAAACTCGAGTCAATTCAAGTTGCTGAGTTCAGGAGAGAGACACGAGAGATGATCCCAGAATTCCCACCTGGAGCAGCTCCTTGGAAGGAATTCCATGATTAAAAACGGGTTTGTGGGAATGGGAAGGAGGGTAAGGAGCGAAGTAAAGAAGCACGAAGGCAAAGGGGTCACAAATCCTCGTTTTCCCGCCGTGTGTCCCTGCAGCCGGAATTCTCACTTGGAGCTTTGGTCCTCGGTAAATCCGGAGCTTCCCAAGGTGCAGCAAAGCCTGGGAAAACGTCACTTACCCCAAAAACTTCCCGAATTTCCCCCCTGAGCAACAGCAGAGGGGGATAAACCTCCCCTGGGGAGGAAGCGGAGCCACCCGGGAAGCACGGAATCCTCATCCCACCTGGGAAAACCCGTCCTGGACCCACAGAAAATCCCAAAACGAGCAGAGACGAGCCCTAAAAGCCATTTCCACTCCCCCAGCAGCTGCCTCAGCCATCGTGCACCTGGGGACGGCCGATCCCTTCAGGATGATTTCCCTGGAAGCATCAATTTCCTGGGAATACCCGGGCAGGTGGAATTTTCCAGCCTTTGCTCATTCTCGTCTGTGATTGTCAAGGAAGTGGAGTAACAACACCTCTGGTTTGGCTTTTTTTTTTTTTTTTTTTTTTTTTTTTTTTTTTTCCTGGGGTGTTTGGGTAAAAATTAATTAATAAGATACAAAAAATAGTAGTTTTTATAGCAGATGCCACTTGGAATGTGCTCAGGCCATGGCACATCCCTGGATTCTTTCCCAAGCTTCTTCCCCATCCTTTGCTGCTCTTTTCTCCCTGAAGTGCTGGCCACGATTTTTCCACCCTGGATGCCGCACTTTTCCCTGCTTCCGCCTGCTCCTTTCCCTCTCGGACCCAAAGGGAGGAGGGAAAACGGGGGAAGAATGATCCCAGCGAAGCACTCCGCCCGGATTTATTCCAGGAAGCTCCTGAGAGCTCTCTGCACCTCACAGCTCCTTCCCTCCTCCCAGCCATCTCCCCATTTTCATTTTCCTTTTCCTTTTATTTTTGAAAGAAAAGGGGGAAAAAAGGAAAAAAAAAATAGAAAAGAAAAAAAGGAAAACCAAAAAAGCCCTGTGTGTACATCTCTGTGTGAGCCTGTGTGAGGCATCAATTCCTTTGGCTGACTGAAATTCCAACGGGAGTTTCCAAAGCCTTGGCTGCCTGTGTGTTTAAACCCACGGCAGCCCTGACGTTCCGCAAGGATTTTGCTCCGGGCGTCGGATCGTTCCCATTATAATTTCGGGAATCAAGGCCCGAGAGGTTTCCCTGCTCGGTTGTTTTGTTCAAGCACCTCGGGAAAGCCGATAGGATGGGACAACGGGATCATCTTTCTTCCTGGGCCAAGCCGGAACTTCATCTGGCTGCCAAGGAAAATGGTTCTGGGAATACAACGGCAGTGGCAGGGAAGTTACGGAGAACTTCCACGGGTAAAGCTGGAAACGTGGGGACAGAGGAGGAGGAAAAGGCTGAGCTCCTTCTTTGGCGCAGTCTTTAATAGCAGGACCGTTTGTTTTCCTGGAAAAGAGGGATGGGCAGGAGGATGAAGCCTCCTAATCCGAGGGGGAATGGTTTGGGATGTGCTGCAGCACTTGGATACACACAGGTTTACGGGAATGGACGGGATCCCCCCGAGGGTGCTGAGGGAAGCGCTCATGGAGCCGCTCCCCGTCCTTTTCCTGGGGAGGCCCCAGGCGACTGCAGGATCCCGGGAAGGGCTGGAAGGAGAATCCAGGGAGCTCCAGGCCTGCCAGCCTGAGCTCAGAGCCAGGGGAAGCCTTGGAGCAAATCCTCCTGGATGCCAGGAAAAGCAGGGGATCAGTGCCGGGCGGCGTGGGTTTGGGAAAGGCAGGTTCTGCCTGCCCAACCTGATCTCCTTCCTGCAGGACCTGCCCCATGGATGAAGGAGAAGCTCTGGGTGTGTCCACCTGAGCTTCTTAAAGAATTCCACGTTTTCCCACAGAATCCTCCTGGAGAAACCGGCTGCTCCTGCCTTGGATGAGTGGGTAAAATCCCGGGAAGCGGTAGGAATGGAGCCAAACCCAGCTGGTGGTCACTCCCAAGGCTCAACGTTGGGGCCAGTCCTGTTCAACACCTTTATCCACGATCCGGGAGAGGGCGTGGATGCACCTTCAGCTCTGGAATTCCGCTGTTCCATTAACGCCACCTTTGATGTGCCTGGAGAGGAGCTTCCGGCAGCTTTTTTAGGATCCACGAATTCCTCAAGGCTCGGATTCCTCACAGACCCACCCAGCAGCGGCCGCACGGAGCCCTTTGTCCCATGGGGGTGTCCCTGGCACAGCCTCACTCCGATAAACAGGGAATTCTTCTCCACGGAATTCTTTTCCGCGGAATTCTTCGCCATCGGCTTTTTTTCTCCTCCTTGCTGTAAAAACCGCAGAGCTGCTGAGCTGGGCAAACGCTCAGGGAATGGGAGTGGTTTCCTATGGATTTACTCCTTCTGGGATCAGCCTCTGGATCCCATCCAGCTCAGGGTATTCCATAATTCAACGTGGAATGAAGAGATTTCCCTGCGCATTCGCCTCACCTGTGATGGGGCCGTTTCTCCCTCTTTTATTCCCATCGGTGTGAAGACAACGAAAGGCGGAGCAGCGGGATTAACGAAATATTTAGGGAACAAAATCTAAGGATCCTGCGGAGGGAAAGAGGGAGAACAGGGCCAGCCCAACCTTCTGGAACACATCAGTTTTATCTGCTGGGATAACAGCCACGGGAACCGGCTGAGAATTCCGGCTTTTGGTGACTTATTGGGCTGGGAAAGGTCTGGAAATGGCATCCAAAAAGCGCTGGAAAAACGGATCAAGGACTCGCTGTGCGGATTTCCTTGCGGATGAAAGTCAAGCGAGCAGTGGGCGGTTCGGTGACACGCCCGGATCTCGAGAACATCCCAAAAAAAAAAAAGGGGAAAAAAAAAAAAAAAGGACGTTTTTCACCTGTCGTTGATGAAGAGCAAAGAGTGGAACAAAACAAGTCCGGAATTAGAAGGCTCCAGACGGATCCTGGCTGGCAGCATGGAAGGATTTTCATATTCTGCATGGTGAATTCCAGAAATTTGGACGTTTTCACTCTGGACACCCTCCTGGGCACTTCTTCTCTCCCAGGTCACCTCCACTAACCCAGGTTGTTCCAAGCCTCATCCAAGCTGGCCTGGGGCAATTCCAGGGATGGGGCAGCCACAGCTTCTCTGGGAAAGCCGTTTTGATACCTCTGCACCCTCTGAGGAAAGAATTCCTTCCCAAAATCCCATCTATCTCTTCCCTCTGGCAGTGGGAAGCCATTCCCCCTCATCCTGGCACTCCAAGCCCTCGGCAATAATTTCTCTCCATGTTTCTTCAGGTCCTGGAAGGTCCCAGTGAGGTCACCCCGAAGCTTTTCTTCTCCAGGTTGAGCAATCCCAATTCTCCCAGCTGCTCCATCCCTCGGATCATCCTGGTGGTCCCCCTCTGGAAGAACAATTCCAACAGCAGCAGCACGAAACTGCTCCCTGGGAGCCACCCGCCCTCTCCCGATCCCAAATCCATGGAGGGAATCAGCAGAGGCCAAGCCCAGCCCCTGAGGCAGGATCGCCCTCAAAAGCCCGGGCACAAAGAGGCTGCGGAGTCACGGTGAAACTCCTCCGGGGATATTGCGATTCTGGAAGTGCTTCCAGAAATACGGCCCAGAGCTGGAACGCGGCCCGGGCAATTCCTGTGGCAGCCACCTCGGCGTGGGGACTGCCTGAGACCGCAGGAACAAAAAAAGGGCAGGTGTTCAACCGGAGAGAAATCCTGGAACGGGATGCGGGATATCGGGAATTTCACCAAAAAATGGCAATAAAGGCAGAAATTGGGAAGGGGCGCAGGAATGCTGGGCCTGTCCCCGCCACGGATAAATCTGGGAGTGGCATCCGTAGGATTGAGGCTGCCAGACCTGCCCAGGACTCTCCCGCTGGTAATTCAATTCCCCCGGCACTGGAAGCGGTTTTTATGGAATTCCGTCATGGCTGATTTCCGGCCAACAGCCCCGAGAGATGATCCAAAGGTTTTGCCAACGAAGTGACTTCGAGCTTCCCTTGCAGCCACAATTCCCAAGGGGAATTCCCGGGACCAAGCCTGGTGTGGAGGTGACCTGGGCCCAATGGGAACCTTCGGGTTCCGAACCAGGTTCAGCGAGGCACCGGCACCTCCATCCCGGGAAAATATTTCCTTTTAGCGCCTTTCTCCTGCCTCTTGTAGAGTCAGGAAAATCCTAGGGAGCGGATCCCGATAGTGACAAATTGTGGAATCCTGGAGTGGTTTGGGTTGAAGGCACCTTAAAGTCATCTCGTTCCAACTCTCCTGGAATTCCAAGGAATTCCTTCCGCTGGACCAGGAGGCACCTTCCACCTCACCATTTCAAAGGCACCACGTACGGAAAAGGAAATATCCACGCTCGATGATGAAAGAAACAACGGCAAAGGCTTCTCCACAGGAAAGCTCCAAAAATGGGGATGTTTGCAGTTCCCTGGGAAGGTTTCCTTGGAGCTGATGGGGATGAGGACATGGTCACTCCACGAAGGGAGAATCCCATGGGAATAGGCCGTGTGCACTGAGAATTAGGAAGAAAAATTCCACTGAAAAGGAGAAGCAAGAGAGCAGGAATGAGGGAAATGAGTGAAACTGCAGCTTTTGGGGGTTTTATCCAGGGATTATTTCCGTAGGATGCTGGATTAGATCCAGCTGGATTTCCCAGCTTCGAGCCCCCCCCCGCCAGCAGCACCAAAACATTCCAGGTTCCTCACACCCATCCCAGAGCAGCCACATCCCATCCCTGCGGGAAACCACTGGAGCACCGCAGGGATTTGAGAGGAACTCAGCTCCTCTTCCACGGAAACCGCAGGTTCCCGCAGGGAAGAACATCTGCCACGAGCAAATCATCCCAAATCAGTGGAAAAGTCTCATTTTGGCAGAAGTCGGGAGAACTGTCACACTGAAGTTCTCTGTTTTCATGGAATCGTGGAATGGTTTGGGTTGGAAGAACCTTAAAGCTCATCCCGTTCCATCCATGGCGGGCACACCTTCCATTATCCCAGGCTGCTCCAGCCTGCACTTGGACGCTTCCAGTGCCAGCACAGCTTCCAAGGAAAGCCCTGCAGTGCCGGAAAACTTCTTGGAGCTTCTTTGGTGCCGGCCTTTCAGAGCCGTGAGTTTCCCAGGTGAAATTTCCCTTGCTTGGGAAATCGTTCCCATTTTTGCAACACACCTGGATCTTCTTCTCACCGTCCTGTGGGAACGGCCGCGCACATCCCAGGAATGATCATCACATCCAAGGACAAACAGCCGATCCCTGTGGGGCTCTGGATATTTTTGGGCGGTGGAAACCCCAAGAAATCCTTTCTTTACCACGGCAGCGCATCGCGGATGAAGGCCCTGGAAAAGCAGGGATTTATTGGGACACCAGCGCCTTCTCAGCCAAGATCTGGGGGCAGTCCAGGGTTAAAAAATAAAAATGAGAATTTGGGAAAGGGCAGAGAAATCGTGGAGTTCTCAGAGCTCCCCCGGGCTCTGTTTGAAACCCGTTTTTATTTTCCGTACAAACGAGCCAGACCTGCACTTCCCGAGGGTTAATTTGCATTTTTATAGGGAAGAAGCCGTTCCTTATCCAGTGGCTCTTCCCTGAATGCTGCTCCGGTTACCCTTTCAAAGGCGTTCGACACCACGAAGTGGAAATTGCTGAATATTGAGCCGGCGAGTTCAGCGAAGGAAACGTCAGGGCGTGTTTCACCCGGGCGCGTTAAAAATTCCAAATAAAGTTCCATCCTTTTCCTTATCAAACTCAGGACCCGCAGCTTCCCTTTCAAACACGTGGAATACACGGCCAGGATTCCGAATTTCAGCTTTGGCGGTGCTGGGGTCCTCGCTGAGCAAGGATTCGAAGGCTCCAAGAGCTGTCCTGTCCCTAAAATGGGGTGGGATTTAGGGAGGGATGAGAAGGAATGAGCAGAAAGGTGGGGGGGATGTGGCAGGCCTGGAATTTTGGAGCTGAGTCTCCCACAATCCTTGTGCCGCCAGGAAAAGTTGCCTGGAAGTCTTCAGTGTTTCCAATCCACTGGAAAAAGAAAATTCATGGCCTCCAAGGACGCTTTTCAAGGACCTCCAGTGATCAACCTTGTATATATTTATAATTTTTTTTATTGTTTTTTAATAATTTTTATATTTTTTTATACTTTTATATATTTATAGATATTTATACCTATAAATACATATTTGCGTGTGTATCCTGCACTGCTTGGCTAGCTGCTTGCAAAATCAAAGATTCGTTCGACATTCAGAGCACATCCTTTTCCCTCAAGCTTTTGATCTTTTTAAACAAAAAGCAGTTAGGAAAGACCCCTGAAGGGAAGGGGAAAAGAAGCCACGCCGACTAAAAAAAATTCCCTCCGATTTCTCTAATATGGGGGTGGAATAATTAACGATTCGTTAATAATCAATATTCTGGATCGATAACCAATGTTCTGGACAAAACGGGGCACTGCCTGAGTGGGCTGAGGTGGAGTAATGGTTTCCTGGTGTTCAAATCCCAATGGGATGAGGGCCTGAGAGAAGGAGGGAGAAAAGGAATTTATTCTCAGCTGGAAAACGCCTTTTTAAAGGTGGGGGGGAAAAAAGCAGCGCAGGTTGGAAACACGGCAGATTCCCGGGATCTTGGGCGTGAGCAGCTCAGTCTGGCAGCAGGAACAGGCTGCAGGCATGGGGAAAGGCCCAGATCCTTCCTCATCCTCCTCAGGATTTTGAAGGAAAGAGTTGATTCATCAACACCGTCAGAGAGCAAAGTTGGTGCCTGCTCAGGTCCCTGCTCTCCCGAAAATCCCGTTCCAGCAGAGCTCTGCTGTGCCAATTCCCGTTTTTTTGGAGGGAAAAACCCAGGAATGCATTTCTTGCATCCATCAGCTCCGGTTCCAAGCACGTGGCGAGAATCAGGAGGTGACCTCTCCCTCAGTGCTCCCAAAAATATTTCCAACAACTCCAGCAGAACCAGTTCGGCTCGACTCCGGGAAAGAGGAGGCCGAGGCCACACCACCGGCGCTGCTTTTGGGGGTGGATTTTCCCTTCTCCCTGCCCCTCAGGCTGCTTCACAATTCCAGGAATTCTCACGAAGCCACGGCACTGGGATGGTTTGGGCGGTGATGATTCCCTGCTCCACAATTCCGGGAATTCTCATGAAGCCTCGGCACTGGGGTGGTTTGGGCGGTGATGATTCCCTGCTCCACAATTCCGGGAATTCTCATGAAGCCTCGGCACTGGGATGGTTTGGGCGGTGATGATTCCCCAAACCTTATCAGGAGCTGGAATGACCAAGGCGAGGACGGCGCTGTCTGAGCCAGAGCTCCTGGTGCCTCACCGAGGCGGGAATGAGGAGCTCCATCATTCCCTAAAACCTTGGAAAACGCCTTGCCTGAAACATCCTGGAGACTGAGAGGCGACTAAAGCCGAGCAGCTCGTGATCCTTGGAATATAAACCCTGTGTGAGGCACTTTGAGCCCTCCTGGAATGTGGCATCTCTCCCTCGAGGGACACCCCTTGGAGCGGGACATTCCCTGGGATCCCACCCACCCTCACATTTGGGATACTCAGAGAACCACCCCAAAAGCGGAGCTGGGACCTGGGCTGAGGCCCCACTCCTCACGGCTCCACCCCTCACCAGCTGAGGGATCCAAAAGCAGCCAGGGTTTTTCCCCTTCCCCGTGAACTCCGCAGTGTCCGTGTGGGAATTGCTCCAAGCGGCCTCCAGCGAGCGCAGCGGGAACGGTGCCAGGGCTGGAGCTCAGCCCCCGCCGCGCTCGCAAAATGCTCCAACACAATTTCCTACAAGTGGTAAATTACTCGCCGGTTAAGAGCCGCTAAATCCTGCGGGCACAAAGGCATCGATGGGATTTTGGGCCGAGCTCGGGAAGGCGAAGCTCGGGGGGAAGGTCTCCCTCGCCCCCTGCGCTCCTCTCCTTTTGTCTCTGTGCAAATCCGATCTAATGGACCTTGATCCCATTTTCCTTTGCGTGTTTATGCAGCGATGGGGCGAGCCTTGGAATTGAGCTTTGTAACGTTTAAATTAAGCCTGGTTTCTAAATTTAAAAAAAAAAAAAAAAAAAAAAAAAAAACGGGTTTTTAAATTAGAAAAAATTGAGCGATGACGATTCCCCAAACCCTATCGGGTTTGAACGACCAAGGTGAGGATTGATAAAAATAAAAAAAAAAAACAAAACCTGTTTTTTAAATTAAATTAAAGCTGGTGGTCCCATGATGTTCCTTTAAGTGACAAAAGCACTCCTGAGCGAACCGGGTTCAACACCACAAACGGCCCCGCTGCACCTCACACCTGGGAACCTGAACTCGGACTGGGACAGGGTTGGAGATGAAGATTCCATGGATAACGGGCCGGGAAGGACGGAGATGGATGGGTGGGGAGGCAGAGCTGGGTGGCATTGGGAGATGAAGATTCCATGGATAAGAGGCCGGGAAGGACGGAGATGGATGGGTGGCGTTTGCAGCTCCAGCCGGGCACGAAGTGCGGTGGAGCGGCACAACCCTCTGGCAGCAGCAGGGAACAGGTACACCCCTTCCTGATCCATGGCATTTCTGTGGAATGGTGCAAGCAGGAGCCTGGGGAGAGCCCCAGGAGTGAATCCCTCTGGGAATTCGGGTGCTGCCCGCCAGAGGTGCCCCAGGCAGCACGGGCTGAGCCCAATCTCGGCTGCAGAAACCCTCGGCCCAGGGATCTGGGATTCGTGACCGGCATGGATCCGTTCCCTGGTGCCTGTGCACGCCAAGATTCCCCAGGAAACAGTCTGGAAGCGCCAAATCAGCCATCCCTGTTTGCAGTGAGCCCTGCAGATGGTTCTGTGCGGGGCTAAACCGGGCAGCGCCGCTTCCAGTGAATGCTGGAGGCGCTCAGAGCGGGAAGCTCAGCCCTTGGGATGGGAGGAAGGGATTGACCTGAGGGGGAGCAGATTCCAAACGTCTCCTGCTGCTGGTAGGGATCAACACCCTCCTCTTGGAATGGAAAAATCAAGTTTGAGCTCATAAACTCCCCGGGAAGGGTTGGCAGAGGTGTTTGGGTGTTCCTTAATTAAAGAATTTGGGCTGATTTGGGCACAAGGGAAGGAGGGGTGAGAGCAGGAGCAGCAGCGGCTCCATTCCCACATGGATCCTGCCCGGGATGGGATGAGAGCAGGAGGAGCAGCAGCTCCATACCCGCACGGATCCTGTCCCAGCAGCAAATCCCGAAAGGCACCTGCCCCGTGGTCAGCCTGGAATTTGACCCAATCCCTCATCAAACCCAGGGCACTCCACGCAAAGAACCCACAGCAGGGATGGAATTCCTGGAATTTGCTTGGTTTGAGTCAACAGCGGGAGGCGCCAGGTTTGGGATTCAGTGCCCGAGCTCCGTGTGGTGTCTTCACGTTTGTGAGGGGGCTCCAGCTCTGCCCAATCCCAAACTCAGCAGGGAACAAGGAGATGGGATGGGACGGGACGGGATGGGACGGGATGGGACAGGACAGGACGGGATGGGATGGGATCTTCCCTGAGCAGGAAGGCAGCAAAGCCCAAAGCTCGTTAGAGAAAAGCTTAATTGGCATCATCTGCTTTGCACCGGGCTTTGATGTATTCCAGGAGCTCCGGGAGGCTGAAGGGTGGGATCCCACGGGAAGGGGGTGTCTGCTCAGCCCTGATCCCCCTCTGGCAGCAGAGTTTGGGATGGAACAGCCCTGGTCCTGTGCCTGGAATGCACAGAGAGGATCGATGGGCAGCGTGAGGATGGAAAATGCCTGGAGCAACCTGAGATCGTGGGAGATGTCCCTGCCCATGGCAGCCGTGGGACAGGAGGAGCTTTAAAGGGCCTTTCCCACCCAAAGCAACCAGCAGGGCCCCATTCCCAGGGCATTCCTTTACAGAAAATTATGGAGTCACAGAATCCCAGAACGGTTTGGCTTGGAAGGGATCCTAAATCCCATCCCATTCCAGCCCATCCATGGGCAGGGACACCTCCCACCGTCCCAGGCTGCTCCAAGCCCCAATGTCCAACCTGGCCTTGGACACTGCCAGGGATCCAGGGGCAGCCACAGCTGCTCTGGGAATTCCATCCCAGCCTCTCCCCACCCTCCCAGCCAGGAATTCCCAATTCCCAATATCCCATCCATCCCTGCCCTCTGGCAGTGGGAAGCCATTCCCTGTGTCCTGTCCCTCCATGCCTTGTCCCCAGTCCCTCTCCAGCTCTCCTGGAGCCCCTTCAGGCCCTGCCAGGGGCTCTGAGCTCTTCCTGGATCCTTCCCTTCTTCCCATCAGTGGCTGGAGGTGCCACCACCCCCAAGCTGCAGCTCTGCCAAAGCTTCCCAGGGCATTCCTTGCCTTTCCCCACATTCCAAGGCACCATTCCTTAATTCCCCTTTCTGGTGCCGATCACCCAGCTCCGCTTTTGCCGCTCCGACGTGTTCGTTTCACCAAAGCAGACAAAAGTCTGCTGAATTC
>VZRN01006106.1:324442-339868 GCA_013397935.1 Dasyornis broadbenti
AAAAAAAAAACAAACAAAAAAAAACCACCACATTCCAAGGAGTTTCACCAAAAGGGGAAGGGCAAGGGTTAAGTGTTCTGACCCTAAACCTCACCTCGTACCTCTTTGGGGCAGGGTTCTGTGCCTCCATCCCTTGTCCCCAGTCCCTCTCCAGCTCTCCTGGAGCCCCTTTAGGCCCTGCCAGGGGCTCTGAGCTCTCCCTGGAGCCTTCCCCTCTCCAGGGGAACATTCCCAGCTCTCCCAGCCTGTCTTTCCCTGTGAAGGAAATTCCCAATTCCCACTGGATCTGGATACCCAGATCTGTGTCAGGGCCATCCAGGCGATCTCAACCCATCCCAAATCCCACGCCAGCATCCAGGGGAGCACCCAGCACCGAGAGGACGGGAAGGAGCCCTGCCTGTGACCCCAGCGCTCACACCAACGATGTCACAACAGCCCTCAGGGTCTTCCCAAATTCCCTAGAAATGCAGCTCACGGAGCCTTCCCGGTGTTTTGGGAGAGTCCAGAGGAGCTGGCACGGATTAATGGCACAGGAGGAGAATTCCTCACTCCGTGTCATCATCCGGCTTCAAACCCAAACCATCTGTGAAAGTCCAGGAAAAACGGAAATGGGGATTGGAAACCCGGCGACTGGAAGAGGATGGGACACGTGGGGATGAAGTTATTTTACAACCCCGAAAAAAAAGTGGGATAAGGGGCTCAGCAGCTCCTCGAGCCCCCCCCGCCACTCGCTGCGGAGCAGAAATTCCAGCAGTGCCCACCAGAAGCCGTTCACGGGGCGTTCGATCCCCAGCTCCGCTGTAAATTCACGTTTTTCCCCTTTTATAAAGGCCGGCCTGCCACAGCCGGTCTTGCTCCGGCTCTAAAAAAGGCTCAGGCGTTCATTTCCTCCCAATACCACATAAATTTCACTTTGCCTGCTCGAACAGTTCAGTCTCTCAGCGGTAAAACTCCAGGAATTTATGGTTTATTTTAAAAGCCCGTGCAGGAGAAGGTGAGGATCCAGAGGTTTATGGAGCTGGCTGCAGCTTTATCTCCCTGCTATTAAGGACTCGTTCATTACCCCCTGCATTATTCCAACAGATGGATTTTTCACTAACCCGGCTGCAGAGTCACTCTGGAGCCCAAACGTCAAGAGGAATTCGAGCGATGAGAAAAGAACCCTCCTGCAGCAATCCCGAGCAAGGCCTTGGGATCGTGGATAAACTTCCCGTCGCTGGAAGTGCCCGAGGCCGGGTTGGATGGGGCTTGGAACAACCTGGGATGGTGGAAGGGGGTGGGATGGGATGGGTTTTAATGTCCCTTAAACATTAAAGGGATTCCATGATTCTATAATCAAGAAATCCTCCAGAGGATTCCCCAAAAACCCATTCCTGATTCTATGATTCTATAATCACGGAATTCTCCGGAGAATTCCCTAAAAACCCGTTTCTGATTCTATGATTCTATAATCACGGAATTCTCCGGAGAATTCCCTAAAAACCCGTTTCTGATTCTATGGTTCTATAACCACAAAATTTTCCAGAGAATTCCCCAAAAACCCGTTCCTGATTCTGTGATTCTATAATCACGGAATTCTCCGGAGAATTCCCTAAAAACCCATTTCCCAGGAGACGCGGGGCACTGGCAGGATCCGCGGTTGGGCGCGCTGGAGACCTGAGGCTTCATCCTTGGAAAAGCCCCACACAACGGAATGCAGGCAGAGGGAAACGGTCCCCGAGCTGCGTTTTCAGCTTCCCAAAGTTTCCAGCGCCTCCTTGGAGCAGTGGGATCCGCCGAGGACACGCGGAACGGCGGCGGCTGCTTGGCAATCGCGAGGGGATTTCATCGCCAGCGCCATTCATCAGTGTCAGCTCCTTAATCCTCCTGGCCATAAATATTTCCCGTTAATTTTTGGGAACGTGGCGGAGTGCGGTGCGGAATGCGCTCTGCTGGAAGGAGAGGCCGCGGGAACAGCACCCACCCCCAGCAGCGCCGGCTCTCCGCGGGAAAACGTTCCCTTTGCTCGTAAATGAGGGAGCGGAGTTACGGGAAAGGACAGGGAAGGGAGAAATCTGGAGCGGCGGGAAGCCACCCTGGTTCCTCGGGTTTTCGTTTTCGGCAGGAATGTTCCCCTCGGCTTTTCGGTGAAGTGAAAGTTCCGTCCGCTTTCCATCCCAAAGCCACTCACGTGGATTTCCGAAGGGATCTGTCAGAAACGCCCCCAGCCCTCGCTAAAAGCTTCTCTCCAACGAGGAAGAGCTTCTTTTCCAAAGCTTTTCGTGCCATCTCTCAGCAGCCAGGCCGCGTGAGCGGCTCTCAGAGGGGCTCCCATGATCAATCACCTTTCCCAGAGAAGTTGTGGCTGCCTCCGGACCCCTGGAAGTGTCCAAGGCCGGGCTGGACAGGGCTTGGAGCCACCTGGGATAGTGGAAGGCGGGGTGGGAATGGGATGGGATTTAAGGTCCCAACCAACCCAACCCACGCTGGGATTCTCTGATTCTCTGAAATCCCGGCCGCCACTCATTCACAGCACTCCCAATCTTTTTTAAACCCTCTCCCGGGAATCAAGGAGCACGAAGCCAAAAGAAGCCTCATTCCGGTGGCCAGAGTTCCTTGCAGGACGCGGGCAGGGACGAGCCACAGGGCTCCCCGCTAGCAGCTAAAAATAGAAACCCCAAATCAGAGCACGGCCGTAATTATACAAGCAGCGCTATAAAGAGGCGCCGTGTGGAACCTTAATTACCGCGCCACGAGTCCGCCTGGCTTTCGTCCGCGTTTGAGTGGCTGGAAACGGATAAATCTCGCGGCGAACCTGCCAGGCGAGCGACCACCCCGGGGCAGCCCCGGGGTGAGGGCTGGGCTCAGCGGGGAGTAAATCATAATCTGGCAAGGTGAGCGTTCATCCCATTAAATTTAGCAATAAAGCGAGGACTCCGTAACATCCTCACAGGCTGCTTTCAGGTTGAGTGGTTAATGGATCGTTGGATGCTTTTTATGGACAGAGCGGGATCTGCCAGAGATGTCCAAGACGAGTGATTGGAGTGAGGTAAAACCCCCCAAAAAACCCTCAGTGAGACCTCAAAACCCACCAGCCCTTGGATAATACGCAATTATCGGCATAAAAAAAAATATTGTGGCAGCTGCACCAGCTGTAAATTCCCAATGTTTAAAGGCACCCATCGCACTGGGGATGATTTTCCCGTTCGCACATTCCCAACTGCGCAATTCCACCTTAAATCCCCGCGCCGAGCCCCAAATCCTGCGGGCACCGGGAGCAAAGCCCAGCCAGCCCAGCTGAACCAATGCATTTGTCTCCTGAAACCCAGCATGGAAACGGAGCATTGAAGGAAGAGGGAGAGACGGGAAAATTACAGCTTCCCAATGACACTTCCCACATCTGCTCCCTGATCCGCTGTGCCGTCCTTTCAGCCCCGGTGCCGTCAAGTCCATCTCGCCGGGATGGGAGCGTTAAATCCCTCACTTTCCAGGGAAGCGGCAATGGCACCGAGATCTGCTGTTTGAGCAGAACGTGGAAACGATGTGCTCGAGCTGCTGGATTTGTCGAGCCGAGGTCACAATTCAAGGCCCAGAACTCGGGGCCGGAGCTTTGCCGAGGGGGAATTCCCATCAGCGGCGTCCCACCGGCTGTGGGAAAGTCACGCTCCTTAATGAGCCTGGAGCGACACTTCAATTGCTCTGGCAAATTGGAGCTGCAGGGAGCGTGGGGCGGGTGCTGCTCCACGGATTTTTCCAGCACAGCTCATCGGCACTCGGATCCGGCAGCAGGATTTATCCCACAGTAATCCCATACGAATGCCACGGATCCCAGAACTGCACCAGGCCACCTCCCCCAGGTCCAGCAAGCTCCAAAGCAAATCCACAACGATCTTTATCCCATTCCGACCTGCTTTGATCCCGTAATTTCACATCCCGGGTGTCCAGAACTGCGCAGCTCATGAGTGATGCACTCGCACTTCGTTCCCGTTGGATCCCAGAATGGTTTGGGTTGGAAGGGACCTTAAAGACATCTCAATCCCAAATCCCTGCTGTGGGCAGGGGCACCTTCCACCAGAGCAGGCTCAGAACTCCGTATTTTCTTTCTAGAAACCCCTTTTGGGTGGAATTCTTTCAAGGCCATGCTGGAAAATAATACAATTTTTTTTAGGAGAGAAGGGAAATGGATTCCCTGGAGCTGAAGATCCAGCTTTGCTCCCAAGCACCCAGGACAAGCTTTGTTTAAGGAATAAATCACGGGAAGTTCTCGTGTGTTTGGCGCTTCACCTAACACCCATGGAAGAGCAGGGAATCTCTTTCCTGGGAAACCCAGCCCTGAGATTCCCCTAAGATGGATGAGGAACATCCCCCCTCTTTTCGAAGGCTTCATCTCCAGGGAGAATGGGGTGACCACAAGTCACAGGTCCGACGAACACCACCACCCTGGGGAAACAGAAACGGAGATTTGGACCATTTGGGATCTGTAAAAGACAACAAAAATAAGGTTAACGAAGTTTAAAAAAAAATAATAATAATAATAATGCAAATTACCTCAGTGCCTGGTCATTACCAGAGCTGCTGTCATTGTGTTTATTTGCTCTCGTGCTTTTAGGGGGCAACGAGGCAAATTAGGAACATCAGGATGAGGGAGCTGGAGAGGCTGAGCAGCAGGAAAACTGGAGAGGCTGAGCAGCAGGAAAACATCTCCCTCCGACCCCAAGCCTCCCAAAACACGGCCCTCAGGGTCTCTCTTCAGCTGACAGGCAGGTGGGTCCGAAGGTTTGGTAAGCGCACACAAATTCCAGGACACCGGGCAGGTATTCCTGGAGTAAAGAACCTCGAAGAGCGCAAAACCGGGAGCAAAAATCCAGCCTGGAATTCCCAGAGGGCAGCGTGGATGCCAGACGTGGGGAAACGTGGCTTGGTCACCAAGCCGCACCAATCAAATGCATTGTGCATTCCTGGCAACGGGAACTCCTGGGAGCTGCACCAGGGGGGTCTGGCCTTGAAGGAATTTGAATGATCCTTGAATGGATCCTCTTCCGCAGGGATGTCTTCCCTTGAGGCAGCTGATTCCAGCTTTTCCAGTTCATCTCCATCGTGAGACAACTGGAAGCGTGGCTGCACCCAGAACTGGCGTTTAAGGGGAACAAGGAGCCCCAGTTTTGGTGAGGACTCATCCAGAACGTTGGACCAAGGGCCTTTGGGTGCTGGAATTCTCCCGATGAGGGACAGGGGTGGAGTCCCACATCTTCTCCCTCACGGGATCCCAGAATGACCGAGGTGGGAAAAGCCCTCCAGGAGCACCGAGTCCAGCCCGGAGCACTGAGTGCCGCATCCAGGCATTCCTGCAGGGATGGGGTCTCCTCCCTTTTTATTTCCTGGACGAGCCACACCGAAGTGAAGCTCCCCAGTTTTTCCCCTCTGTGCCCAAAGCAATGCATTCCCAGCGACAGGGAAGAGGCAGCTGCCCTCCCTTCTGCCAAGCGGAGAAAAATTATCCCATTCCAGCCGCATTAGGGAGCAAGGCCTTGGAATTATCCTGTAACAGAGGAGCCACCAGCTGGAGCAATGTAGGCAACAGGAGGTTTGTCACATCCCAAACACGGCTCCAAGCGCTAATGAAAGGATGGCGAAGGCGAAACTATTCCATTAATTTAAAACTACGGCTGCCTGCCTCTCTCCATGAAGAATCCAGCGCCTGGAGCAAATCAATAATGCTGGGATTTGCCTGCTAACAGAGCAAAGGGAACTGATAGGAAAGCACTGAAATGTGAAAATACCCCGGGAGCGCTCCCAGAGGGGAATTTAGCGGTAAAGACTCTTCCAGCCTTGTTTCTGATCTGCCATCCCTGCCCATCAGCCAGGAAAAGGGGTGGAGCCATCCCCAAAAAATGCCGCCTCCGCGTTGGAAATGCGCAGGTTTCCTTGTCTGCTCAAAGGAGTCATCCCGAAACAGCAGGGAATTGAAAACACAAAACCACCGCCGCTGGATTTGCCAAGCCACAGGGTCGTGTGGCACTTCCAGCCCCTCATCCGGTTCGGGATGAGTTTCCTGGGATCAGCCACGGGGAATGAGCAGGGAATGAGCTCTCAGTGCTGGAAGTCTGCTCGGCCACAGAACATTACCCAAGACTGATGGACAACAATTCCCCGTCCTGAAGGTGTTGATGGCCCAACGCGTCACCTCAGCCTCCCGGACTTCCCTTCTCCACACTGACACTTCCATCATGGCCCCGTTCCGCTGGAAAAGTCGCCCGAGGAGTGGGATTTACAGGGATGTTTTCCGGCTGGCAGAACACAGAGCCGTGGCTCGGTCACGCCAGGGCTGAGGAGCTGTTCCCTCTCCCACTTCCTCTGCCCTGGCTCACGCCACCAAAATCCATAAAATCCAACGGGGAAAATGGGAAATGTTTGTGAAATCCCTCTGCAGCCAGCAGGGAATGATGCCGTAGCCAGGTTTATCCGCTCATTCCCACAACGTAGCTGGGATTTGGGCATCGCTGATGGCTATAATGGGGCATTGGATACATATTTAATTTATTAGGAATTTTAATCCCACTGCTCTGACTCATCACTGCAGCAACCTGCAATTCCCAGCAATTCCTGGAGCGCCTTTGGGAGGAGCAGCGGAGGTTCACGGTGCTGATTCCGAATCAAGAAACCCAAAAAAAAAAAAAATCAAACGTTTTTCCTTAGATAGGAGCAGCGTTGAAGGACTGCAGGAGGATCATGGCATCTCCATCACGGAAAATTTTCTGGAAGGAAGGTATCAACCAGGATCAATCCAGGATCCTTCCTGGGACAGGGTGATGGGCCAGGAAAGATTTTTTTTTCCTTTCTGTGTGTCTTCACTGCGTTCTGCACCACACTCCATATTTTACGTCCAACGGTCTCACCAATCCAGCTCAGGAGATTCCTTTTTCCAGGATTACGGGAATTTAGCTCCTGTGGCTGTTTTCCCTCAGAATCCTTGAGTTTAGCTGTTTAAGCCAAGGAGTAATTTTTAAGTGGTGGTATTATTATTCTTTTCATTATTATTATTATTAAATAATGCCAAACTCAGGTTAGTGCCAGGCTGGAGAATCCCAAGGGAGAAGCTTGGAACTCAAAGCTGGGAGCTGGAGGAAGCCCAAGTCCCACAGTGGCCACACCAAGACACAGACCGATTCCCGGGATGTATCCCAGCAAATCCGTGAGGAGGAGCTGAGGCCGAGGGCAAACATCTGAGAGAGAGGAGGGGATGATTTGATCCATCCCCAAATCCTCACTCAAATCCAGAGGGAAAACGCTGTCCTGCCAAATCACACCAGCTCCTCTTTGCAAAGAGATTTCCCCACCGGTTTGGGATTGTTCAGCTGCCAAAAAAGCATCTTTTAAGTGTGGCACTGGGATCTATTTCCAGAAAAATTCCTCAGGAATGAGATCAGGACCCACAAGCAGCCCCTGCAAACACCCACCCCCTGCTTTTCCCTTTTTCCACCCCTGCAGCCTCCAGCTGGGACAGTGGAGAGGGGAGTGAGGATCGGGAATTTGCTCCTTGATCTTGTTTTCCTCACGAGTCCGTGGAACACTTCTCCAAGCTTTCCATAAAAAGCCAGGGAGACTGAGCTGGGCCATCTCTCCTGGTGCTGAACCTCACTGAAATAATTCCAGAGGTACTCCACCACCTCATAACCACTTCCATCCCATTTTCAACCCCACCTCTGTGTAAAAAACAGCAATGAGGACCTGACGGAAATTCCAAGGACCCTCATGCTTCAGTCTGGATACCTCACCTCCTCATCTGCTGCCTCCAGAACAAAACAAAGAAGGAAAACCTGCCCTGCTGCCCTCCCCAGTCCCATTTTCTTTCAGCATGAATAGGACCTGCTCTTATTTAAAACGCCTTTGGGCCTGAAATGTTCATTTTCCCTCAGAGTGCTGCAGCCAAAAGGCTCAAAAACACGATTTCCACTCTGATTACATTGTCCGCCTTCCTGATTCCCACAGATGGAAAACAGCCTGGATTAGCAGCCTCCCAGCTGTTTGCCTGTCTCCGGGAAAAGCCATGAGACCTCCTGGGTAGGGGAGGGCGAGGTCACACTTGGAGAGCACTTGGAGCTGAGACCGCAAAAGGAGGGGAAACCACAGCACTGAAGGGTTGGGTTCGGGAATTCCATCCCTCCGATGCTCCAGTCCCGTGCAGGTGTCCTGGCCAAGCCCAGGAAATCAAGGAAAAGACGCGCAGAGGCTTCTGAAGCTGAAAGGAAGAATTCCCTCTCCTTCTGAGCATCCCGGGAAGCTGAGGGTGTTGGATGTGCTGTCCCAACCCAAATATTCCCAACCACAGCCAGGAGAATGGGAAGAAAAGGAAGAGGAGCCCAGGGAAGGTGGAGATTTGTCCTTTCCCTCACTTTTCCCTCGCTGATTTTCCCCTCCTCTCCCTTTTGCCTCTGGTGCCACGGCACCAAGAACTAATTTAGTGCCACGGCAGAAAATGTTATTTATTCATTGCCACCGCATCCGCACTTCTCTTTTGTCGAGTTCTTTATTTTCAGTGCGCTCCCGTTTCTCCCCCAGGGCGGGCAGATAATTGTTCTCCATTTCCCTGTAATTGCAGCAAATTCTCGTTAATCAATACAAACAGCAGGCAGGAATTTCCTGATGAAACCCTGCTTTCGTTGACACCTGAGCTCCTGGACGGCCACAAGACAAACCTAATTATCTCCTAACGTGGGCCAACCGAAACCCCAAACGCAAAATGAAAAGCTCTTTTTTTTTCGGCCGAGTCCATTTAAAGGACGGAAACTGGGATGAAAGGCCCGGACAGAGAGGCCCAAAAGCAAAGCCTGGCTCAGGAATTCAGCATTTTCAAGCCCAAAAAGCTGTGGAGTTAGGAAACGCAAGATGGAAAATCCTGTAATTAAGAGCTGTTCGAGCGTCCTGATGATATGACTCGACTCTTAGATTACTTTTATCCGTGTGGGAATATCCACGTGGAAGAATTGTTTGTGTCACGCGTGAAGCTGGAGCTTCTTGGAGTCCTTGACCCACTTTGCAGCCCAAGGGCAGAAATTTCCACCTGTGCGAGCTCAAAGAAGGAATCTGGGACAACCAGGAACCGTGAAAAATCATGGAACGGTTTCATTTGGAAGGAAAGATCATCTCGTTCCACCCCCTGGTCAGGGACAACTTCCCCTATCCCAGGCTGCTCCAAGACCATCCAGCCTGGACTCGGACACTTCCAGGGATGGAACATCCACAGCTCCTCTGGGCACCCTGTGCCAGTGTCCCACACCCTCACAGTCAGGAATTCCTCCCCCATATCCCATCTAACCCTGCTCTCTTTCATTTGGAGCCGATTCCCCCTTTTCCCGTCGCTCCATGCCCTTGGAAAGTTGGAAGTGCGATGGATAAATCCTGGCACAGACGTTAACGCATCCGTGCTTTTTATCGGAGCACAGGGCAGGTCAGTCCCCCCTCTGGATCAGTCTCCCACTGATTTTAAAGGATTTCAATAAAAATCGTGCATGGATCCTTCCCATCCATGGGAGAATCCACACCCGGCTGCAGGAGCCCTCTGAGCTTCCACTGAGGGCTTAGGACAGGGCCCGGCTGAGGTTCCACGTCCTTCTCCGTGCTCCCGGGGAATTACACAGCACAAACCGGGAAAACACTCACCTGGAAAATCAGAACAGGGTCCTCTCCCCATCCCCGAAATCTCATGTTCCGCTCACCTGAGAGAGAAGTGCAGAACAGACCAGGGCAAAGCAGCAGCTGGCAGCTGCTCCTGAGGCAATGACCAAAATATCCCGTGCTTTGCAGTGGGATTTTCCAGAGATCCTTGCTTGGAGCTCTAAAACCCCATCCTGTCACAGGAATTTGGGATCACGGTGCACTGCGGGAGCCAGAGGAACAAGCCAGACTCTCCAGAACTTTTCCGTGCGAAATCCCTCTCGCTCCTCTCCTCCGCAGCTGTGGAACATTAGAAGGGGAGCTCCATTACACACGGAAAAGCACCTGCACGGAGCAGGAATGTCTGGGTTGGTTTCCTTGTTTTTCCCCTCTTCTGTGACGTCTGCAGGTGTCCATTAGGAACAGAAACCAGAATTCTCCATGATGCAACTCAGGAAAAACCCCAGGACTTTGAAATCGCAACCAGACCGCAGCGAGAAGTCGGGCAGAGGTGATTTCAGCTCCCTGCTGGTGCCTTTGTCCTCCTCCAGCCCTGCCACCCTCCTGCACGGCCCACAGAGAGCTGGGGGCAGCCTGGTGGCACCTGCCAGGCTTCCCTGCCTGGCCGTGGAATGGATTGGATGCTCCAAGGAAGGAAACTTCAAATATTCCGTGCCGGAGCAGCCTCCGCCCAACCCAAGAGCCGGGAAATTTGTGCACCAATACCCCGGGGTGTGCGAGAGGGAAACGCTCACTTGAGGGACGGGAACAAACAAACCTCGGTCCAGCCAGAGCCGGAAAGATTCCAGGCTCTGGTGCTGGGAAACAAGACAAAATCATTCCTGAAGACCAGGCCCAGATCATCCCAAGGGGAATTCACAGGGAGGTGGGCTTGGGCTCAGGGCCTCACTTCTTCTCACAGAATCCTGGAATGGTTTGGGTTGGAAGGGACCTGGAGTTCATCCCGTTCCACTCCCCTGCTGGATTCTGAGATAAGGCAGCGTTGCAGCTGCTTCCCAGCCCCATGTCCGCTCCTCCCAAAGCTGAGATTCCACAAGAAACTCTCCGGCAACAACTTGGAATTTGTACTCTGTGCTCCCCTGGTGATTATGTTGCAAACCAAGCAGGGATGAAGGAGATGGAAGAGGCCCAAGCCAAAAAAAGGACAACTGTCGGCTGAAAATACCACCCAGAAAAAAAAAAACATCCTGGCCATCACAATTCCCATTTTACCTGGTTTGGATGGGATAACCCAGCCAGAGGTCACCCAGAGCCCAGGTGAGTCCCTTCTTTATGGTCCTGAAGGGCCAAGGAGCATCCTGGGGGCAGCTGCCTGCCTCGACCGAGGCTGCACCCATGCATGGAGCCCAATCCAGCCTCTTCTCCTCAGCTGCACCCAGGATTATCTGTGGCAAGAGGCAAAACAGGAAAATAAGGGAAGTGACACAATTAGAACTAATTAGGCGAGCGGGGAAATCCCTTCCCAGGCAATTAGTGCTGAGAGGCAAGGCCTGCACGGTAACGAGGCCACGTTCAGCTGTTGTCAGCTCACCCGGCTTCCAGGAATGAGGAGGCAGAGAAACAGATTGGTTTTCCATTAAAAATAATTGGATAACAAGGATGGTACCAGGCACGGGGAGCTGAGAGGGGAATCGGGCTCACATTCCTCTGGACAGCCCCAGAAATGCCCTGAAGTGGCTTTTTCCACGGGATAAGGATGGAATGGGGTTTCGACCCTACTGACCGAGAAAAGATGGGCAGCCTGGTGGCAAAACACTGCTGTCAATCTCACCCCCTAAAAACCGTGCCAACACACGTTTGGGGAGAGATTCCCGAAACACAGACCTTCCCTCGGACCTTTTGATGGGAATTACATCCAACTGGTGAATTTTCCGGCATCCGATCTCCACAGCCAGATCTCTGGGATCATCGCTTAAAGCACAAAGTGCTGGCTCGGAATTGCTTGGCGTCGGTGCCTTCACCACGCTCCTCATCACAGCAGAACGAGAGAAGGCCGTTGTCAAAATATCCGAGTATCCCACTGGAAAATTCCCTCCTGGGGAGAGGGAGCGAATCCATCACGTAAATTGCCTCCAAAGGACACTTTCCCCTGAGCAGGGGTGGAAAAAGCGGCTGGAAACAGGGAACAAAGTGTCAGCATCTCCCTCGGAGAGGTGAAACCGGAGCTGACAAGGCCGTGATTTATGGAGAGCGAGGCCTATTTGGGGAGAGAGCCGGAGCTGTGCCAGCAGGGCTGAAATCCCGGGATTCAGCTCCGCTCCGCTCCGCAGGCAGTTGCAATATTTTATAAGTGAAAGAGATAGGCAGTGACCTTCCCCTTCAGAGGCTGAAAGCGTTCCTGGGTTGAGGCTTTTAGAAAACAAAAAAGGCAGAGATTTGCCCATTTGTCTGGGCACAAAGCAGCCCAGATCTTATCTCCGGCCTCATAATTCACCAGGAGGAATCTCGGGTGGGAAGATTGAAGAGCGCCCTGAGCCTGCATTCCCGAATACTCATTTGAGGAGCTCAGGGTTCACCTTGACCTGGAATATTCCCCCAGGATGGCGAGAGATTAAGCACAAGGCTGCTCCAGCCATGCTTCCCCCTTGGATGAGCCTGTTGGATAAAGGAATGTGGAATATTCCCACCTGAATGATGAGTTCCTGAAAATTATTGCCAGTTCCCAAATTCCCTGAGATCTCCTCCAAGCTGTGGCTGTGCCATCGGCCTGGAGCTGGTGAGGTCCCCATGAGGGATCAGAGTTTTCCAGGGTAATCCTGGGGACAAGACTCCCATGAAGACATTAACATTGTAATTACTCCATAATCTTGTAATTTTTATAAATTACCTCATAATTTATTGCATTAACCAGCCATTTCCTTTGGTTTATTCCCAGATAAATGAGAATAAACTGGAATAAATGGGAATAAACTGGAACAGACTGGAATAAACGGGAATAAACTGGAACAAACTGGAACAAACTGGAATAAACTGGAACAAATGGGAATGAACTGGAACAAACTGGAATAAGCCAGTGCCTGGATGTGGCTGAGGCAAAACAAAGCACATCAAGCTGCGATTTCAGTCCAATGACACCCAGGGAAAGCCTCAGGGTGAGGAAGCCACAAATCCCACCCCAGGCTTGCTGCAGATGGAATCGTAGAGATTCACCCCGGCTAAGGTGGTTTGGGACACGAGGAACGTCTCGATGCCGTGGATTTCACTGGAGGAAACACAATCCTGAGCAGCCGTGCTTGGGCTTCACCTGCACAGGACCAGCACAAAAATGTGGTCCTGGCCGGCTCAAGGACACTTCCCTGCAGGGTTGGTCCTTGTGGGAAGGAAGGAAGGAAGGAAGGAAGGAAGGAAGGAAGGAAGGAAGGAAGGAAGGAAAGGGGATTTGAGGAGCCTCCTCAAGGATGGGGCTCAGATATCCCATCCAAACTCCTTGTGTTTGGCTGCTGTTGGACAACTCCCAGAATGGATTGGAAATGGATTTAAAACGGGTTGGGGCGGTGGCAGCTTCAGTCCCAAGATCCTCCTGTCCCGGGCCAGCTGCCTGCGGAACGTCAGGGTGGGAAAGGTGCGGAGCTTGGTTTGGCCCTGTACAGGGAATTTCGTATGGATCAGGAGCAAGGTCTCAGTGCTGGAGGATTTTTTGTGGAAGACAGAGAGAGAGGAATTCATATTCCACCGTGAGTGAGGGCAGGGTGGGTCAGTGTTGGGTTCTGTGGGACCCAAATATCCACAGAAAACAAGGAATCCGAGAATCAGGGAATATCCTGAATGCGAAGGGACCCACCAGGGATCCAACTCCTGGCCCTGCACAGACACCCCAACAATCCCACCCTGTGCATCCCTGGCAGCGCTGTCCAAACATTCCTGGAGCTCTGGCAGCCTCGGGAATGTGCTGTTCCCTGGGGAGCCTGGGCAGTGCCCAGCACCCTCTGCGGGAAGAACCTTTCCCTCATATCCCACCCAACCCTCACCTGGCACGGGAAATCCTGGTGTTCCTGACAAGATGGTGAGGATGGGGATCTTCCCTAAATGTGGGGGCAAAAAAATCCATTTGCCCCCAGCCCCTTGTGCCACCAGGCAGGAGATGCCTCGAGGCAGCTTCCCACGGTGCCCCATCCACGGGGAATTCCTTGGATGCGCTCCAACGCCACAGAGGATCATCTCCATCCTCTCCACTCCCCTTTTTCCCCTCCCCCTGGAGGAGGATGGAAGACCCACCACTGGAATATTTACAAACCGGGTGGGAGAAAGTACCGCCCACCCCGGTCCCTCCATCACTTTGGTGGTGACAAGAGCTAAAGGTCCCTGAAGCTTTCCCAGCAAATGTTCCTTGACGGGCCTTTTTCCGCACATCTCCGTGACGGATTGGGAGGGAGCGGCCACTTCATGACAAGCCTGCTCAGTTATTTAATAAGGCAGATTCTAACGACTTCGGGAAGTCCCCCCGAGAAATGGGAGAATAAATACACTTTTCCTTTCATTCTCTCAGTGGCCGGGGATGAAAATGGACCGTGGCCTCTTTCGTTGCCCGTCGGCTTCGTTCCGGGGGTTTTTAGATTCCCAAATTCTGGCTTTTGGAACAGCAAGTGAAAAGAGTAAACGAAAATTAGGGTTTTTTTTTTTTGGGTTTATATAAAAATTATTCAAGAAAAGTTGCTGCTGTAGCAGAAGGGAGTGGGCTCAGCAAGTCTGAGGGACTTTTCCTTGCTTTTGGTGTCTCTCTCTTCAGGTTGTAACTTTTTTTTGGGATGATGGTCAGTGCTGAGGGCCCCTGAGCACCACAGGACCTGGCAAGCCAGAGCTCTGGGGCTCATCCAATGATGCAGAGCCTAGAACTGGATTAGCGCTGGAACATTCCAGAGTCTTCTCCCATAAAACCATCGAGTGAAGGGATTTAGGAGGGACCCAGGGGGTTGGTTTGCAGGAGCAGCACAGCCTTCCACACCGCACCGAAAAATCCCACCGCATTTGGGAGAAGAAAAGACTCGGGCACCTCTGTGAGTCCCACAGGTCTTTGTGCAACTTCCTAACAGGAGATTTGCTCTTTTGGAATGAAATCCTGGAAAGGTTTGGGTTGGAAGAGGCTTTGAATCCCATCCAGTGCCACCCCTGCCATAGGCAGGAACACCTTCCACTCTCCCAGGTGGCCTTGGACACTTCCAGGGATCCAGGGGCAGCCACAGCTTCCCTGGGAATTCTATTCCAGGGTCTTCCCACCCTCCCAGCCAGGAATTCCTTCCCAATATCCCATCTAAACCTACTCGCTGTCAGTTTGAAGCCATTCCCCCTTGTCCTGTCACTCCACGCCGTTCTAAATACTCTGGGATTGGGATCAGCCTCAGCCCGGGGCAATTACAGGGATCAAAAACCACACCTGGCTTTCCTTTTCCTTTTCCCTTCTCCTTCCAATCCTCGGCAATCCTTTTGCACGGCAAACGCGGCCCCAGCAAGCGGAGGGCGATCGATGCTGGTCTCATCCCAGCAGATCCGAGGAGCCGCCAGGAGCGCGGGAGCCGGGAGCATCAATCTGACTGGAGCGCAGCGTTGCGCCAAGGACACCTTCAGCCCCTTCCTGCCCAGCCTTTCCCTGCCTGGCGAAAAAAGCGGGAGTCTGGTTCATCCAGACTGTTTGGGGAAGATCCGTCTCCGCAAATGTTGCACCATCTGGTGCTCGGGGAGAGCTGGAGGAGTGGGTGCTGTATTTTCATAACAATACGCCCTTCTCCTCTCGCCGATGAATAACGCGGGCCTGCTCCGCCTTTGTTCTTTTGTGGG
>VZRN01006106.1:369828-382738 GCA_013397935.1 Dasyornis broadbenti
CCCTCCCTCCTTTTTTCCCTCTCTCCCTCCAAACACCCCAATAAAACCCACACTATGGAACGACCCAACCCCTAATCCCTGTCTCTCCCCAAAGGGGCCTGGCCCCAATCCCTCTTCCCCATTTTTGCCTCCTGCTCCTTTGGATGCTGAATTTTGGCTGCTTTTTGTTCTGTTTTGCTCCCAACCCACGGCAGCCTCCCAGCTTTCGACCTTTCCCTGGAAGTGTCGCTGCATCCCACGGATCCGAGCCGTGCTTTTGGCACTCCCGGGAGCTGAGAGTCCTCCTCAGGCCTGGCTGCGCCTCTCACAGCACGAGATCCAAACCCTTGACCCCTCTTCTCCGAGATCCCGTCGCCTGAGAGGGCGGGAAAAGGGGAAAACAGCCGGCACAAGGTCCAACAAAACCAGTCAGGGATGAGTAAGTGGGCAAATTGAAGATGGATCAATTATCATCTCAGGAGAGCCCAAAAACAAATCAATCTTTGGAGCTGGCAAATGCCGGAGCTGAGCCATTTCTGCCCAGAGCAGAGCCAGGAGCAGAGCAGCACCAGGAGGTCTCAGGGCTCGCCTGGAATGGGATGAGATGAGTTGGGAGCAAAGGGAATCGGTGCTGCAGGCTGACCCCATCCCGCTGATCCCGAGGAGCAGCAGGAACGGGAAGGGAGCATTCACCAGCTTGGATCTCAAGGTCAGCGAGGCCCCAAGGGGCTCCTCTCCCTGCGATTTCAGCGTTAACTGCCTGTGATCCCATCACTGATCCCAACGAGGAGAGCTACTCCTGTGCCTCCGGAATTCCTTTGGGATCAGGGAGAGCACGAGGATGAGGGGCTGCAGGCATCCGGTCAGATCCCACACATCATCTCCTGGAACTCGGTGCTTTGTTCCGAGCAGATCGAAGGGAACGCAGCGAGCGGTGGCACCCAGGCTGTGCCTCTCTCCGACTGATCCCGAGGCTCTCTCCGCTCCTAAATTATTCCTGATTTCCCTCCTGTGCCTCTGCCCTGAGGAGTTATGGATGCTTCCCGATGAGTTTTGTTCCCAGCCTGTGTTTCTGCTGCCCTGACAGGAACTTTACCCCGAGCAAACAGCACGTCAAGCTTTGCTGGGGATGTTCAGCCCTGGCTGAGCTGGGAATTCCTGCAGGTTTTCCATGGGGAAAAGCTGTTTCCCACAGCTCCAGACCTTCGGGAGGAGCCACCAAAGTGTGTCCCAGATTTATGAACCGAGGATGGGAACCGGCAGGGGAAGGTGCTGCTGGAGCATTCCTGGATTCCTGCTTTATCCAACAGAGATGTGCGAGGATGGACACTGCAGCTCCCTTGGGACTGATGGATTTGATGGATCAGATCCTCTTGGCTTTGATGGAGCTGGAATCAGCTTTCCTGCAGGGAGAGGCTGAAGTTTGCAGCACAGCATTCCTGGGAAGATGGACACAGGGTGGGGCCTGGAAGCTGAGCTGCAGGGATTGCAGGAATTCCAGCAAGCGCAGCGATTCTCTCCCGCAGGGGATCCCGTCCTGCCCTCATTTGCATCTCCATTGATCCCATGGAGCTCGGGATTGAAGAGGAAAAGGGGGAGATCATTCCAAAGTCAGCGGGAAAACTGCTTTGGTGAGGCAAAATCTCCAGCCCTGGGGAACAGAAACATCTCCGTGTGCAACGGGATGGGGCTGGAATGGGAAAAGGGGGGAGAAATCACGGAGAGACCTTGTGCCGGTTACAGCTGGGAGGGATCGGGCACAGAGGAGTCTGCATGGGGCTGTGTGAGGAATAAAAGCATCCCAAAAATGCAGGGAAGCTGGAAAAGCACCTGCAGGAGCTCAGGGCCTGCAAAGCAGCGAGTCTGGTGGACATCACAGAATTCCAGGATGGATTGGGTTGGAAGGGACCTAAAAGCTCATCCAGTGCCACCCCTGCCATGGGCAGGGACACCTTCCACTGTCCCAGGCTGCTCCAAGCCCTGTCCAACCTGGCTTTGGGCACTTCCAGGGATCCAGGGGCAGCCACAGTTTCTCTATTCCAGGGTCTCCCCATCCTCCCAGCCAGGAATTCCCAATTCCCAATATCCCATCTCTCCCTGCCCTCTGGCAGTGGGAAGCCATTCCCTGTGTCCTGTCCCTCCATCCCTTGTGAAAGGTCTCTCTCCATCTTTCTTGTCGGATCCTTCAAGTCCTGGAAGGCCACAATGAGGTCACACTCGTTCCAAAGCCTGACCACCCTTTCCATGGACAAATTTTCCCAAAATCCAACCTGAGCCTCCCCTGGCCCAGCCTGAGGCCGTTCCCGCTCCTCCTGTCCCTGTTCCCTGGGAGCAGATTCCAAATTCCACCCCCGGCTGCCCCCTCCTGTCAGGAGCTGTGCAGAGCCACAAGATTCCCTCTGATCCCCCTTTGCTCCAGCCTGAGCCCTTTCCCAGCTCCCTCAGCCGCTCCTCAGATTTTTCCATATGGAAAATACGGATTCCATGTGAAGAGATGCGGAGATTTGCATTAAAACCTCCTGGAATTTTTGCTCCATTCCAAAAGCCCAGGCCATGGAAAGGAGGCTGGTTTGGCATCTCCGCTTTGTGTGTGCCCCTCCCAGAGCTCAGGGAAGACCCAGAGATTCCTTTTGTCCTGAAAACCAAGGTGGGGATTGGTCACAGCTTGGACTCGATGATCTTGGAGGTCTTTTCCACCCAAAACGGTTCCGTCCCCTCATCCAGGTGGAGGGAACCCCATCCACACCCCCCTGCACAGCCTTTTTCAGGCCTTTTCCACGCAGGAATGAGGTTGGTGGGGCAGCACTTTCCCACCCTCAGCCCAGTCCGTGCTGGCCCTTGGGGGCGCAGAGCCAACCTCGTGCCCCAAAACATCATTTTCCAGCGCTGGCCTTCCCTCTCCAAGCACATCTGACCTTTGGCAGGCCGCGATTCCAGGCCGCGATTCCAGGCCGCAGCTCCACAAATGTCACCGCTGCTCCCATCCATCATTCCCTCCCTTCCCACGCCGCCTAATCAGAGGGGACAGGAGCACAGCCCCTCCAAGCAATCCCAGTTATTCCTCATTACTCCCTTCGTTCCAACCCTCTGCTCCCCCATCCGGCGCCAAACCCCATTCCAGGCTGGCCTTTTCTCGGCCCTGCTTTCGCCCTGGAATCAATTAGGCAGGACTCGGCCCAGTGGCTCGGAGAGCGGCTTAGAGCGGCCCTAATTTTGATTAATATCTCCTCCTGACTTTAAAACACGATTCCCTGCCCAGCCAGCCTTGTTCAGATCATAAATCAATCCATTCCCCTTCCCTCCGGATGCTCCAAGACCTTTCCAGTTGCAGCCGTGCAGCTCCTGCTGCCACAGACTTTTATTTGCTGGGTTTGCTTGATCCCTCTGCAGAGAGGAAAAGCCACTCATCAGTGCCAAACAAACAAACAAACAAAAAAAAAAGCCTGGAATGTGTGTTTATTTGAAAGGAATTAAAGTTCCCTCATGAGGGCAGGACACTTTGAACAGCTCTATCCAGGCTGGGAGCAAACAGAAGGGCACCCCAGCCACTCACATCCCGAATTTTGGCCGTCATCACGTCCTTGGAATGGGAAAACACACACCTGGACGTGTGCTCGGATATTTATCTGGGAAAAGTTCCCTCAGTTTTAGTCACCAGACAGTTTAGGTCCTCAAAATCCCCTTTCAGAGCCCCAAACCAGCCCCTTTTAGTCCTTCTTGATGCTCAGAGCCCTTCCCAGCCCAATCCCAGCCCATCCTCAGCTCCGTGGGAGAAAATCACTGAGGAAACAATGGCTCTTTTAAACTTTTTTGGTCTTTTATTCCCTTTTCTGGCACTCAAGGCACAGGTTTGGGGTCTGGACCTCACCGGGGAAGGGGGAATCCCAGTCTGGCCACACTGCAGGGGCTCTGTGAGGCTTTGGGACCCACGGCCACCCCAAAAGGAGAGCGGGACACCCTTTTAGGGCAGAAAACTCGGAGAGGGAAAATCTCATCCTCTCTCCGATGGATATTTTAGAACCTGGCGCTGGCAGGGATAAGACAAAGCTGCTGCTCTGCAATAAAAGATTCCAAGGTTGGTTGTCCGCTTTTCATTCCTTACCCCAAAAGCCGAGTTTCCAGCCAAACTTTGATCAGTTCTCCAGCCAGAAAAGGGAATTTTGGGGTGTCCTTTGTGTGGACATCCACACTCTGAACCAGCCCTTTGGGAAGGGAGGGGTCACTCCGCCCTTTCCACCACCCGCTCCCAGTATTTTTGTCCCAGTGTTTCTGGGACAACCTCTCTGCAAACAAAGCCGCTCCCTCAAAGTGTTTTTGCCCCTTTGCTTGCAAAGATGTAAGTTTGAAACCTATAGAAGTTAAATTCCAAAGGCAAAAAAGCTCAAAAGGGCTGGTGTGGGGGCAGCAGGGAGCAAGGACAAGCTCTGGGACAGGATGGAATCATGGAATTCCAGCTTGGTTGGGGTTGGAAGGGATTTTAAATCTCATCCCATCCCACCCGTGCCATGGGCAGGGACACCTTCCACTGTCCCAGGCTGCTCCAAGCCCCATCCAACCTGGTCTTGGACACTGCCAGGGATCCAGGGGCAGCCTCAGCTGTGCCAGCCCAGCGCCATCCCAGTCATTCAAATCCAACCCCAAAAACTCAGGAATGTCCCACATCCACGCAAAATCCATCCCAGGCTCTATGAGAGAAGCACACCCAGACCTGAAAACATTTCCCTCAGAACACCCAGAGCTGTGGGCCACACTTTATCCCGTAAATGAGCCATGGGAGCCCAAATTCCATGAGTCCAGCAGAGCCCTCAGCTGCAATTCCAGCCTGGGATGACAGAGCTGGGCATGGATTTTGTGTCAGCGCCTGCTGTGACACCTTCCATCAAAGCCTGGCAGGGAGCGAGGGAATCACAGCGAGTTTTACGGCTCCTGTGAGCGCTCCCCTGCTCCAGACGAGGTGCCATAAGCTCAGGACATAATTCCAGAGGGATTTCTGCCCTCCCAAGCCACAGAACATTTTTTATTTTTTTTTCCCCGAGGTTTGGACGGTGTTTACCACCCTCAAAGCGGTGATGAACGGTGCCACACACACACACACGCACGGGAGTATCCTCCGTGCTCCCAGAGCTCCAGGAAAATCAGCTGAGCCAAAGAAAAAAAGGGATCCTGAGCAAAGCTAAGGGCCAGGCAGGCCTGGCTCCTGAGGTTTTTCCTAGTTTTTCCATCTTTTCATGGGAGTTAACAGAGAAGCAAAAAGCAATGGAGCCATCAGAAGGCTCTGCTGGAGTGAGAGGATCCCGGGTGCTGGGTTAGGAGGGGATTCCTGCAGCACAGGTGAGATCCCAGCTCAAATCCTCACGTTTTCCCAGTGAGATCCCAGCTCAAATCCTCACGTTTTTCCAATGAGATCCCAGCTCAAATCCTCACGTTTTTCCAATGAGATCCCAGCTCAAATCCTCACGTTTTCCCAATGAGATCCCAGCTCAAATCCTCATGTTTTCCCAATGAGATCCCAGTCCTGCAAGGCCGCTGCAGGCACAGGAGGACGAGGATGGAGAAGAGCAAGGAGATGGTGCTGGAGAAGCAAGGCCTCTCCGCAAAGCGGGAAGCTTTAACCAGAGGCAGGATTCCAGCTCTTTATGGGATCACATCCAAGAAATCCCAGGCTTTGGCATGGATTTCTCCTCACAGAGTTCACCCCTCCATGCTGAGGGCTGGGGGAAGCATCCCACCAGGGAATCTGGAGCTGGATTTATTCACCAGCACCAGCAGGAGCTGTCAGGACAGGAACAAGGGCCCCTCATTCCCAGAAATTTGAACTTTAAGCCTCCATCACCACCTGAGAAGCCTCTTCCAGTCTCATTTCTCAGAAGAAAATGGCAAAAATCCATCGGGAGCAGCTCAGCAGGGCTGTGGGATAAAGCTGGAGCTGCACGGAGGGAGAGGAAGGGCGGCTCCAGCCTGTCCAGAGATGGAAAATCCCAACTCCCAATTCCCTGACAGGAAGGGGCAGCAGTCAGGCTCTGCTCCCAGGGAACAGGGATGGGAGGAGAAGGAACAGCCTCGGGCTGGGCCAGGGGAAGTTTAGATTGGATAGCAGGGAAAATTCCTTCATGGAAAGGGCTGTCCCGCCCTGGCACAGCTGCCCAGGGCAGTGCTGGAGCCCCCATCCCTGGATGAGTCCCCAGGATCATCGAGTCCAAACATCCCCCAGCACTGCCCCATGGCCCCCAAGGGCCACATCCACATGGATTTTAAATCCCTCCAGGAATGGGGACTCCACCCTGGGCAGCCCAGAACGGTTTGGGTTGGAAGGGGACCTTAAATCCCATCCCACCTCTGCCACGGGCAGGGACACCTCCCACAGTCCCAGGCTGCTCCAAGCCCTGTCCAACCCGGCCTTGGACTCTTCCAGGGATCCAGGGGCAGCCACATCTTCTCTGGACAGAGCCATTAGAAGGGATAAACATCCAGAGGCTCTTGGAGCTGGAACGATCATTCCAACATCATCCATTGCTCAGCAAGCTGCTGCTGGGAAAACCACGGGAATCCCGCTAACAGGGAAGAGACCAATTTGATTTTTAAGTTTGTTTAAAGCAGTTTCACCACTAAACAAGTAAACATTTATAACTGAATAAATCGCTTTCCGTTTAGTCGAGGAGCATTCAGTGGCTGTTGGCATAAATATTCAGTTATGGAAATGATTGGATGGAAATAGATTTTTCCATGCCATAAATAAACGTTGTCTGCAAGGAACACTCTCTCAACAAGAGGCGTGAATTAGAGCCACGGATGCCTCGTGCCAGCCCTTGGGAATGTTTTATTTAGAAGCACTTCTGCTCACCACACAGCCTGATCCCATCTGCCTGGCCTTTCCTGGATGTTCATCCCCTTGGAGAACACCTTTGGGATCAGCGAATCCCAGCTGTGCCCGATCCCCGCCTTGTCCCCAGCCCAGAGCTCCGAGCACCACATCCAGGAGTCCCTTGGGCACCAAACCTCCCTGGGCAGCCCTTTCCAATGCTGACCACCCTTTCCATGGAGAAATTTTTCCTGGAAAATTTCACACCACACCCTGTGTCCATCCCAACACTGGGATGGGGAAGGTTTAGCACCGGACTGTCCCAAAGGAATAAATAAAATTGTGAAGGAGGAGTTTGGGATCTGTGAGCATCGCTGCAGCTCAGCCTGCCTGGTGCTGGTCACCTGCAGGGAGAAATCCATGGGATTTATCCAGATCCGCTGTGCTGGATGCAGGAATGATGCTTCCCTCAAGCTCAGCACAGCTTTTGACACCCAAATGTCACTGCCTGAGTCTGACTCTTCTAAAACGAATTGATGAATGAACGCCCTCGGGTCAGGAAGATTTGCGGCGCCAGTGAGGATGAGGAGAGCTCTGCCCAGGCTGGGGAAGAAGCAGGAGAAAAATCAGGGATAATCTGAGCAGGGATAAGCAGCACACACATGGTTTGGGGGGGATTTTAAACTTTTCCTTCAAAACGACAGCGTGTGCAGGAGCAGAGCATGAGGCACCGAATCCAGAAGGAAAGGCAGGAGCTGGAATTTTGCTTCCAATGTCACCCAGGACTCGAGTGGGAGCGAGGAGAGCTCAGCTGTGCCCCAATCCTGCCGTGCAGCAGCAAGGATACAAAATATTGGGATTTCCCAAGGGAAAGGGAAAGGAGGATAAATTCCTGCACACTCCAGCTTACGGAGAGAAGCTGGGATTCATGGACACGGCAAGGAGGAGGAATTGCAGGCAGATTGTGCCATCTAGCTGCTGCTCCTGGAGCGGGAATGCTGCGCTGGCTTTTCCTCCCCCGGCAGTGGGAAGCCATTCCCTGTGTCCTGTCCCTCCATCCCTTGTCCCCAGTCCCTCTCCAGCTCTCCTGGAGCCCCTTTAGGCCCTGCCAGGGGCTCTGAGCTCTCCCTGGATCCTCCCCTTCTCCAGGGGAACATTCCCAGCTCTCCCAGCCTGGCTCCAACCCTCAGTCTCCTCTTTCCTCCTGGGGAGGGCCCCCATTTTCCCTGCTCTTCCTTTTATCACCAAGGTGCCTTTAGAAAGTTTTTTGGCACCCTCGATGGCCCTGGCCAGATTTAATCCTCTCAGGGCTTTAGCTTTCCTCGCTCCTGTGTGCTCGGATAAATTCCCTGTATCCTCTCAGGCTGCCCATTCCTGCTCCCACGCTCTGGAGGTTTCGTTTCTTCCCATGTTCGGGTTTGTCCCTTTCCCTCAGCTTGGCACTGGAATAATGGACAACTCCCAGCTCAGTGTCACTCCAAGCATCACCTCCAAACCACCCCAGGTGGAGCTCGATCCCTGCAGGAATTCAGGAATGTCAGCACTGGGAATACCAAGCCAAGAGTGTTATCCCAGTCTCACAGCTGGGGAAGGGAATTCCTGATCCTGATCCAGGTGATTGGGATCCACTTGGAACTCACCTGGAGATGCTGGGGGAAGGAAAAGAGCCTGAAGATCACCCTCAGCCTGGTTCCATAGGGACAGCAGGAGGCACGGGTATTCCCAATGCCTGCCCCAGCTTTCCCAGCAGGAATGGCACTGCCTTGCCTATCACAGCACTGCCAGCTTCCTTTCCCAGACTAAGGATGAGCTGAGAAGCCAAAGTTTTACCCAAAGCCTTTGAAATTCCTCCCGGAGGCTCTGACAAGCGGAGATTTTATCTGGTGCATAATCCAATGCAATTTAGTGGGGTTTCAGCAGTGCAAATCCCCTATAAACTCAATTTCAGCAGTTGGAAGCTCATCTCTCCCAGAGCCAAGGCGTCACTGTCTGTTCCTTGGCTCCGAGCAGGAATTGTTATTTCCCTATAGGAAAACATTTATTAGTCGCTCACTATTAATGCAGAGTCCTTGAAGTGTGTTTCGATTTCACCTGTTCTTCAGGGGAATCAGCAGCTCTTTAAAAATCATTTTGCATCCAAGTAAGTTCAAGCTTCACATCCATGAACCCCCAGAGACCGGAGCCATCAGCTTCAGGGAGAAACAAAATGCAATTTTCACGCTGAGCTCGGGAAATTCAAGGTTTTGGCACCTCATCTTCGTTGTCTGTTGGGGCAATAAATACCCGGTTAAGGCAGCAATGAGGTAAAAGGGAATTACAGCTTGTCCTACACCACTCTCTCCCCAGGCTTTAAAGACGGGAGAAACAGAATAGGGAAAAGGCAAGGAGGTTTCACGCTTTTACAAAATCAGGTGCCAACTGAGGTTATTCGAGATCCCAAATCCCTTTGACCTTCAGGAAGGAGCTTCGCTCAGGAAAGAGGGACAGAGATCCACAATTCCCCGCCACGTTTGAACGGCTGTCGCAGCTCTGAGAATCCCGACGATTCCAATACTGCTGCCATTCCCAAGGCTCTCAGTGGTACCCAACGTGTTGGGAAAAACATGGATTTCCCATCGGGAAGTGCCTCAAGCATCCCTAAGAGGTGGCAGGAGGGAAGCTGGGCACGGCAGCGGGAAGCGCACAGACCCTCCTGTCACATTTTTCATCCTCACGGATTTTGTGTTTCTCTGAAATTCTACACCTCCGTTAAAGGCCCCCTAGAAATGCAGTATATTGGTTAAGAAGGCAATTAGGGTTTTCTGGTTTTTTCAGAATCACACCAAAGCCAAACAAATGCATCCCATAGGATTCCCCTGCCTGTGTACATCAACAGAAACCAGGGGGGAAAGCCCAAAACTACCACCAGAGTAACTGGATCTTTTTATATTTTTGGTGTAGAACCTTCACACTGAAGAGTTTTCTGGTAAGAACCAGGATTTAACCATTTCTCATTTCGCTGCTCTTCTCCTGCACCTCACTATGGGTTTAATCCTCTTCCAATGAGCTCACCGTGACATCATTTTCTCCCAAATCATGGAATAGTTTGGGTTGGAAAGAACCTTAAACCCATCCAGTTCCATGGGCAGGGACACATTACACAAAGCCAGGTTGCTCCAAGGCCCATCCAGTGGAAGGCGCCCATGGCAGCGGGTGGGACTGGGTGAGCTTCAAGGTCCCTTCCAACCCAAATCATTCCACGATTCCTTGATAATCCCACAGCCCTTCAGCATTTCCTATGGGCTCACCTGAGTTTGCTCCCACTCCCTGCTCACCACCCCATGTCATTGATTTAATAAGCAGGGAGACAAAATAAAGGCTCCTGGGGATTCCCCAAGGCCCTGCAGAGCACTCAGCTGGGAGGGATCAGCATTTGGCATCGAGCAGAGCATTCACCTGCTCAGTCCCCTCAGAGCAGTGAGGCTTCAGCTGAGTTGCTCCAAAGCAACAAAGGAGCACCCAGACACTTCTAATCCCCTTTACATGGATTGAAAAGCCTAATTCCAGACCTCTGGCACACTTAAGTAACTTTGCCAAACTCTCTTCAGTCCCAACTGTTATGTGGCTGGAAACCTTGGAAATGTCAGCTGAAGTGAAAGGAGTCTTTGGCTCCGTATTAATTTAGTCCCTTCAGAGAAGCTGTGGCTGCCCCTGGATCCCTGGAAGTGTCCAAGGCCAGGCTGGACATTGAGGCTTACAGCACCCTGGGATAGTGGAAGGTTGGGAAGACGAGCACAGCTGGGCAACTCCCCGCATTCCTGGAGCAACACTGTAGGAAAAAGAACCCCCACAGCCACTAAAATTTTTACAGAAGGGAAACACGCATGATCAGCTGGGTTAGGAGACCATTTATTTTAAAAGGCCGAGCCGAGACGCTGCAGATGTGTCAGGGAGGCCCTGGAAAGTCCCGAGAGCTCCTGGCTGTCGCCTCATCCTCCCGGCGCTCAGTCCAGCTGCAAGAGAGCGAGAGAGACGAGAGGAGTCAGCTGGAAGCGGCACCCCCGAGCCCCTTCCCTTTGTCGCGGGACTCACCTTGATGAAACCGATGTCCTTGGCGTACTGGCGGAAGCACTGCCGGCACATGTTGAGCCCGTACTTGCGGATGAGGCCGTGGCGGTTGGAGCACACGCGGCTGTGAGGGGAACACAGAGAGAGGCGGATGAGGCCGGGGAATGGCGCCGGGCAGGGGAGGTGGGAATGTGAAGGGAAGGGGAGCGAGGCGAGGGCTGAGGCGGCAGCTACGACCCGGGGAGCCCAAGGAGCAGCACTGACCAAGAGCGGGAGCCCTGCCCAAACTTCCTGGGGTGGCTCCAGTAGAGCTGCTGGTGTCCCATTGCTGTGCGGTGCCGAGAGAAAGATGGCGGCGGCCGCCTGCCCTTATACCTCTCCCGGCGCCTCCCGGCGTGCCCCGCGCGGCGCGTGCGCTTCTCCTGACGTCACCCCCGCGAGGACGGCACCGCTCCTGCTCCCCGCCCCGTGACGTCACACGGGGGGGCGGACACGGAGCTGGCCCGCTTCCCGCCCCTCAGTGACGTCACCGCTGAACAAAGCTGTATCGCTGGCGGAGGCAACTCTGAGCGCCGGGCGCGGTGGCGCGCGCCTGTAGTCCCAGCTGCCGGGGAGGCTGAGCCCGACGGATCGCTTGAGCCCAGGAGTTCTGGGCTGCCGTGCGCTGTGCCGAGCGGGCGTCCAAGCTAAGGCCGCCATCAATATGGTGACCCGCGGGGAGCTGCGGGACACCAGGTTGACTAAGGAGGGGTGAACCGGCCCAGGTCGGAGACGGAGCAGGTCAAAGCTCCCGTGGCGGTCAGTAGCGGGATCGCGCCTGTGAATAGCCACTGCAGCGTAGCCTGGGCAACACAGAGACACGCGGGCTCCCCTTTTCTCGCCCGAAACACCAAACCCCACCCCAAACACCCCGCTAAACCCTTTTTGCCCCCACGCGCCCACACAACAACACCGCCTCCTGATGACGCCCACACGCACTGCACCCCCAACCGCTTCGCACAAAATTCATAGCGCGCCGTACTTATCAAACACAAATCCCACTCCGAAATAATACATGTGGACAAACACTGCTCAAAGGGGTCCCTGATTTACTTTTTTTTTTTTTTCTTCCAACTGCGATTAACGTGGTGAAAGCCAGCTTAGGGCGGGCACGGCTGCACCGACACCAAGCCCTCACTGTGCTTTCCTGTCGCTTATGAAGGCTGAGCTGCTTTTATCACACTCGCCACCCCTCAGCTCCTGTGCCCCTTCAACTCTTCCATGTCCCCTCAGCTCCTCCATGTCCTCGCAGTTCCCCGTGTCCCACTCACCGTCCCTTCAACTCCTCTATGTCCCTTCAACACCCGCTGTCCCCTCAATGTCCTTATGCAGAATTCTCTTCCTTTGATCCCTGTTGCTGATGGCACCATTATCCTCTTTTCAATGCCAATAGATGTCACCGGGTGAGTTTCGCGTTTCTTGACGCTTGTAGAAAACTTTGTATTTGATGTCGTGTTTGGAAATTACTGTACAGTAGGTAGGCGGGAACTGGGGATTAGATGGGCGGGTTTATGTAAACTATAGTGTATGAATTATTTTGCTTTTTATTCCCTGGCGTGCTTGATTTGTGGAGAATTTCCACCCTGCACCCTGCGCAGAATAAACAATGTCTCCTTTCTAAACCTAACTCGTTGTTCGTGTTTAGTCCCTAAGAGTCAGCAATACCCTCAGCTCTGCCGTGTCCCTTCACAACCCCCCCATGTCCCTTCACAATCCCCCATGTCCCTTCACACCCTCCATGTCCCCTCCTGCTTCCATGCTCCCTCATACCCGTGTCCTCAGCCCCTCCATGTCCCCTCAGCTCCTCTATGTCCGTTCACAACCCCCTGTTCTTCACACCTCCATGCCCCGTCACACCTGCGTCCTCTCATGTCCTCCATGCCCCCTCACACCCGCGTCCTTTCAGCTCCTCCACGTCCCCTCACCCCCCCACATCCCCTCCTGCTCACGTCCCCTCTCACTGCCCTCACACCCCCATGTCCCCTCACACTCCACGTTCCCTCAAGCCCCGTGTCCCCTCACACCCCCGTGTCACCTCACGCCCCG
>VZRN01006106.1:393040-423031 GCA_013397935.1 Dasyornis broadbenti
CGGGCGTGGAGAACGTGCTGCTGGTGCTGAGCCACGACCTGTGGGCCGAGGAGCTGAACCGGCTGGCGGCCCGCGTGGACTTCTGCCCGGTGCTGCAGGTATTCTTCCCGTTCAGCATCCAGCTGTACCCGCGCGAGTTCCCGGGCCACGACCCCCGCGACTGCCCCCGCGACGTGGGCAAGGCGGCGGCGCTGCGCCTGGGCTGCATCAACGCCGAGTTCCCCGACTCGTTCGGGCACTACCGCGAGGCGCGCTTCGCGCAGACCAAGCACCACTGGTGGTGGAAGCTGCACTTCGTGTGGGAGCGCGTGCGGGCGCTGCGGGAGCACGCGGGGCCCGTGCTTTTCCTGGAGGAGGATCATTACCTGGCGCCCGATTTCTACCACGTCCTCAAGCAGCTCTGGGCCCTGCGCCAGCGCGAGTGCCCCGAGTGCCAGCTCGTGTCGCTGGGCACCTACAGCCCCGTGCGGGGCGGCTTCGCCGGCCGCGCCGACAAGGTGGAGATGAAGACGTGGAAGTCCACGGAGCACAACATGGGCATGGCCTTTGGCAGAGACACCTACCAGAAGCTCATCGAGTGCACGGACGCCTTCTGCACCTACGATGACTACAACTGGGACTGGACTCTGCAGCACTTGACTGTCTCTTGTCTTCCAAAGTTCTGGAAAGTGCTGGTTCCCGAAATCCCCAGGATTTTTCACACGGGGGACTGTGGCATGCACCACAAGAAATCCTGCAGACCGTCCACCCAGAGTGCCAAAATCGACTCTCTCTTGAACAGCAACCAACAGTACCTGTTTCCCGAGGCGATGAGTGTCAGTAAAAGGTACTCCATGGCTCCCCTGTCCCCTCACGTCAAGAACGGAGGGTGGGGAGACATCAGGGACCACGAACTGTGTAAGAGTTACCGCAGACTCCAGTGAGGAACCT
Organism: Dasyornis broadbenti; assembly: GCA_013397935.1. Classification (NCBI taxonomy): domain Eukaryota; kingdom Metazoa; phylum Chordata; class Aves; order Passeriformes; family Dasyornithidae; genus Dasyornis; species Dasyornis broadbenti. The sequence continues at coordinate 393,971 of VZRN01006106.1, forward strand.
TCTCGCAGCCTTCTTTTCTTCTTGAGTTGTTCCATTGTGTCTTTTACAGGCACACACGTGTATAAACAGCATTTATGAGTTGGTTTCTGCTTTAATATGAATAAACATTCTTGTTAAAGGTGTCCCAAAATAGTAATCTCTCATGTTTGGCAACCACGTTTTGGAAACGGGTGACGTGTTGCAGCCCCTACGCAAAAAGTGACCTGCTGCTGTGTTTGCTGGGAGGAGGAGGAGGAGGAGAACACTTTTAAGTGCATCTTTTCTGGTGCTTCAAAGCTCTGGTAGTGCCTGGGGTCCCACCCGGGGTCAACCCCACGCTCGATCCCCGAGTCCCGGTTTGGTTGCGCTGTGTCGGTGAATATATGAAGGATGAAAAAAAAATAAATTTCATTGTTTTTACTACAATGTAGATAAATATATGATTTTTTTAGTTCTGCCAAAATAAAAATTCAGTTGTTTTGTAAGCCTAGAGAAGTTCTTGATTGTCAGCAAAAAGATGATGTCATCTCGTGTTCCTAAAAAGTCAGGATGGGAAGGAGGGGGGACTTTCTCTTCTTTAATCCTGAGGGCTGGACACGTGCCATCACCCCTTCTAGCAGTGTGCATTTAACTTCATTAAATTTTTAATGATACTCATTAATTGAGATAGAAAAGAGTAGCAGATTGGTGGCACAACACCTCTTTTGTTTGGATTTTAAAAGAAAAGTTGCTTTCAAATTAGTCAGCTGTGTAAAAACTGCTGCTGTGTGGTGGGAATGGGCTGAGCTGGAGCCACGGAGCCATTTGTAAATGCTACAGGTGCCTTAATGCCACTCCTCTTTGAACCACAACTGTGGCAGAAGCACCTCAGCAGCTTTTTGTAGAACAGAGAAATATGGTAGAGAAAGAAAATGCTGCTTTTTTTCTTTTTCCAGGCGTTATTTAACTACACTTTTGCACTGTAATTGCTCTGTGTTCTGTTCCACGGGGTCAGGGCTGGTGCTGAAGCTGTGCTGGTGCCTCGGCTCTTGGAGACCTTTCCCAAAAAGCTGATGGGAGTTAAGCTTAGCCAAGCAAAGCTCCAGCAGGATGTGCCACCAGGGAGGGTAAGGCAGTTGTTTTGTGCAGCTGTGGCTTCTGCTGAGCTCGGAAAGAAACGCTCACACCGCACCCCCACTGCACAAACCCGTGTTTCACAGAGAAATGGGACAGCAGTGCCACAGCAGACCCAAAACGAGGCAAGTTTAACTCCTCTAAAGCACCTCTGTGTCTTGCAGCACTCAAAAGAAAACAGAAGTGAGAGAAAACAGTTCAGCAGCAGTGAGAAAGGGGAACAGGAAGTTTATTATTAGATGTGTTCTCTTGGTTATTGTGCTTTAGAGAGGCGAGAGATGCTGAAACTCGAGGGAAACTGTGAAAAATAAATCTGGATAAAAGGGATCCATTTCACAAATTGTAAATACTTCAGAGCAGACATGCACCCAGAGGATGTTCTTGTGCAATGGAATTTGTTCAGCTGGGGGATATCTGGGTGCTGCAGATCGGAAGCACAGCACTAGGATGGAATACAGGGTATAAACGTTGATTATTTCTAGGAGACTAATTAGAACTTCTCTGGGTAATTAGAAATTTTCATTTGATTGCTAAGAATCACTGCGAGTCTAATCCTGCAGTTATCACAAAATGAAAGGTTTGGAAAATGATGAATACTGCTCAATTCCCAAGGGAGCCATTAGACCAAGGATATATACAAATAATCCCTGAAACGTGGGAAGAGAGTAAAAAATTTATGTAATCAATAAAGATACATTTTTTTTTTCCAGGAGCTCAGAGTCACCTCCGACTTTCCTCATAAGTAAAATTATTTCCATACGTGTGATGAGAAAATTGCTAAAACTCTAAAAATTGTTAACAACATAAGGTTTTGAAGTTGAACCAGTTTCAGTGGGAACCTGTGTGCTACTCTGAGCCCTGAAGTCATCCACCAGCACATGGAAGTCACAGCAAGCATCAAACAACAGAAGGAAATCCTAAAATAATGAAACTAATCCAACTCATAGAGCAAAGAATTCTGGAACACGACGGGGCAGCGCGTTCGGTGATCCCGGAGGATCCGCACGCTCCCATCCTGGGGATTCACTTCCCGCAGGATGGGGGAGCCTGCCCTGCTGCCCAACCCTGTGGCTGCCTCCTTATCCCGACCCCTTGGCAGTTCTTGTTTTCCACAGCCTGAGGCCGGGGCTGTGTCTCCTGCTGCAGCAGCACTTTCTAAATCGGGCTCCTTTCTCCCAGATTCGCCAGGAATCTCTGAACCGGTGTCAGGAGGTTCATGCTGCAAACAATGCTGTGAACTACAGCCTACTTTTCCTATTGTTTCAGCCGTGGGAGCTGGGGTGGATCCTGCAGCACGTTCCTCAGTTGCAGGACAGTTTGTTTCTGCCTTTGTTTCAGGGCAGTTGCTGTTGGTCTGTCCAGCAAGGGCTCCCCCTGAGCTGCCAAGTGTTCCTTCTCCATCACGGTCCTGTGGCTGTCAAGGAAATAAATGAATTCGTTTACAGCTGGAACAAACTGTGCATACAAAACTGTAAAGAGCGGAGAGATTTGTTTCTCCAACAGCTCAGCTCCTCTGATGGAAGGTGTCCCTGCCCATGGCAGGGGTTGGAAGCAGATGATCCTTAAGGTTCCTTCCAACCCAAATCAGGTTGTGATTCCATGATTCTCCTTCTAGAAAGCCAAGGGAGCGGGTGTTGAGGTTTTCCTGCCCTTGTCTGGCGCGTGGGAAGGAGTGGCAGGGAGGTCGTTTTGCTTCCCCAGGGTTTCCTCTGCTCTAGGAAATGGTGCTGGGCAGGGGCCAAGCAGGAGCAGCAGCGGCCACTCACCACACCCAGCCTGATTTGCACATCTCAGGGGCCACAGAATCAGCCAAGGGATCTCAACTCTCCTGGCAAGGGTGTGTAGGAACCTTGCAATTAGGGGAATTACCCGCCTGTGGAGCGAATCCAGGAATTGTGGTTTGCATCGGGAGAGGAGGAACTGGGAGAGGTGCTGTCCAAAGAGCAGTTCCTCCATTTCACCGTTACTGGGTGTTTTGGCAAAAAACTGCTGGAAATTTGTAAGTCCCTGGCAGTGGAGAGTCAGGATCAGGTAGGGCTCTCTCCATGAGTAGCTGGATTCATGGATTCAAACATGGTCTCTGTCTCACATCCCCAAACCACTGCTCACTCCAGCAGGAAACACAAGAAACACCAGGAAGTCCTTTCCAAACTGGACAATTCTGCCACATGAACACAATCATGGAATACCCTGAGTTGGAAGGAACCCACAAGAATTATCAACTCCAACTCCTGGCCCCACACAGGAGCAGGAATGTGAAGATTTAAGGTATCTCAACTACCCTTTCTCAGGTCCCAAAACAGATCCATCTGCTCTCCAACACTTGGAATTTTATTTCTTTATGTACAACCCACAGCAGCTGTGGAAGTTAAGCTGGATCCACAATCTTTAGGAAACTCCTCGGGCCTCCAGCCCAGTTCCAGAGGTCATGTACTTTGTCTGAACTTGCCTCCCAAGAAACCATCCACACATTAATCCTATCTGCAGTCCCCAGTTCATGGCCACAGCAGTGCCCTGGCTGTTCCTGCATTTTATGTTTCCTTTAAGAAAAGTTTCACCTGAATTTCGGATGCAGTGCCCACCAAGAAATCCCAGTTAATGTGGGGGGTTACCTCACATTTTCCTCCTTACAAAATGAACATTTTGATTTCTTCATCTGGCCATCTATTTTGCCAGGGGAGGACAGTTTAATCCCATGGCAGATCCCAGAAACAGCCTGTCTTGCTCTAGACAGAGGAGGAAGAGCCTGAATGAGGCTTGAAACTACAAGGATTGAATTTGAGACCAGTGTTTAAGATTAATAGCCTCATGTTTAATTATCTACACAACAGGAACCCACCAAGTATTCCAACACATGGACTGAATAAAGATGAGACATGATTCTTCCCAGACGAAACCCTCTAGGATTTCTCTACCTGTACAACACTGAGAGAGTGAAGTATTCCTGCAAGGAAAAAGCACTTTCTTTAATGATTAGATCACAGTTTTCCGTCTGACAAATGAAATAGAGGAGGTTTCAACCTTTGGTCACATTAAATGGCACAAAATCAAGCTTTGCTTCTGAAAACTGACATTTATACTTGCAAATAACCCCAGTCTCGGCTTTTCCCTGCTTTCTCAGGACAAAACAGGAACAAAGCTGTTTCAGTGGGATTTGATAGGATCTTGCTGAAGAACATAAATCAGCCAGCAGCTTGTGCTGCTCCCTGGGATCCTTACCTCCACCCTGATTTGAATTCTGTCTTCAGTAACATCCAGCACTTCAATTAATGGCTGGCTTTCCAGTGCTGATTGGGAGCAAGGGGAAGGGCAGAAAGCAGTGCCTAGAAATCCATCAACGTTCTCTTCGCTGACAAACAATCTTTCCTAAAGAAAAAGAGAGAAAACAGCAGGTTATGTTCTTTTTGTGCTAAACTTCAGGGATTTGGGGGCTAAAAAGTCACTGCAAAGAAAGCCAGGACAGTGATTCCCAAGTTTCACAGCACACTCATGTCTTGACAGAGAAATTCGAAGTCAGACATTCAGAGAATGAGGTGAAATGAATTAAGCCCAGTGCTTAGCTCATTTTGCTTGAAATTACAAATCTGCATCGGATCAAATATAAAAGAAAGAGGATTCCTCTCTTTGGATATGTGACTAACATATAGATTTAGACTCTCTCTGAAAAATTATTTGTACCAACCTCGTTCCACCATCCTCACCTGTCTAAACACCAGCAAGGCTGGTGTGGATTTGTTTCCTGTCTGTCTTTAGGCAAACACAAACACCTCCTTGGAGAGGCACTGCAGGACCTTTGCTCCAAGATCAGATCTGGAACACTCAGGGCTGTATCCATTTCACACCCAGCCACGGAGGCTGCTCAGATCTCCGTGCAGACAAGCCAGTTGGAAAAAAAAAGGCAGAGACACAGCCTGGGGGCTGTTTCCAGGCTGTTCATAAACAAACTCAAACATGTCGCTACGGGTTTAAAGATTTAAATCAGTTACAGGTAATTAAAGGTTCTAAAATATATCCTGGAGGGGCTGTTTCATAGGAACTGTCCTGGTGTTATTCCTACATCATCTCTGTAGGCTGAGGGTGAGGACAGACACAAGAAAAATGGTCTGACCTGGAGGAGTAGTCCAGGTTCTGGGAATTACCTTCCTTATTTAATTGGAAATAACAGGGAGAAGTTGCAAACCTTCCACTCTAGGTCACGCTTTTAAATTTCTCAGTCCAGTTCAACCCTCTTGTCAATCCAATGAAAGTTAAATTCAATTATCACTGACGTCTTGCAGACTGAGAAGCAAAAAGGCAATTCTGCACATTTTTGGCCCCCTATGGATGGAGCCTTATGCACAGCCAGATGTCACATTGTGTCTGAGGTACAAAATTTAACTGTCATCTTGGGAAAAAAAAAAAAAAAGAAAAATTGGAAAAATAAGCCAGAGTCCTATTTTTTCCACTAGTTAAATCAGAAATCACAATATGGAAAGTCATAACATACGAACTGCTGGTTTTCCAAGCCAGAGGATTGAATCCATTTTCTATCCAGAAAGATTACAATCCAGGCAAAGAGCCAACACTGGATGCTGGGATGGTTTGGGGAGAGATTAAAGTACAGCAGAGCTGCCCTGACAGCAAACCCTCTCAGATCGTACCTACTTCTTGCATTTCTGCATTCAAAGCCTAAAATTCTTATTCCCTCATGCTGCATCCTCTCCTGCCTGCCAGAGAGGGATCTGCCACAGCTTTAGGCTCGTGGAAATACTCTGCAGAGTTCAGGGGAAGGTGTCAAGGGTACAGAAACAAGGCAGGGACTGCAGACACAAAATCTGTGCAGCTCCAAAACTCCCACAAGCTCCTGAACTCGATCCCCGGTGAGGCTTTGGGCGGCTCAGGAGAAGAACTCCCAGCTCTGCCACGGGTTGCTTGGCCCACACAGCACAGACAGACAGCTCAGCCTCCCTTGGAGGGGATTTGGGAACGCTGCCGAGCACTGGTGCCCTGCCTGCACTTTCAAGGAGAGCAAAGCACAGCTCTCCTCACCCAGATGAAAAATGAAAATCATGGAAAAACAGAATGGTTTGGGTTGGAAGGGATCTTAGAGCTCATCTCATTCCAACATCCTGCATGGGATATATTTTAGGACTTTTAATTACTCTCCACGAGACCAGGTTGCTCCAAGCCCCATCCTACTTTTCCTGCATAAAATGGGGAAAACAATCTCTTTGGCCTCTGAACCTGCATCTGGCACCCGTGGCTGTGTGAGGGGCAGCCGTTCCTCCTCAGCACAATCAGGACTTTGCAATTTGGCAACGAACCCACTGAATCTTTCTGGAGATTTTCTTCCTGATTAAAAGAAAAAGAATTTGCTTTCTTCACAGAAAATATTGTTTAAAAAGAAAAACCGAATGGAAGGTCTATTTTCAGGGAAAGGTTCTACCCCAGAGGGTGCTGGGCACTGCCCAGGCTCCCCAGGGAATGGGCACGGCCCCGAGGCTGCCAGAGCTCCAGGAGCGTTTGGACAGCGCTGTCAGGGATGCGCAGGGTGGGATTTTTGGGATGTCTGTGCAGGGCCAGGAGCTGGACTGGATGATCCTATGTGTCCCTTCTAGCTCAGGATATCCTAGAATTCTATGATCACTCAGTACTTTAAATGAGGATAAAAAGTAACCACTCGTGATGTTGTTCCCTTAATCTGGGACTCATTACTGCAAACCAATTTTACCAAGTTTCACCCCAGCCCAACACCATGTTCCCACGAGTGTTTAACATTTTATCCCATCCCTACCCCGTGGCCTGCTGTAAATCATGGCACCTGGGATGTGTTTGTTGTCAATAAGGTGATTATCATTAGCCCGTTCCACCAGCCCCTGTAACTCAGACTTTGCATTCACAGGGAGCACACACCGAGGCATTTATATTACTGCAGATGTTATCAAAGCCCAGACCTTGGAAAAAAAATGATTCAGGAATTTATTCTAAAGCCTGCTCTGCCTTCCAAGCCAGAACAAACAGAGGACAACCATCTGCAGCTGATTTCAATGACCCTGTAAAATAATTCTTCAGTTTAAGCTGTTTATTTTCTGGTATTTATGATACTCTCTTAGCAACTTTGAATTTAATTTGTTTTTCCCTGCACATACTGTCATCTGCTGTTTGGTACACATTCATTTTTCCCTGTGACTAAACTGAGACCAAATTAACATAAACGTTAGCAGGGATGACTTTGGTTTCTAGAACACTTCATCATTCAAAGCTGTCCTTGTGTCTCACAGCACCGACAGCGCAAAGCCGGTCCCCTCCCGACTGCCCTCAGCACTCAAATGGGTTTATTCTGCCTTAATTTATCCAAATTGAAGACAGTTTCCATCCAGAGTTACCTCCCACGCAGGCTGCAAGTTTGAAAAGCAGGACAGATTTCAGGCTTAAATTCTTTTTGTGGCTCCTGTAATGAGAGGATCAGGGAATCTCAGAATAGTTTGGGTTGGGAGGGACCTTAAAGCCCATCCAGTTCCACCCCGTGCCATGGGCAGGGACACCTTCCACTATCCCAGGCTGCTCCAAGACCCGTTCAGCCTGGCCTTGGTCACTCCCAGGGATCCAGGGGCAGCCACAACCTCTCTGGTCAAAACCCAAAATCTCATGCCAATATGGAAAAGGATCTATGGATTTCCCGACCTTGGCGTTTGTGGGGTCCCAGCACAAACCAACTCCGCTGAGAATTTGAAGCTCAAAGCGTTGGTACCTGTAGTGGAATGAAAACTTTTCCAAGGTGCTCATGACTGCACAGATTAAACAGCTCCAAAGAAGCTTTGATGAGCTCCATCAGTAGGTTAATAATGTTTCCTGACATAACTGTTTAGTGTAGTCACGTTATTCCCAAAATGCAGCTACCAATTAAAGACTATTCAGAAATTAGTTTGTTTTATAGCAGAAGCAAACTAATTATGGTCCTTAATGTAGCTTGGGAAAGAGATTACTTTGAAAAATGTGAAATAATAAGTTTGTTGTGTTCTCCTTCTCTGTCCTTCTCTGACCTCCCAAAAAACTTGCCAAGAGTCTTGAAACGCTGAGCACAGAATTAACTGAACCAAAAATAAACTGTTGTAGGATTACATACAACAGCCCCAGTTTCCAGCAGCATCTTCTTACAAGTGACCCCTGACTATTATAATAAGTCTTTATAGCAGCTTGGAAATTGAAAATTATAACCCAGACTTGCAAAGAAACTGTGTAACAACTCCAAAGAGCTTGGAAATGAGGGCAAAACAGCTCTGCGGGATGGATTTCTCCCTGAAAGGTGGCAAAGGTTTAAAACATCCATGGTTTTAAACACTTCCCAACACGGCTCTCAAGGTTTCATGCTTGGTTGATTTTCCAACCAAGGAAAACATTTATCCACGAGAGCCCTAATTCTGAGCTCACTGAGCACAAGGACAGCTCCAGCATGGCCCATGGGAGCACTTCCAGGCCATGGCCTCTTCCACGTGTTCCCTGTGCCAGGAGCAGCATAACTCTGCCACCTACAGCTCCACACAAGTGATGTAGGTACATTTAAGTGGGATATTGGGAAAGAATTCCCGGCTGGGAGAGAGGTGAGGCCCTGGCACAGCGTGCCCAGCGCAGCTGTGGCAGCCCCTGGATCCCTGGAAGTGTCCAAGGCCAGGCTGGACAGGGCTTGGAGCAACCCGGGACAGTGGGAGGTGTCCCTGCCCATGGCAGGGGTGGCACTGGAAGGGCTTTAAGGTCGCTTCCAACCCAAACCATTCTGGGATTCTGTGACGATTACGTGCCCCCTAGAAGAAGATGGGATATGATGATCTTGGCTGATCCAGCCTGGCCTTGGACACTGCCAGGGATCCAGGGGCAGCCACAGCTTCTCTGGGCACCCTGTGCCAGAGCCTCACCACCCTCCCAGGGAACAATTCCTTCCCAATATCCCATCCATCCCTGCCCTCTGGCACTGGGAAGCCATTCCCTGTGTCCTGTCCCTCCATCCCTTGTCCCCAGTCCCTCTCCAGCTCTCCTGGAGCCCCTTTAAGCCCTGCCAGGGGCTCTGAGCTCTCCCTGGAGCCTCCCCTTTTCCAGAAGAACAACCCCAGCTCTCCCAGCCTGGCTCCAGAGCAGAGGGGCTCCAGCCCTTGGAGCAGCTCTGTGGATTCCTCTGGATTTGCTCCAACAGCCCCAGATCTGTTTTTAGCAGCTGTCTTCTGAAGCAAAGAGCACCAAGAGCTTCCCAAGGATCTCCTTCACAAGGCACTGTTGGCTGTGCCAAGCATAAAAATCACATCCATCTAGAACATCCTGCATGGAGGCCTCACCACTTCCAGAAAAGTCAAACAAACCTTCCATATCTCTCAGCAATTCCCATTTGGATCCCTCACACACAGTGTAACTCAGACTTAACTCCAACCATGAACTCCTCAGGAATGTTCAGTGTAATATTTTTCAGCCTGTAAATGTTAAAAAAACCCGCAATGCATAGGAAATGTTTCCTCTGTTTTCCTCTGCTCCCTGCTGTTCTCTGGAGCCCCAAGGGGGTTTACGTGAGTTAAATCCTAATATTCTCCATAAGATCTGACGGGGGTTTTTTAGGAAAGGGATGGGCTGGCTGCGATTCCCTGCCCAGTGAGGGGTGCTGACCAGGGGACTGAGCACACATCCTCTGAACAAACCCATTCCAGGCCTCTGAGAAGGGCAGGAAGGGTGTGGATCAGCCTGAAAGGCAATTCCTGCACAAACCAGTCTTTTTCTAATCCCATGAAAATGAACAGACACGACCCCAAAACTGCAGGCAGAATTAATTACCTGCCAAATGTGTTTCACATGCCCCGAGAACTGAGCCTCCAAGTCTCAGTAGCTCCATACACCCACAGAAAACTGCTTTTTATTTCTGTTCAGAATCGATCATTTAACCCCAGGAGGCCAAACATTCCAAGACAGTGCTTTCCAAAGGCACAATTTCCATAATTACCCAGCTCCAGCTCTACCATAAACCAGGACACACTGGGACGTGTTCTCAAAAACCCTGCCTGGCAGGTTTACAAATTTTATTAATGGTTATTTAACTCCCAAGCATTCTTCCTTCGTCATTTTCTCCCCAGGCTGTGTTGTCTGGAAATGAAGGGGAACTCTCTGGTGCAGGAGTTTCCCAGGCCTGAATTCCCAGGATTTAAGCAAAAGGTATAGAAGGTTATAGTGGATGAACTGCAATAAAGCGTAACGGAAGAGCACAGCCCATGGCTGGTCCTTTGAGGCAAAGAGCAGAGATTTTGGCAGTGGGGAAATCAGGCAGCTTCCTCAGGTCACGAGACACTATTCCCTGGAAAAACAGGGCCTGGAGCAAGCCCTGCAGAAGGATCAGCATTGTGAGGTCTCTGGTGCAGTGACTGAGCACCAGGGCAGTGACAAAAGGTGGCTTCTAAACCCCTGAAATATGTGACCCTAAACTCACGATGTCCAAAGTTACAAAACCTTTGTTTTTATAGGATTTCTTGTCACCATAACAAGTCACAGAATCGTTTAGGATGGAAAAGACCTCCGAGATCATCAAGTCCAAGTGCAGTGTGGACATTATGGTTCCGCCACAGGGTGAAACTACTCCCAGTTCGAGTCCAGGGAGGATCAGGACACTGTAATGACTTCCTGAAAAGAAGCACTTGCTGGGGTGGGAATTCCAACTGCTCAGCATCTCTGGGAACTGAGCTCTAAATAGATCATCTTCCAACACAGGGATTCAGCCACAGCTGACTACAAAAGGAAAAGCAGCACTTGAACTTCTGTTCCAAGTGTGGTGTCCTAAGGATAAGCTCAACTCCTTCTTCTACCCATGTCTGGATCAGACCAACTTCCAAGAAGGAACTGGCAGGTAACAAGAATGTGTTGGGCAGGCAGCCTCACAAGGTGCTGGAACAGCCACGGTGGCATGAAGTACCAGTGGGGGGCAGATTCTGAACTAATCCAGTGAGGAATCTCTTCCATGAAACAACACAGCAATCTTCAGTCTCCAGCAGGAAGCAACTTCCCAGAATACAGCAAAGTAGGAATTCCATCACTGTTAAAAACACTGGCCAGGTTGGACAGGGCTTGGAGCAACCTGGGATAGGGGAAGGTGTCCCTGCCCCATGGACAGGCTTTAAGGTGCCTTCCAACCCAAACCATTCTGGGATTCTATGATTCCTCGGTTCACTTTTGCCAGGAACTATCCTCTGGCAGCGCTGCTGTGGGAGAAGAGATGACCAACAAGCAGACTGGGAGGTGCAGGATAAAATTCCTGCTCGCCTCAGCCCCCAGAAGCTCCCTGAAGGCATTAATAGGGCACCGCTCCCAATGACTGATGCAACTCGTTACGGGTTTCAGTGCAAGAATCACAGCTCTGATTTATAGAACGAGACTCAAGGCAGAAAAACCCCCAAGGTGGCATCAGATAAATTGAAGAAATCAACATAAGTAGAAGAAAAGTGACCAGGAACATATAGTTAATGGCCTGAGGGCAGCATGTAATAGTGGCTCTAATTAAATATTCATTTTTCTCCCTTCACTCTGAGCGAGTGCAGCTCGCAGGCACTTTGGGGAAATAGCACAGTTTTAAAAAAAAGCAAACAGGACAAATTACTTCAGTTTATTTCTTCTGCTTCAGTTTGCAGGCCCAGTGTCCAAGAGGACTGGAGGCCAGGAGAACCTCTTGGAGTCTGCTGTGAATGAATTGCTGGGAAGGTGATGAGTAATGCCCAATCTCTTTCTCCTACTCCACCCAAAACATTTTGCAATATAGAATAAAATCAGCACATTCAAGGGTTTGTTTTTTTTTAACTCACAAAATCACTTTACTGGGTGGCCTCTTAACAACTTTCAATCGCAAAATGCTCCTCCAATTGCAGTAACAAATGCACACACCCAACTTTCAATCATTAGTCCAACCACCAACCCAGCACCACCTTCATGTTCACCATGTTCTCAAGTGCTACATGCACATGTTTTTTGAGCAGTTCCAGGCATGGTGACTTCACCAGTGCCCTGGGCAGCCTCTGTACCTGCACAGAAAACAGGCAGGAGTTTACACCGTGGCTTATTTGACGTGGCAGCAGCAGCAGTCAGTGCCAGATCACAGCAATGAACAGCAGCACTGAGTGTTCTGTGGCCCCACTTGCACAGACTTGCAGGCTCCTGCTCCGGTAAAAGCAAAGGAAATGCTCTGCAAACAGCTCAGCGTGGGTGGTTCTCCATAAATTCATCATCTTTGATACTTCCCCGAAATGATCAGCTCCTCCTTCCCAAGAATTACCGTTGTAAAAGGTGTGTGGCTGCTAAATGGGAAATGAAACGTGGTTTCAGCTGCACAAACACTGATTGGATAAATATCTTTCAAAATCATGCACATCATTTCTAGCTGAAGGGATGGAGCAACTAAGCTGCTCCAAGCCAAGTCTATCCCAGTGGATATACTTGAAGCCTGCCAGCTTCCTGGACTTAGACTCCCATGGCACGTGATCCAAACTGCACAGGATTTTATTGCTCTCAACTCAAGCCAAACTCCAAATCCCACGGCTGGAAGGTTACACAAGAACTGCGCAGCTTTAATCCCTGCTCATGAGAAACTGTCTGAAAGTCTGAGCTTACAGAGGAACGTGGCTCTGCACAAAACTTGTGTGATTGCTTCTGGACAGTGTCACAAGGTGGGCATCCCTTTGGGGACACTGCCAGCTCCCAGCAGGCACTGTCACCTGGATGCAGCCACCCCACTTTCCCTCACCATGAGATCACTGCTGCTCAATGACCCCCAAAATGATAGAACACTAAACTAGAATCATATTCAGATGGGGAAGAAGAGAAGGTGAAGATGTACCCCAGCAAACTGGGACAGTTCACAGCTGCTGCCTGCTGTTCTGCTCTGGATGTTCCTGTGGCTGTAAATGGGTATTCTGTTCCAAAATACAGACACAGGGACACTCCCCCTACACTTCATGATAGTGTATTCACACTTGTGTAAATCTGGTGTATCATAAAGACCTGCATGAGCAGTTTACAGGGCTTTAAAAGTGAACACTAAGGACTTAAAGGACAAAGGCGACGTTTTCATTCATCACCAGAATTTCCCTTAGAAAAAATTTGTATGGGAGGCAGAAGTCATTCCAATTCCAAAGATGAAGGTGTCAGCTCCATGCTGTGACCTTGCGCTGCTCGTACAAGACTCGCACAAATCAGGTCACTGCACTCACATCCGGGAGCAGCTCTCGGAGGAAGCAGCTCCCGTCAGGGCCAACTTTGAACTCACGCTCACGCCTCCCTGAGCCACCACTCACCAAACATCAGCCACACCCGGCAGTGGCACTTTGGGCAGTGACACCCCACACGTTTCACTTGGAAGCCTTTACCTGCAGAGCGGAGAGGTCGAGCCCGAAGCTGAACTTGTCCCAGAGCCCGGTGCTGCCGGGGGCCTTGGCGAGCCCCACGACGGCGTTGTGGGCAGAGACGCTGACGCTGCTCTCGGGGGCCATCAGCCTGGCTGCGGGAGGGAACTGCAGGAACAGGGAGAAGGCACCGCTGTCGGTGCAGAAGCGGACGCTGTAGTGGTGGGTGCCCACGTCCCCGCTCAGGCTGTGGGGCTGAATGCCGGGCACAAGCAGGAGCAAGGTGAGGGACGCTTCGTCCTGCCGAGCATGGAAAGGAGGGCACGTGGTGGTGGCCATCTCGCTGGGGGGGCCATCTGAGGCCTGCGGAGGGGTGTCCCCGGTGGGCATGGCTGGCTCGGGGCTGGCGATGGGGGAAGCAGCAGCGGAGCGCGGCGGTAGAGGGTCAGGGGGCTCGGTGGGTGGTTCTGCGAGTGGATCAGCAGGTGGATCAGCGAGGGGATCAGTGGTGGGGTCGGGGAGGGGTTCAGAGGAGGGGTCAGTGGTTGGATCAGCNAGTGGGAGGTTCAGCGTGGGGCTCAGCAGGCGAGTAAGCAAGGGGTTCAGAGGTTGGGTCAACGGGGGTTTCAGCCGGGGGTTCAGTGAAGGGTTTAGCGGCATCAGCAGGGGGGTCACAAAATGGTTCTACGGGGAGTTCGGCTGGGGGTCCAGCGGGGAGTCCAGCGAGGGACTCGGCAGATGGACCAGCGGGTGGCTCAGTGGGAGGATCGCAAAGTGGTTCAGGAGAGAGTTCGGCGGCTGCATCACCGGCCTTCCCGCCGCCCCACGTGCTCCGGGCCGCGCTGCCGTGTTCCGGGGGAGGAGTCGCAGCACCGCCCGCCTCTGCTACCTCTGCTGGCCCCTCAGCAGCGGGCTCGGCCCCCTCCAGCCGCTCCCCGCCCGGGGCCGGCGGTTCCCCCGGGCCGGGCGGCCGCACCACGGGCAGCGTAACCTGCAGCTGCCGCTGGGCCCGGTTGAAGGTGGCCCGCCCCCCGCGCTCGTCCACGTCGTAGGGGAGGCGGAGGCGCAGGCGGTAGGCGGGACATTGCGAGTCCAGCCGCAGCTCCCGCCCGTGGATCTCCAGCTCCGCCTGCTCGGCAGAGCGCAGCAACGGTAGCTCCACCGTCACCACCAGCTCCCTTGGCACCGGGCTGGGCGCCGAGTCGCGGCAGCACCGGTGGTCCTGCAGGTCCACGTAGGAGCGGTGACGGATGCTCCAGCGCGGCGTGGTGGGGCCGGAGGGCGGCGGGGGCGCGGCAGGCAAGGAGCCTCCAGCGGCGGGCGGCGGGGGAGCGGCAGGCGGGAAGGGGAAGGGCGGCAGCGGGGAGTCCCCGTCGTCGGGCGGCTTTGGGGCGCCGCCAGGCAGCGGAGATCGGATGATGGGTGCCTGCGGGACGCCCTTGTAGGAGACTCCTCGCAGGACGGTGGCATTGGTGCGGTCCAACTGCACTCCGCACTGCTTCTCCACGGCCTCCAGCGCCGTGTCGCAGAGCAGGCGGCGGAAGCGGGCGCTGCGGGCGGCCAGGCGCAGCGCGGCCGGGTGGAACACCACGTCGTACAGGAGGCGGCGGCGGCCGGCGGGGCGCAGCTCCTCGCGGCCCGGGGCCAGGCTGTAGGGCAGCTCCCATTGCTGCCCGCCGCGCTCGGCGCGGGAGCGCGGCTCCGCCATCAGTGCGTTGCTGCAGACATTGATGTAGCAGCGGCGTGAGCCCGCCTGGCTCGTCCGCAGCACGAAGCCTGGCGTTGGGTGCACGAAGCGCACTTCCATGCCGCGCTCCCGCTCCAGCGCCGCCACCTCCTCCTCGTACAGCCGGCGCTGCTCGGGGTCGTTCAGCTCGGCCGCGTACTCGGCGAATAGCGCACGGAACCGCTCGTCGCGGAAGGCGCGCCGGAGCCGCTCGGCCTCCTCGGCGCTGAGGTCCAGGTCGTGCAGCCGCCCCTCGCCCGCCATGGTCCCGCACGGCTCGGCCCGGCCCGGCCGGGAGCGCTGCTGAGGGGACGCCAAACAAGATGGCGGGCGTTGCTGTGGTGACGGTAAACAAGATGGCGGGGCCAGCGCGGCCGGTTGCTATGGAGACGCAAACAATATGGCGGGCTCTCAGGGCCGAGGCTTCTCCATCCCAGCTTCGCCGAGCCTTTTCCCTCTCTTCTGTGGCTTCGTGGTGGCTGGCATCGGCAGGGCTGCTTTTCCACGATCACGTCTTCATCGTTCTGCAAAGTTTGTGTTTCCCCATCCCACAGCTCTGAGCTGGCACTGCCATCCCCATAGGGAGCACATTCAGAAGTGCCAGCACAGCCCATGCTGCAATTTCAGTTTAAATCCTTGGCAGTCCAGCTCACACTTCTCATGCCCAGCCCCACTGCCACCTCAGAGCCCATATCCCAGTGTCCCGACCTTGTTCCTGCCCTGGGCTGTGCTGGGGCCATGCCAGCACAGTGGGCAGGGGGCTGTGAAAAAAGCTCCTGTAAAAAGGGTCCCCTCTGTTCTATGCCTGGTGTGGACACTTCGGGGTAGAACCACTCTGGTCTCGATGCCCACAAGCACCTGGAGCAGGTTTTGTATTAGTTTCACTCTTTCCCACCTTCCTCCATCAAGATTTCCTCCTCCCAGCCTCCCAGAAGTTCTAAAGGACCATGTCCTTGCTCCTCCTACTTCTCCTGGCCCTGTAACACTATCTGCAAATAAGTACTGCCATTAAAAAACCTTACAAATCTTTTCTAGGCCTTTCCCATCCGAAGAAAAATCCTATCCCCCATTCCCAGTATCTCCTGCAGATACTATCCAAGTATCTTCCTATCTTCTTTTTTTAAAGATGGACCTTCCCTGTTTGACACAGCTGATTCCTCCACTTGCCTTTCTTTATGCTTTACCCATTATTTTTCACTCTGACTTTACAATTTATCTAATCTGACACCAGTGTCTTTTCCTGTAAAAGTTTATTTGTGTACAAAACAAATCGGTTTTGACCTTGACATTTCTTATAAAAAGTGCATAATACATCATGAAACCAAGGCATGTGAAAACGAAGAGCTACAGTTGGCTTCACATGGGTTCATTGCCTTTTTTCAGTGCCACAGAAATTCAGAGTCCCTGAAGCTTGCTGAAAGTACCAAAGAAAAACAACAGTTAGAAGGTTTATTTTAAAAATGGTTCACAATGCTATTTTATTTCTTTATCTATGAAAGACTTGATAATATTTTCAACTATTTTAAGGTGGTTTTTTTTTTATGATTCTTTTTATATTCAAGTAAAGGTTACATGGGCTGATCCATTATTAATTCTCTAGGAAAGCTTCTTCACAAGGACAAGATAAATTTATGCTTTTCCTAATGGGTTATACCATCATTATTTTAAACAGGCAAATTTTCATCCATTGTAAGCCCTTTGATACATTTTAATAGTTTTTGGTGTTGCAGCTGGCCTTTTTCCAGTCAGTGGAATGATCAGTTGGAATGAACAAGTGCAGATTTAAAAATAGGTGAAATCAAAGCATGAAAATGGCTTCTGGTTTTGATTATCACAAAATGAACTAAAAATTGTTCCTAAATTTAATTAATTTATGTAACAACCATCATCCCCAGAAACAAATCTGCTTCCCAATTAGGTCTCAATCACTGAAAATCATACAGCGCAATCACCTTTCCTTTTACTTTTGGATTGTGCTTCCCACCACTGATATTTGTAATTTCTAAATTTATTGCTTTAGTTCTGGGCATTTGGATTTTTTACACCGCCTAAGTATGAAGCATAAGTTAAACTGCTGGAACATTCACTCTGTTTATATTACCAATTTTCTGTGATTTTTATCCTGATAATCAGAAAGTCAGCACATAAGAAGAATCTATTTACCTGTCTTCAACTGTCTTGTTGGAGGGGTAGAACACCTTGAAGGAAAATCCACTTCTGGGAAACGAACCCTGTGATGGAAAATGGGAAAACCACACTTGTGTGAGTAAAATTCTGTGCAGGGAGTGAGAGACAAGGGGGGATGTGGGAATCTTACAGGGTTTATGCAGAGGCAGTCGGTGTTGGTGACAGTGAAGGGGTCGTATTTGTCAGCAATGATGAGCAGGTCCGGCACGGGATAAACCCTCAGGGAATAATCGTAGGCCCAGAACACGGGGCTGACGTACAGCGGCAGCGGGGTCAGGTGCCCCTGGGATAAAATGGTCTTCACAAACTGCAAAAAAAAAACCAAAAAAAACCCCAAAACACTTGGTTTGAACCATTTTCTACATGCCCAGTTTCATCCCTGCACATGCCAGTCTGTGTTAATAAAGATGTTTGGAACCTGGAAATGTTTGGGGTTTTTTGTATCTCACTCCTGATTATCAATAATTTCTAGAGTAAAGCAGCAACTCTCCTCCAGCACTGAGTTGCCTTCGTTTATTGAATTGTGGGGGTTTTTAAT
This sequence comes from Dasyornis broadbenti, assembly GCA_013397935.1. Taxonomy (NCBI): domain Eukaryota; kingdom Metazoa; phylum Chordata; class Aves; order Passeriformes; family Dasyornithidae; genus Dasyornis; species Dasyornis broadbenti. The sequence continues at coordinate 411,849 of VZRN01006106.1, forward strand.
ACAAAAAGGCCTTTCTAAAGCATATCAGCCAGTATCTGAAGATGTCAAAACTGTCTCATCAATCAGACTCTCCAGGAGAATCTACTTACCTGTTCCTCCTCACCAACACTGCCATAACTTTCCTTTTTTAGGGTTTTATTCTTCATTGCTTTCCTCACAGTACCAGTTAACCACAAGACCTACACTTAAAAAAGTCTTTTCCCTGAACTGAAGAAATCATTGGATTCCCAGATGATTCTCCTTTCTTAGCAACAAAATTTCCCTCTCTCTTTTTTTTTTTTAACACTGATGGCTGAATTAAAATATGCAAAAAAGGCAGAGACAAAGCGGAGCATGCAAAAAACAACCTGCAGAAAGTGTTGCAATTCTACATTTCCTTCATGATTCCTTCCTGGAAAGCCCTGTATGAGTCCAGGGAAGTGTCAGGAATACAAATGTGCCCACAAAATCAAAGTACTTCACCGTCCACTGTGTGTTCACAGAGACACGGAGCTAAAACAACTTTCTGAGTCAGGCAAACAAAAAAAAAAACTCCGATAAAAATAAATAGAACCAGACTCCATCCATCACTGCAACGAGCCAGGACTACCTGGATCGTTCTCATCCAATCATATCAGTAAATCCCATCAGCTCCTGCTGTGGATTCATTAAGTGGAACCATAACCCAGAGCGCTGTGCTGATGTGTGGGAAGCAGGATTTCAATTTCAAGTGAGAAGACAAAACAAGCAGATGAATTTTAGGAACAGCGACGTGCTGCTTTCCTGCAAATGGCATTGGGTAACTGATCAAATCTTTAAAAAATGGTAATTTGTATTAAATTTTGCCTTTAGCAATCAGTGTTTTCTTGGCAGGACATCCATGGTTGGTGCACACATGGCTGCTCTGAAGTTCTGTGTTCAGGGATAGCTGCAGTGTGACAGAATGACTCAATACCACCAAAAAGTGTCACGATTTAGGTTATTTTACTGTCAAAATGTTAAGAAAACTAAGAACACTAAACATATAAATGCTTCTTACAACCTCTCTGGGTTACTCATGCAGAATGTCATGAAAATGGGGATCAGAGCTCCCAAAACCCAGACCTGCTGATCAATAAAATCAAAAGTCTTGGCAAAAAGTGGTGAACACAAGTCACTCACATGACTGGGAATGTCCATGTTGCTGCCTGGGAAGCGGACACAGTTCCTGCACATTTTGTTGACCAAATCTTCGCGAAAAATAATAATTTCTTGGGTGCAGTATTGAATCCTGAATGGAAAACAGCAGTGAAATTAATTAAGGTTAACCTAAAAACAAGGAGGATGCATTATAAAGTTGATCTCCCCTCTAACACAGACAAGTGAAAGAGCACATTTGAATGAAAATACTTTGCCTTCTGATTCAGAAAAAGCATGACGCTTTTGAGCAGGATTTTTATACTTAATATCAATTTTTTTAGCACTACTTTTATCACTAATAAGACGTCTTAATATATTGAATAGTTACAATTTGTGCAAGTGAAGAATTCTATTAATTTGAAACATTTAAGGCAAATTTCCCCAAAATCTGTAGGTTCTGAAAATTGTATTTGCACATGTTTGTCATTTAGTTTAAAAATTAATAATAATAATAAAAATAATAGCAGCAGTTACCTGCAGGGATTTGTGGTGAAAACTGAAAATGGCACCAGCTGTCTGAATTCCTGAGTGATATATTCAGCCAGGGGGGGTCTGAAATAAATACCAGCAGATGCATCAAGAAAGACTCTTACCTTCTTTAACTCAAATTTAACTGAAAATTCCAAGATTTGACGAAGTGAAGCAAACTGACCTTGGCAAAATAGAACCAGGACCAGGATCTTCAGGGCCAGGGACAAACACAAATCGGCTACTGCAAAAAAAAAAAAAAAATTCAAGGAATCTCTTTTATAGAAACTGATCCTAAAAACTAGGTCTGATGTTCTGAATTCAAAGATCAGGAGCCAGGAAAGTATTCCAGCGAGAGACCTTGGCTCCTCATTAGCAGTTTCCATGCCCAAGCTGTTTGAGATAAAATCAAACCCTTACCCTGCTCCCAAAACAAACCTGCAGGCCTGTTACAAAACCAGCTTGTTATCTGATCACAGCTGGCTCACAAGACAGAGAAAATAGGGTAACTCTAAGCTTCTTAAAGTAATTAAAGGTTTCACAAAATAAACAGATTTCCCTTTGCTCTGTACCTTTTATGGATGCTGGGATATTCACATATAATATCTGCCAGAGCCTTCAAAGAACCTGGAGTCAGGGAAAAACAGGACATGACATCTGGTTAGAAATAAACCACCCCTCTAGTGCAGTGCACTAAAAAAAAAAAAATAGGCGTTTATTTTCTGCTCTCTTCATTCGTTTGCCATCATTATTTTAATTCAATGCACATGTCTGGCTGTTTACAAAGACTCCCCTACCTTTCAGGGACTGGATTTGATTTTTTCCATATGGCGCAGATGAAAAATTTCCACAGAAGAAAAAGCAGGTGGGAGGTGCAGAGGAATAACCTGGAAAAAGAGAGGATCTGTGAGTGTATCCATTCACTTCAGTCCCTTCCAGCACTCAGCCCATTCCAGGAACAGCAGAAACTGAAACAGCACTTCAAGCTCTGCTGCTATTAATACACCTGAATGATTTTCTTGACACAGGCTGTTTTTAGCTCTAAAAGGTGATGGCAATGTACAAATGTCACTTCAAGGGAGCCCTCTGTCATTTACAGGCTCAGTTCCAGCATTGTTTGTGTGTATCCAACCACTGACCCAGTCAGAGAATTATACTAAGTGCAGTTATAATAAATAATGCAATTTAAAACGTATTATTCCCTTCAAGAGGAAAACAGCAAGCAGGCAGCAATGGATTGCTGTTAACCTCCATGATCATCCCAGTTCAAGGGCTCTCCCAGCATTTAATTCCCCCTTTGGCATTACAAAGCAACAGTAGCTGGAATTGCCTGAGCAGTCTGAGGATCTGATGAGTGCTCACAAGCTCACTAATCACCCACTTCAGAGCAAAGGGGGAAAAAAGAAACCCGATTCCCATCCTGAAATAAAAATAGAAACAGCTACTCAGGCATTCATCTCACATCCCTGTTACTCTCCATCTTCCCAACACACAGGATCACACTTGGATTTACTTCACTGGTTTTCAAAGGGGCTGGTAAATAGAACAGAATTGCTTAGACCAGAGAAATGGCCCATCAATATTTTTCCTCGCTCTTCCCCTCAGCTGCTCATTTGGTTTATAATGATGAAGGTTATCACTTGCCTGTTAAAGTCTCAAAATAGCAAATGCAATGTCTGCATCTTTGCCAGGTGAGTTCAGCACACGAATCTCACTGACCAGTCCCTTTATCACTTCAGCTCCTGCAATCTCGGGTCAGGCCCAGTTTGCCCCAAGGATTTGCCACTTCTGATCGAGATGCTGAACTGGTTTTGTAACTTCTGCTGGACTGTGCTAATTTGTGTCCAGTTTGCTTTTGGTGAGCAGTATCCCACCCTGAATTCTGTGCTGTTTATTTTTAAACCACTCACTCTCTCACACTTCCATTCTGCCCGAGGCAGATGGGACAAGCTGTTCCTAAACTGCTGCGATACAACTAAACACTTCATAAATGCCGGTTTTCCCAATGTTGTCCACATTACTAATCACAGAATCCTGGAATGGTTTGGATTGGAAGGGACCTTAAAGATCATCCTATTTCACCCCTGACATGGGCAGGGACACCTTCCTCTATCCCAGGCTGCTCCAAGCCCCAATGTGCAACCTGGCCTGGAGCACTTCCAGGGATCCATGAGCAGCCACAGCTTCTCTGGAGACCCTGTGCCAGAGCCTGACCTCCCTCACAGCCAGGAATTCTCTCCCAATATTCCAGAAGCAATGCTCATCTCTCTGAACTAAGGAGCTGTCTTTAAGCCAAGCCCAGGAAGAACTTTCAGGAGCAGGGGAAACATTCTTGTCACAGCCCATAAAAGGCTACTGGTCAAAACACTATTTGTACTAAGAATTCATGAAAACAAATGATGAAAACAAGGTTTAGAGTCAAAGCAATTCTCACCTACCCGAAAACATCGTGTGAAGCTTTTCCAGCACTTCCTCCTGGTCCAGCCACACATCAGAGACAAACACAAACATGGCATCTTCATTCTCCTCCTCCAGCTGCTTCAGTTTTGCAGAAGCCTTGACTGAAGTTGAAGAAGGCCCTCCAAAGAAGTTTATATTCCCATAGAAGGCTCTGCATCATTAGAATGCTCAAGTTCAAATCCCAGAATCCCAGAACGGTTTGGGTTGGAAGGGACCTTAAAGCTCATCCCATTCCAGCCCCTGCCATGGGCAGGGACACCTTCCACTATCCCAGGGATCCATTCTCTCAGCAACAAGGAATTTATTATTTCCATGTAACAGTTACTTGGTTTTGCAATTGAGAAGGCCTTACATCCCAATTTCCATTAATATGCAGAACCCAAAGACCTTTGGAAGGATTTTTCTGCCAACACTACAGGCTTTAGTGCCTCTAAGTCCCAACTTTCTTCCTTAATATTATATTTATTTTAAAGCATTTGGGGAGGAGGAAGAATAACATACTTGAATGTCAGAGAAATTATGAAATAACAATGATCCTACTTAGAAACCTGTAAGAAAACATGGAGTGAGGCTGCCAAAAGTCAGTTTTATACCTCGTGGTAGCAGAAGGCTCAGTGGGCGGGAATCCAAAAGCGTTCACATGAAAAACTTCATCTTCATACCAGCCTAAGAGGTTTTGGAACAGCAAAATAACCCTTAAGTTTTTCTAAGAGCATCATGTCCTAGACATTAGTCAGAGAGTTGGCAGCTGTACTGCACTGCCAGTCCCCAGCTCCATCAATCCCTCTCTTGTGAGAGATCCAGTCCCAGAACCAGACCGCGGAACGATCCGGCTGGAAAAAGGGCTGAGCAAGAAACCAACTTTTTTTTAAACCCAGACATTTCTGTGAATGGATTTGCTGCACAGCCACATCAACAGCCCCTCAACCCAACCAAGGGGGAATGCAGGGGAACAGGAATCGTTTTGCTGGCCCTGTCCTGGAAGGGTCCCCATTCAACTGCACTTTGTCTCGAGGACTGTCCCACTGTCAGAGCAACAGAAGGAGCAGGGTGGCATTTATCCCCACTCGCATTTCTGCTCCCAACTTCTACTTACTCTCTGCATTTTAAATATAAAACACACTAGAAAACAGACTGAGATTATGTATCCTGCACAGAGGAACATTCCACAAACAGAAAGAGCCATTTTTCTGCTAAAACAAGGCTCCAAAACGGCAAGCTCTTACATCACCCTAATGAGAAGCCTCATTAAAGGACCAAAGCTTTGCCAACACAAAGCAGCATTTTCAGATTGTTAAATCATTCTGTTTGGTTATTTTAGGCTGTCTTCCTAATCCTGTCATAGCTTCTTCAAGCATGCCGGGGCCAATCCTCAAAGCTGCTACAGGGCCTCACACCCCCCAGTACCCTCAAATTCCTGCTCTCTGCCTCTATAGGTCACAGCAAAAGCTTAGGGCCAAAAATCTCAGTCACAAACTCACTGATGGTCGTCAACATGAGACTTGTCTGCTCAGCCACATCTGGCAGCCACAGCTTTAACAGAATAATTTGTTACAAACTACAAAAACCCAGTCTGCTTTACCTTCTGCCAAAACAAAGCAGGATTCAGTATATAACCCACTGTGGAACTGGTGCAGGAAGGTTAAGGAGTGTATTTTTCTTAGATCAGGACTCTTAAAGTAGGTTCTTTAGCCAAAGTTTGCTTTCCAGCTGGTGCAATGTATTTGGACAGCACTGAAAGTTCACAGGCTGCCTGAAAAGCCTGGCAAATCCCTGGTACCTAAGTCCAGAGAGAGCCCACAAACAGGAACAGGCTCTGCTTCCATGGGGAGGAAAAGTGGCTGTGTCCAAGAGAAAGGGCACGGAGCTGCAGCAGCCAAGGAATTGGAAACAAAGGAGAAAGACAGAGCTGCAACTCTGAATATAAAATTTTTAATGGGCAGCATTGATTTACTGCTCAATTTAAAATTCTGCAGCTCTACAGGAAATTCCTCCAGCTCTTCCATCACAGAGAAAGGATATTGCTTTACTAAGGTCTAGCTGGACCACTCCTGTGGGATCTTCTAGGAAAAATTTCCCCTAAAAAACAGGACTCATTAATAAAGAAAAATACACACAAACATACAAATGCTGCCATCAGAAGTATCTATCAGTCAGCATTTAGAAATAATTTGGCTGGTTTTAATATTTTAAGCTGGCAAGAAGTGAAAATAATGTAGTTTACAGTAAGTGTATCTCAGCAGCCTCCCTTTGAGCTGCTGCAGTTGGGACTGCTAGTGCACCCCTCCCTAAAATCACAGTCCAGGGCACTGGCAAGTCCCAGCACAGCCATGAGAAGCTCCAGCCTTTCAAGAAGGGACATGCCTAAAAATCCTAACTGTTTCTGGTTGCTGACATAAAGCATTACAAAATCCTGTAGTGAGAAGAAAAAGACATTTTCCACACACACTGGCACCAACTGCTTGTGAAAAAGTCTCTTCGAATGGGTCGAGTAGTGATATTTAAATATTTAGGTTTTCTCGTTTTTAATGTATTATAGCACTGAATGAGCCGTGAGCAGATACTCCACAACAAAAAGCAACTCACCTCCTTGAGCTGAGTGATCATCCCAAGCACAATCACTTCTCCCACTTTAGCTGTATTGCCCAAGAGAGTTTCTACTGTCTTTAGCTGGAAGCAGAGGCAAAGAATCCGATCAGAATTAAATCAAACTCTCCAGGAGCCTTTTCTTAAGCAACACAAAGTCCCACATAGGACACAGCTTTACATAAACACACAAATGAGCTATGAGAGGATACAGGCTCATTACAAAAATCAGAACCATATTTCTGAATGTGGCTTAGGGAAAGATTCCCAATAATGCTGCTAGCATAAAGGACTGCCGGGATTCTATGGCTTAGAACTGGATTAAAACTGAAAAGAACTCCATTTTTTACCTGGAATTTGCTCTTGCTGTCATCAGGATGAGCAACGACTGGTGAAGGAGTGAACAACTCATGTCTGTGAGTCCTCTGCAGAAACCAAAATTGAAGTGATTCAGTTTAAAAATAAATGAGTACTGTCAAAAAGCCAGTTTGCTACAACCACTATGCAAAATACCTCACAGAGCTCTTACTCTATTTCATCCAGGAACTTTTAATAATTCAGTTTTTTCCGCAAGAATTTATTTCTAAGAAACAGATGATCGATAGCAGATAACAGATAACAAGACTAAGCCTTAAAAATGTGTCATGAAAGCATCTGTAATGCTGCTAAACAAAGTCATTTGTGACAATCTGGAAGGAAGAGAGTTTATGAGGCAAAGAGGCGCAACAGCACGATGTATTTTTGGAAGAAGATGTAGGATATATCCCTGTGGACACCTGCAGAGTTTGCTGACCTGCTGGAGGATGGAGTAGCGCTCCCGGTACAGCTCTGCCTTGTCTCTGGCAGTCCCAAATAAACTCGGCCCGGGGAGGTCAGTCATGGACAGGCTGTGAGGAGTTTAACAAAACCGCAATTTAAAAAAGGGACATTGCACACATAAAATGAATTCTCGATCTAAAGGGTCTGGGAGGCTGCAAAAGCTACACCATGCTTTAGTTACTCCACGAGGGCCATTCCTGCTCAGGATCCTGTGTTTCTGCATTTTGAAGCTACACCCATTTCATTCCCCTCTAACTCACAGGCCTTGAGATTTATCCTTCCACCCAAAGAGGCCTCTGCAGAAATCCAGTTAAAAAAAAGCAGTTATGCCTTTAAGCAGTTGTGAACAAGAGCATTATTCCTCCACTTTCTCCAACTCCCAGGTTCACCAGCTGCTCCTAATTTTTCTTTTTTACCATTTAGAGCTTTCCTTAGAAACCCCCCAGGGCTTCAGGGAGCTGCAAGATACAGACCGAGAAATAAATACAGATGACAGACAGAACAAATTTATTAAAATAATAAATTTAAACAGGCCAATGTGAGAAAAAAAACAACCCCAAACTACCTTTAGTGATGTATGTCCTTAGCCTCACTGTCTTTTTTATTCATTAGGTGGCATAAACTTGGTTTATGGTCTTAAACATTTATTACCTTTCTCACTCAGGCTTCAGTTGAACAGACCCGAGAGGGAAAGATTAAAAACAGACTTATAACCATATAGCAAGAGAGGCTTTGTTCTTAAAACAAGAAGTGCTTGAAATTTAAAATACAGGAGACTTACGGCAGAAACTTCTTTCTTTCTGAATTATAAATATAACGTGGGATATCGAAGGCTCCAATAATGTTGAAAACACTTTCTCTGAAATAAGAACAGTTACAGCATTACCTGAATGTTACCTTCCAACCAAACTATTCTCTGATTCCATTAAGTGGATGAAACAGACAGTAACAAATATCTTGGCTGAAATGACTTTCGTTTTGTTCACTACCATCACCATTTCTCCTGCATCATTCTGTTTTCTATCCTATTTTATATTCTATTTTCTCCTGCATCTCTTAGTTAAATAATTAAAGAAAGCTGTCCCTGTGATCTGTAGAGCTTTTCCCTTCAGGACTCCGCACTGAGAATCTGTACATACAGATTTCTCTTCACTTCTGGAGCGAAAAAAATAAATATATTAAGTAGCAAAAGCACCACAAAAAGTCACACTCAAACCATCTGCATCATAAATGTTCCAGTGACAAGGAGCAAAGTTAAAACCAAATTTTCTCCAACCTGAGAGGCTGTGGGATGACAGTATCTAATTGACATGCCCAGCAAAACCTTCTCTTTTCATGCTTTTAATCACGATGTGAACACTAAAGGAAACACATCCATCAGGATCGCAGAGTTCTCAGGAACTCCAGTAATTGCTCCACACTTTGTTATCACAGAAAGGAAATCAATCAGGGCTTCAAAAAACTAAACAAAAAAGCAGGAGCAGGCACCCCAGAGGAAAACTTTTCCAAAGTGCTTTCAGAAAAGAAAGGCACAAAGTCAAGCTGAGATAACTTTCATGTAGAGCAAAGCAAATAAAGGCACGGACAGAAATATTGGTTAATATTCAACCTGCAGCACACACAGAACACGACCACAGCAGCTAAATGGCAGAATGGCAGATTATATTTAGCACCCCCTGGAGGCCCATCCATGAGAACCAACGCTCCAAGGAGGAACCTGGAGCAAAGGCAGCACCAGGAAGACAAAAGCACAGAGCACTGACTGCACGTGTAGCACTGCAGACACTCATTTCCTGAGGAGGAATAAGGAAATGACACCAGCTCCCAGAACCCCCCAAAAAATTTATAATGTCACCTTACATCATCTCATCAGGGGCCCGGCTGCATTCCTGGACAGCTGCTTCCACTGTGGGCTGTTCAATCATATTAGATGACACTGGAGAGAAAAATTCCAAGGATTCAAACTGCAGCAAGGAAGGAAGTAGGTCTCAAATGTTCTACACAAAATGGTTGAGTCTCCTCAGAGGAATACACACAAATAAGCATGCTTTCTGTAAGCTAATGACACACACTGTTTTACAAATGAATCTTAATATTGCCACCAAAAGGACACTTTCCTAGGGAAAAAAATGTTCCACACACACACTGTGCCCATCATGAATTCCCTAAACACAGAGATGAAGACAATTATAATTTATGCAAAGCTGCCAAATACATTACAAATGTGTTAGAGCTGAACTTTCACATTCTGGAGGTGAATTTGGTTTCAGAACATGATCACACCCATTGCTGCCGTAAGTATTCCAACACAGCTTTGGAGATTGGCACATTGTTGTTTTCATGGATTGAAACTGATAACTGGAAGTAGTTTGAAGGCCTCACCACCCTTACAGGGAAGAATTCCTTCCCAGTATCACATCTAACCCTGCGCTCTGCCAGTGGGAAGCCATTCCCAGAGTCCTGTCACTCCAGGCTCTTGTGATCATTCTCCATTTTAATATTTAAAATGAGTTTCAGGTACAAAGACATCCAGGCAAACTTTTAGGATTTAGGATTATAAAAAATTGTACTACTCTTGGAAAAGTCATGATATTCTACGCTGCCAACACTTTAAATGGCACAAATGTCTTCCGCTGACACTGCAAGCTTCAGTGTTTAACAAAAATAAAAGGCCAACAAATACATTTATCTCACTCAACCCCTTAGACTACAATGACACCTCAGTGCCTCTGCTGCCAATAACTGTCTTTGGCTAGATAACATCATAAATGCCAGGAAAACTTGCTTAAGAAAAAGAAATTGTTTACTTACAAGGCTGTTTTTCAACTGCGTCGATGACATTTTCAATTACATCGTCAAGCTCTCCTTCACTGATGGACTGAAAAGCTTCGGTGAGATACTTCAGGGCATCCCTAGTCCCAGAGAAAGCACAAAAAGCAATTGACATTCAATAGTTTATACAAACTGGGCTGATTTTGGCAGGTGTGCACATCATCACCACACGGCTTGTGGTTAAAAAGTAGAAATAATTAGTATTGCGTAATAGCACACTGGTTTAAGTCAAAGAAAAAAATCATTGGGTTTGAAAATATCAGGGAAAAGAAGTGGATATGGAGAACCAGAATTCATACAAATAAGCCCAAGATGGAAGGCACCTTTGGAGATCATGTGGGCCAAACTTTTACCGAAGCAGGGCTTGGGTTATGCTGTCCAGGGCACTGTCCAAAATAATGACAATCCCATCCACAATACAAACAAAATGGAATTGATATCAACACACAAGAAAGAAAGGGAAAATAAGAGCGATGGAGACCCAGTCTCTTATAAATCATGACACCTTCCACTGCAAGCAGGAATCACTTTCCATTGACCTTGCCATCTCTAAATTATATATACTATTATAGTTGAAAATATACCATTCCTGTCTTTGGAACTGTTACTTCCTCCTTTGGAAATGCCATTTCTTCCTCTAGCAAGGAATGCTGAGCACAGGACTGGCAAGTACAATTTGGGAAAGAGCTCGCAGAGTTATCACGGTCAGAGGCTGACAAAAAACCCAACGAAACAGCCGGCACCAGCATCAGGGAGGGCTCCAAGAGGAGTCCATGGGCAGCTTTTGGTGGCATCAATGGTCATGGCAGGAATGGATGGCGGGATGGCGGGATGGCGGGAAGGAAGGAAGGAAGGAGCGG
>VZRN01006106.1:427532-441112 GCA_013397935.1 Dasyornis broadbenti
GCTCCGAGCGCCTCGTCCCGCGGCCCTTTCCCTGCGCGGGGTGTCCGCGACCAGCGTCCTCCTGCCCCGCCTCCGTCACGGAGCACGTGTGGGGAAGGGCTGGTGGAGCCGGTTCGCTCCCGGCCCCTTCCAGCGTCGCCTTCCTGTGTCCCCTTCGTTCTCCGTGCGCTCAGCGCGTCTCCCTGCGGGCCTCAACGGCTGTAATTTGCGGCTCCGTTTTTCCAGGGTGTAATTCGTGTTCTTGTTGCCGAGTCCCCGCATTTTTTATTTATTAGTAGTTGTGTGGTGCGTACGGTGTGTTTTCCTCCCGCAGAAAGCACTGTTGTCACCTCAAAAACAAGCTGGTGGCAGGCTAAACCCCACAATTTCTTTTTTTTTCACTGAAAGAACACTTCTAGTTCTTTCATAAGTGAATCCTTGTGTGTTTTAGCTCTATGAATTCCGCCCAAAAGAGAGCTAAGAATGATAATACATTAAATACATCCACTTCATTTAGCTTGTTATTTTTCAGCATATGTTTATCTGTTTATCTTATCTGTGCACATTGGCCATAAAATTGAAAATACCCGTGGTTGGTGTAATTCCTGGTCTTGATCAGGTGGAAACTCTATTTCTATAAACATATTTCATATTCTGTCTTTATTTTTCATGGGCTAAAGTAACTTTAAAATGTTCAAGACTTGTCCTATACTCCACTAAAGAATTCTAGTTGGAGACTCCTGGATTTAATACTCTATTAATAAATATCCCCTAAATCACTGGTGATCTTTAGTAGTTTCCTATGCTCTGGTCTTTAAAACTGAGTTTGACCTAGTGAGCACAGTGTTTTCCAAGGTTTTCTAATAAAAATTGTGAGTTCATGGAACAGTCAAAACAGACAATGTATATTGAGTTTAGCAGATGAAATTTGCAAATGTTCTTAGTAGTTTCACATCTTTATCTGTTGAGATTGCTATGAAAATTATTGCTCTTTAAGCAGCCCTTTACACAGATAAATCATTTTTCACGTGTTGTGGGTGGACTTCTGCCCAGCAAACTTTATTTTTGGCATCAGTGTGTTTGCTCTGGGCTGGTTCTAGAGCAAGTGCTTGACCTCTGACATATCCAGATTAAATTGAGTCAATTTGTGCACATTGCAAAGCTGCCAGAGTGTGTAACAGCAGAGCAAAGGTACCTGGCAGAGTAAATGTACCAAAAATAGGATGTACCTGCCTGCTTGGCACCTTTCAGAGTGAGAAAGTCATAATAAAACATGATTTGAAGGCAAGTAATCAATATCAGTAACTGAATTGTCACTAATTAAATTTCAGTTTTGTGTTTAACTTCTTCACATTGATTTAATTTTGATCCAGTTTTTCTTTATTTACTGACTCTGGCTGCTTACTCACTGTCAGGCTTTAATTCCTTTCTAGTGCCAAGGCAGTAATTAATGCTGTAGTTGTTACTCAGCGTGAGTACTGCATTTTTTTGGGCTTCATTCTCATGTTTGTTGTTTTTCCTCATCATTATTTCCCAAATCATTTTTCTTTCTTAATGACCTCTGTTCGGGAGTCTTCATGAATCTTTTTTCCAACAGAGGAATTAATTTTCTCCTTTATATTTGACATTTTGGTCTTTCAAGTTCCTTCCTTCAGCTGCTGCAAGTAACTTTTTGTGTTTTCAGTCCGCTTTTTATATTCTGGTTTTTATTCTACGTTTTTCCACCATGCCAATGGAAATGCCTCCTAATCAAAAGTATCTCCCACAACAAAAGAAAATGAGTTTTAATGCAGGGACTTCAAATCTGGTTGATGTTGTTGCGCATCTTTTTTTGGTGAAATGTTAAGTGGGTCAATCTGTGCCTTTATTGAGAAGTCCTGAGGAGGAATTAAGTCATTCATATTAAAAATAAATTAGTTTAATGATCAGAGCAGTAACACTGGGGTGTGACTTCTGCTCTGGTGGAAGATTTCTTTAAGATTATTCAGTGTTGCTAAGTAACATGGCTTGGCATTTCATGTTCAGATGTATGGTGTGGAAAGCAGAACTGATTTAACATTTGCACGTTCCCCTTTTAGTCAATTGAAGAAAATGAAGTTTATCTGCCCAGTGATGAGCTCTGGATCTATGACATGGACAGTGGGCTATGGCAAGTGGCATCATTTTTATTTAATTATTACCTAAAGCTGATTTTTGCAGAGATGACACTGATCTGCAGTCAAAAGGCTTCAGTGACACTGGTCGTGTAAATTAGCAGTTGTTTCACGTAAACACTGAAGGACAGACCTGTGCTGCAAATTAACTTCAGGAAACACATTCATTGCTAGAATCTAATTATTGTGTTCAAGGGGATGTTGGAAATGGTTGGCTCAAGGCTCTGTTGACACAGGTGCATTTGCTGGGCAGTTTATTTTGGCTTAGTTTTTCATACATTAACTTTTATGTTAGAATGGTGAAACACTGGGGACTTGGGCTCTTGATCTAGTTACAATTATATATTATTTTTTAATATTAATTGCATATACAACTCAACTCAGAAATAACTCATATCTTCCCCTTTTTCCTTTCCTTCCCCCTTTTTCTTTCCTTCCCCTTTTTTCCTTCCCCCATTCTTCTTAACCTGTTTCTTCTTTCCTTCCTCCCCTTTTCTTCCTTCCCCATTTTTTGTTTCTTCCTCCCCCTTTTTCTTTCTTTCTTTCCCCTTTTTTTCTTCCCCTTTATTTCTTTCTTCCCACTTTTCTTCCTTCTTCCTCTTTTTTTCTTTTTCCCTCTTTTTTTTTTTCTTTTCTCTCCTTGTTCTTTCTTCCTCCCCTTTTTCCTTCTTTCCCCCCTTTTGGCCACTTTCCTCTTTCCCCCCCCCTTTTTCCCCCTTCCTCCTTTCTCTCCCTTTCTTTTCTCTGTTTCTCTTTTTCCTTTCCCCTAAGTCTCCCCCCTCTTTTCCCCCCTCTTTTTTCTCCATTTCTTTCCCCCTACATACCATGCTCTGCTGTGGGGACGGGGCTGCCCCAAGTCCCTTCACACCCCCTTGGTTTTCTCTGATGTCCCAGTCCAGCTGTTTGTGCTCAGAGGGAGCTGGGATCAGGAAAGTGATCTGGGTTAAAAATAGCTTTTTTTTTAAGGGTTATATTTAACCAGGATCTGCTCTTTCACAGCGCAGACAGTTTTACACGTGCAGCTGAGTGCAGAGCACAGCAGGAATTAGGGAGCCTCAAGTTTTTCATTTCTGACATCACAGCAATGCCAGATTCTCATTTCAGGAACTCTTGGAGTTTATAGTATTTCCAGGTTTTGAACAATTAATGTTTCGGCTCTACTAAAGCTCTTTTAATATGAATTTTCACCTTCAGGAAAATCAGGATGCTTTATAAACACACAGTATCCACCTGGAAGTTCTCTTCCACCACATGAGCCCACCTTCAGCTGCAGTTCCTAATCCTAGTTACGGCCAAAACTGTGTTTTCACCTTTAAGTCTAAAAATTCTTAATACATCTGCTTGGGATTGTTCCATTTTGGCCAATTCGAAGGGGCTTAATGTATTTTTTTTTAATTGCAGGACAATGCACCTGATGGAAGGGGAGTTACCCACCTCCATGTCAGGGAGCTGTGGGGCGAGCATCAATGGGAAGCTGTACATTTTTGGGGGATTTGATGATAAAGGATACAGCAATCGGGTATTGTAGTCATTTTTCCCCCCATAACGTTTGATTTTAATAAGTACTAATCCTGACTTTGCTGTTTATCTGATGTATTTATATCTGAATTAAAAAGAAATTTGAGGAAAAGCTTTATTTTTCCAAAACTTTCTCCGTTTTTCTGGTTTTATGCCAGCGCTTTCCCAATTAGTTTTTTAAAAATAGTTTGACAACCTTGAGATGAATCTCAGAATATCACTTTTACTTCTGCTCTTTGATAGCAATTCACTGTCTTAAATAATTAAGGTTAAAATAGAGAAACCAGTTTTCATTGTAACTGAAAACTGAGTTAGCAAAGTAGAGGAAATCAGTTGTTTTATCATTTAATGTAAATAAAGTCAGAGTTCACTCCTGACTAGAAAATCAGGGAAATGGAGCCTCTCATCAATTTTTCTGCCAATTCTCACCCTTTAACTGTGTTTTTGTGGTGTATTTGGCATTGTAAACTCACTGCCAGTTCCTCTTTCTTATTTCCAGGCTCCTGGGGGTGGTGTGTTCTTCTTTCTGGTGGTGATTGGTGCTTTATACTGAAAACGTTGTAATTGGGTTTTTTTCCCCTTTCAAGCTGTATTACGTCAATTTGCGAACAAAAACCGGAACCTACAGGTGGAAAAAAATCACAAATTTTAAAGGTCAGCCTCCCACACCACGTGACAAACTTTCCTGCTGGGTGTACAAGAACAGGTAACACATTAAAAATATTTAAAATGTGTTAATTGTAGGGGGAAAGTGCTGTAAAGTGAAGAGCACACAGGTTTGGGACACGGGAAACTCTAATTTTTAGCTTGACTTGCTGGGGGATTTTGTAACAACTTCGTACCAGAATTTCCTCCCATGTGAGCTGAATTAATGGTAAGTAAAATAAAACCCCGCTTTAGGAGAGGGGTGGGATATTTAGGGAAAGTTTGTGGAATGATTTATACTTTAGAAAGTCATTATGTATCTATTTTATAGTTTTAACACATTCAAAATCAATATAAAATTACTTCCCCTGTTACCTTCATTATTTTAAGCATTAAATCATGACCTGCAATAAATACATTTAGTGTATTTTCAAGGATTTTAACAGCTGACAACTGCAAAGGCATTTCAGTGATTATCTTTATCTCCTAAGAGCTGAGTCAGCCCTTAATTTGGCATTTGGGTTGCAAAAGTGACTACGTGTGTTTAGAAAACAGACTTGGCTAAACAGAAATACTCCAGATTTTGTGTTTATTACGGAAAATGTCTGGATAACGAGGCATAAGTGATCGCAAGGAGGTGCCACGTCAGTGATTTGCTATTAAAGCTGTTACAAACAAATCAGAATGTGATTTATAGCGAGCGTTATCGAATGTAAATGATTTCTCTGTTTCTGGGCTCCACATCTGAAGAGGTTTTGCATAAGCTGTGCAATGCCCCTGGGTTCTGCATCCTGGGTTTGTAATTCTAATTTAACTGCTAGAGAGAGGAAGATTCCGATATTTGAGCAACTCCTTAGCTGTTAACACAAGATTATTCAAAACTAAAGGCATTTATTCAGGGTATCATGTCTGAGTAGCTGCATGCTGAGAAAATCGCCTGTTTTAGATGACAGAGTGGAACCTTCTCATTTAAAAAAGATTTCCACCCTTTCCTGGGTGGAATATTGGGCTGGGAGGTGTCTGATGATCCCTGCAGTGGGAGATTCAATAGTGCTTGGTTGAAAAATCTCATTTTTAGGCAGAGAGAGAGCCTTTTGTATCCCAGGTAGTCTGTGGGACAAACCTTGGGAACATTTCTTGCCAAAACACGGACACAGAAGGCCAAGAAATAGAACAGGAGCACAGGAATTTCACTGGGGAAGGGCAGGAATTGGAGCAGAAGGAGGCATTTCACTGTCCTGGGTGTTATTCCCCATTTTTCCCTGAAAACAGCACTGATAATAAACTTTTGGGGAGAGGAACAGAGGCTTTGAGGTATCTTGGATTTCTTTCCTTGTTGGTTTCAAGTCAGGCTTGTTGAAAGTGTAGCTGTGACCTTCACCTGCTTAAGGTTTGCATCACCAGGTGCAAGATGGAATATTTTCATTGTTTATATTATTGCTAGTGCAGTAGTAACCCAAAATACTAATTATTACGGCTCGTCCACTTTAATCTTATTTACAGAA
The DNA here is from genome assembly GCA_013397935.1 of Dasyornis broadbenti. Classification (NCBI taxonomy): domain Eukaryota; kingdom Metazoa; phylum Chordata; class Aves; order Passeriformes; family Dasyornithidae; genus Dasyornis; species Dasyornis broadbenti. The sequence continues at coordinate 433,333 of VZRN01006106.1, forward strand.
CAGCTCAGTGAACTGATTTTGTTGTTGTTCCAGGCTGATCTACTTTGGGGGCTATGGCTGCAGGAAGCACAATGAGCTGAGCGATTGTTTCGATGTCCACGATGCATTTTGGGTGAGAGATTTGTCCCCATTGCCACTGATTTATCCTTTCTGACTGGGGAAAAAAAAGAGCCTTTCTACTACCCTTGATGAGTAGGAAAGTCTGTCTGATTTTCTTTTTATTTATAGCATCAGCAGAAATGCAAATTTGAAATCTTTTTAAGATTTGAAATTCCAGATATTGCACGTTGGGAGTGGTGGTGGTTCCACATATTCCAAGTTCCCAGGGCTGGGCTTGGACTGCAATGAATTAAATGCTGAAAAAGGCAGGATTTTAATCTGAAGACATATTTTAAAGCTGAAACTCCCATAAAATTTTAGAATTTCTTTCTTCGAAGTAAAAATACAGAATTTACAGCTTCCCAAGCCTAACTGATAAATATTCTTAGTTAATGTATTGAATTTGTTCTCCAGAAAGATGCCTGGATTATCTGCTCTCCTACAGTAATTTATTATAATTAATACAAAGGTGACTGAGCAGAGTATTGACAGGAAGCTCCTGACATCAAATGTTAGAGATCGACACGCTGGAATTATACATAAAATATTACATTATATAGAAAATAAAGATTTTATGCGATCTTTATTTCTTAGTGTGTTACAGTAAAATGTAGAAGGTGAAATTTGTCTGCTGCAGTGTCTGATAGTGGGGCCCAAAGCCAATTTTCAGGTGTCAGCAGCCTGAACATCCCTGGGTGCTGCTGACCTTCAAGCAGAGCTGAGCTGTGCATCATTATTGAAAATATTACCACATCTTCTAATGAAATTAAAACTACTTTAGTTTATTTTCTGTTTTGAAAGATCCCTTTCACGTTTGTATACCTTCAATTAGCAGAAAGGTTTTAATTTTTTTTTTTTATTTTTTTTAAATTTCTTCCTTTTTTAGGAAGGACAGATTTTCTGGGGATGGCATAATGATGTTCATGTTTTTGATACAACCACACAGACTTGGTCTCAACCAGCAATTCGAGTGAGTGGTTTTTAGTCTCATCTCTTGACAAAATTGTGATTTTTACTGTGTTTTGAATAATTATTGTGCTCTAGAAATTGATGTTGGGAAAAGTCATTTGAAGGGACATCTTCCACTATCCCAGGCTGCTCCAAGCCCTGTCCAGCCTGCCCTTGGACAATTCCAGGGATCCAGGGGCAGCCACAGCTTCTCTGGGCACCCTGTGCCAGGGCCTCCCCACCCTCCCAGCCAGGAATTCCCAATTCCCAAGATCCCATCCATCCCTGCCCTCTGGCACTGGGAAGCCATTCCCTGTGTCCTGTCCCTCCATCCCTTGTCCCCAGTCCCTCTCCAGCTCTCCTGGAGCCCCTTTAGGCCCTGCCAGGGGCTCTGAGCTCTCCCTGGAGCCTTCCCTTCTCCAGGTGAACATTCCCAGCTCTCCCAGCCTGGCTCCAGAGCAGAGGGGCTCCATCCCTTTGGAATAATATATCCATGTATAATTAACATGGATAACCTCAATCTGCTTTATTGAGATGAAAATATTCTATAGTTCCTAAAATCCAGGTGAGTTTATGTAAGAACCCAGTAGAAGTTGTATATTTTAAAGAGTGTCTGACAGTATTTTATGATCTTTATAAGATGTTCTAAAATTCCTGTAAAACCAAATGCAAAAACTAAAATTACCATTGCAAAGTAAAAACCAGTTTTGCCAGCTTTAGTTCTGATTTACTCAGGGAGGACTTTTTGGCAGGTGGATACAACATCAGATTTTAAGATGTGATTTCCAGAGGATTTAGTAGCAGTTCCTGATGATTTGTACATCAGAAAATAAAACTGTCCAGGAGATTTGCTGATGTTCTGAAGGATTATTTTGGTTCTTTCAGGGTGGAGATCCACCTCAGCCTCGAGCAGCTCATACGTGTGCTGTGCTGGGAAATAAAGGTTACATCTTTGGAGGACGAGTGCTGGTAATTAAATATTTTCTTGGCAGTCATATTATCTTCCTGGCAGTTTTTTGTTTGGTGGTTTTTTTGGGTTTTTTTTTTTTTTTTCATTTTGTAGTAGAAAAAAAATCCCAAATGTCTTTGGCCTAACCTGTATGTTAAAGGCTCTGAATCCGGGATGCTGCTTGTCATCACCCTCTACAAAAAGAAGAATATTTCTGTCTGTAACATTAATGATTGTCCCAGAAAAGGTAATACACAGATGACTGTGTGGTAAATAACAGATTGGAGTTGGCTTTATAATTTAATTTTGCCATTTTTTGCACATGAGTGGCTGAAATACAGATGTCTGGAAGAGGTAATAGACAAAAGGATGCAATCTGTGCGTTTTTAATTTAGGGCTGGATTGTGGCTGTGTGATTGATTTTAACTCTTCCTGGTTTTTTTTAACTTAAAAAAAAAAAAAAAATCATAGGCATCACCCCCCTGATTATCTGTACCTAAAAACCATGAGGCCACCACTGGTAAGCAAGGAGATGCTAAAACCTCTCAGCAACACTTTTGAATTTCTCTAGTGCTAATTCAAAGAGATTTTCTACTCAGTTCTTCTCTGCTGAAGCGTTAATATAAGAAGAGATTCTGTAAGGCAAGTTTAAAACCCTCCCAACTGAAGTTACTGTGCACTCTTGTATTTTATTTTTAATTCAAGTTTTTAGCTCTTTTTGCTACAGCTGATTTAGAGCCTTTAATCCTACTCAGCTAGAGGATGAGCCTGGATGTTTTCTATCTCTGCTCCAAAAAGTGACAGTGAAGAAGCTTCTGAGAGCCCCCAGTGCTGAGTTCCTGTAGTTCTGTTCTAGAAAAGAGAAGGAATTAGTTTGGGAATGCCCTACAGTGAGCACATGCCAACTCCACCTTGGAAATCTGCCACAGCCTCAACCCAGTATTCCCAAGAACTGGCAAACAAAGCAGTGTAAAGCTGCACTCTATTCCCATTCCCTGTTTTTCCTGCTGTAACACTCCTTTGGCAAATCTGCAGTCCTGTTCCCAGTGGCTCCCGCTCCTGCTGCTCGGACAGAAACCAGCCCCTCACACCAAGGCAGGGGCAGAGTGACCACACCATGGCCAGTCTGAATTGCCTCCCACAGCTGCAGGAAAAGGTTTTATTTAAGTGCCTCCCCCGAACAAACAGAAAAAAGAAAATAACCCAAATTGATCCTGTTTGTTCTTGCCATTGTGTGACCTTTGATTCAGCATCTCTGGAATTGTTGCTCAAGCCTGAGAGAGCTGCACTCAGCACCTTCCAGAGCTGTAGGTTTGGACAAACTGGAAATAAATAATGGAAATAAAGAGATTTGAGAAGAGATTGAAAAATCAGGGTTATCCATGCCCTAAGTGAGCCCTGTGCCTCTGCCATGGACTTGCTGTCTCCTGTGTGCTCATAACTGAACCCTTGCTGACCACAGCCAAATCCTGCTCCTCACTCAGGGAGCCTGAGAGTGGAAAAAACCCAGATGTGAAGATGTAAAGGTGCAGCCCAGGCCCTCCTGCCCTGCCCTTTATTCCTGAACACTTCCAAAGCTCCCTTCCCTCAGGGTTTTGTCAGTGAGGGCTGTGTGCTCACCCCAGGGCTGCTGCACTCTTGAACTGCCCTGTAACTCAAGCTGGGGTTTCAGGCAGCCTCTGCAAGTGAAATTATGATTTAGCTGGAGCTCACCTGTCATTTCTCCACTGTGCTGCAGCATGATAAGATCTGCCCTCAGAGGATTTGCCCTCAGGCTTCTGTTTAACTCTGTTTGACTACAGGATTCAGAAGGCTCTGATCTGGAAAGGTTTTTTTTCTCTTCAGCTTCCTTAAAAACTTGTTAAATTTCAGTGAAACCACTTGGGAAACCGTGTCAGAGAAGAGTGAAATTGTGGAAAGCTGTATTTAATTCTGTAGGAGAGCAGCAAGTGTAATTTTCACCTTGGTGATTATTATTGATCCATTTTCTATCCTAGAGATAAATGGAAGGAAACATAAAAAGGTGAGGGAACATTCAGTGGGGCTTGAGGAATTAATGTAAGTCATGAAACAAGAAAGCTAAAGACAGCCGAAAAACACTAAATTTCCCGACACCAGGAGTAATTCCTCCCCAAAGGATGAAGTTTTGCTTTTCTCCAGAAATTAAGGAGCAAATACGGGGTTGCTCTGCTCCTCCTTCTCCTTCTAGTTCACCATAATACAAATCTTCCCAGGGAAAAGGCTCTGCAAGGAACCAGAAAGGGCCAGGAAGTGTCATGAGGCTTCTCCTATTCATCTTTCTGGGAGGAAAGGGCACCTTTTTCCAAACTTGGAGCTAGAACTGGTAAAAGAAGATGATGATGATGATGATGATGATGATGATGATGATGATGAGAATGAGTTGTACCAGGAATCATTTGAAAACAGGCTCAGAAGTGTTATGTGGACTCTGTTCCTTCAGGTAAGCCCCTGGAAAAACAGGAATGGGAGAAAGTGGGAAGGAAGGAGAGTTAGTCCAGAAGTTGATGCAAGTCTTATGTTTGATTTAAGTGGAAAATTTTCATGTTGAGAGTGAAGTAATAAACCAAAATCTTTGCAGCAGCTCTTCACACATCTGGTGCCTTAATGTAAGCATGTTTATATTTCCTGTTACCCCTCCTGTCAGCAAAGATCAGAAGATTCACGGAGCTGCAATCCTTCTCTTGGCAAAGCTCGGAGCTGGAGTAGCTGTTTGATTGTAAATCCAGAAGGGAGAGCTGCAGAATTCCCTGTCCCAGCAGTGAGCTGTGAATAATGTCACCCTTAAAGCCTTTCATCGTGCTGCAGAGCTAATCCTGAGACAAAGCAGCTCCTGCTTAATGTGCACTGGGCTGCAAAGGAATGAACTTGCCAGAGAGAAGCAGAAAGGCTCAGGAGCCCGTGTAGCTCAGAGGAAAATGCAAACCCTCTTAGGAGGCTCGGTGCTTTTAAGCCAATTAAGAATCATTTTAGGATTGTCAACAGAATGATTAAATACGGCAGGAGAGAGTTAGAAACGCATGAGAAGCTGCAGGGAAACTGATGATCCCATAAACTTGTGTGGTTTCCCACCTCCCAAAGAAGGGTTGGGTAGAAAGATGCTTTTTATTTGTTAAAGGACTGACTCTTGGACAGAAGTGTCCAGCTGGTGGTGTTTTGAATTCAAAATGAGGTTGCTGTAATTATGCATCTGTGCAGCTGTTGAATCATGAGAATGTAAAGATTATAACACGTTGATTTCCCAGGGACCAGGAAACTGAGAACTCCTCCATCTTCTGCCCAAGGCCTAGGAAAGGAAAGTCAGCGAGGAGGTCTTGAACAGGATCCTCTTGACACTTTGAGATTCAACATAACAGCAGCTTCCTTCCCTTGCTTTGCTAAGATATCCTTCATATCAAATCGTGTTATTCCAAAGTGATTAAATATTTTCAGTTGTAGAGGCCAGGTTGTTGGGTTTTCCCCAAGTGTGTACAGAAGATCCCGACTGCATTTTGCTTTCTGCTTGGATGATTTGGTCCTCATCCTCTTCCAAGGCACCAGAAGGAGCAGGAAACTGGATAGACTTGTCATGGAAGACAGATGAGTTCCCCTGGCTGTCAGCTGGACCACCCTTGGTTGTTATATCCACCCTCTTGAGGGATAGAATGTCTCAGGCAATGCCCCAAACCCTCACAATCTGCTTTTCTTTATCCTATTGCCCTCTCCAAAGGCATCCCAAAATGCTGGTGACCATTCTCTTCCCAGGACAGCAAAGGGTTAGCAGGACTCGGGCAGAGGAGGCCATAGCATTTCTGAAAACTTTGCTGTTCCCCGAAATCCCTGAGAGACTTGCCAGAGACTGACAGCTCTGGAAGTCCTTCAGACTCACTCCCTGGCTGAGTTCTCAGGGGTAAAACCACTAATTCCAGCCTAGTTCTGCCTCAGAGGATCTGCAAGCTGGAGAAAGGCTTATTCTAATAGATCTATGGACTACCCAGGGAGAAAAGGAGTTGGAAGGTAAGGCAAGAATCATTTCCCTACTTCCCAGATGTTTGTTGTAGTGCCCAGGGGAATCACAGCCACCAGTCAAGCAAAGAAATCCTTTCTCACCTTCTCCACCACCCCCCAAGGCAGTCAGAGACCTTTTCCATCTCAAATCACAGGCAGATAAGCAAGTGGAATGATTTCCCATTTTATTTTATGGCAAATGCTAAAGGGTCCTAAAAAGAGAAAAGCACAATAATGGACTTTTTATGGGAATACACTGAGTCCAGCACCTGCCAGGATACTCCAAGGAGTAGTGACCAGACAGGAGGATACAAACTTCAGATCAGAATGTCAAGAAAAATAACGTGAGGCACCAGTAGGAGAGTAAAACACCTTCTGCATTTCCTTGCCATGAGTTCTGTGGATGGAAGGTAAATACATTTGCAGGAACTGGATAAATATCACAAAGTTCTTCACTATTAAAAGCTAAAATTGGCCCCATAGTGCTGTTGCATGGCTGGAAATATTCCTGACAGGCACTTTCCTGAGAGTTGCATGGTTTTTGTGAGGAGAAGAGCTTTTCATCTGCCACATAATTCAGATTTATACCAAGGCACACGGGTAGAGATTTCTTCAGAATATTGGTACTTGGAATATTCTGTCCCAGGAAGGCCTCACTGAAATACTTTGTTGATTGTTTGCTTAAAATAACCCAACTGGGATTTTATTTCTTTGTTTTAGCAAACCAGAATGAATGATTTGCACTGCCTGAATTTAGACACTTGGACTTGGTCTGGAAGGTAGGTTTGCCTCTATAGCACTTAAAGCTGAATTTAGAAGATGGAAACATATTGTTAAATAGTTCAGAGCTCTTCCTGCAGCTTTTCCAAGAGGAGAATGAGGGTTTGGGGACTGTTTAACAGCTGCTACGTTGTGATTTCAATTGAATTTAATTTGATTGTGGTTACTAAGCTTCTCCTGTTCTGCACCAAAGCATTGATGATGCTGTTTAAAGCACAGCATGGAGTGATTTAACACCCTCATTTTCAGGCTGGGTACATTTATCCATATGGAATTCCAGGTTCGATGGCTTTTTGAATGCTGCTTTTACTGTCTCTAGTTGGGCTAATTACAGCACAAGTTGAGGAAAGGTGTCTTCCATAAAAGTCCATGAAATCCTAAAAAATGAAGACTTTTCCAAAATTCAACTTATTTCTATATTGTGGTCCAAGAATAGCTCATAAGATTTATCCATGATTTAGTATAGACTTGGATCATTGTAAATTTAGAATCTTCTATTCAGTTGTTGCAGCACCTCTGCAAAGAGTCTTTGAGAGACTGAAAAAAGAGATTTAAGACTAAAAAAAAAAAAAATTAAGATATTGGGGGGGAAAAGAGGCTTTTCACAGTGGCTGCTGCTGTTGGCACCTCACAGGAGGTAAGGTGTTCATATTTATTCATTATTTGTTTCATCTCCCAATCACAAAAGGAGTCAATAATTATTTATTAGTAAATAATGATTTTATTCGCTAAGCAGACAAGTTTTTTTTCTTACTCAACTCTACGCAGCTTTCTTAAGGAATTGCATAATATGAACCCACTAACCCAAGATTATCATCCAGCAGGAGATTGCAAGATTTATTTTAGCTGCCACTACTCAGAGGTTGCTTTCCCTACCTTGAGCTCTACTAAATTGTCATTCAATATGAAGTTATTTCTGGTACTGAGATTATTTCTTGTGCACAAAATTTGAAATTTTATCAATTATCAGTATCTGTTTGATAATTTTTTTTTTTTTTT
>VZRN01006106.1:449215-487956 GCA_013397935.1 Dasyornis broadbenti
TCTGAGGGGTAAAATTAATAATATAATCATAGTATAGTATAATATATATATAATATTTATATTTAATACATATTGTCTGTCTGAGGCGGTGAAGACACTGCCAACTCGAAGCAAGCAGGTTGCACGGAGCTGTGGGCAAGGCTCGCTAATCTAAATTAGAAATCGTAATTAAAGCTCAGAGATAACCCCCCGAAGGTAGTGCAGTGTCTCCGTTGTGGGAGTGATTAAAATTAAACAGCAAAAATCCCTCAGGAGCCGATGTAGGGGAATATCAAAGCCAGACTATCCAACCCCGGAGTGCAGGGTGTGATTGTCCCACTAAGGTCCTTTTCCCTGGCTTTCGATGTACAAACTTGGGCTGTTTGGCTTCTCTGAGCTTTGGATCTGTGCCTTCCCAGGACAATCTGGGGTTTGGCATTCCGCGTGCTGGTGGGATTTGGAGAGGGACGTTGGTTCTGTGGAATTTTGTGCAGGATAGATGACATGTCCTGCACTGTGGGAAGGTTTGTGTGGGGGTCACTGAAAAGCTCCAGGAGTTGCTGCTATTGTAGCAAATCTGCTAAATTTATTCCCCTGTGGATTGTTTTTTTGACATTGTGGAATGGTTTGGGTTGGAAGGGACCTTAAAGCCCATCCAGTTCTGCCCCATGCCATGGGCAGGGCCACCTTCCTCTATCCCAGGCTGCTCCAAGCCCTGTCCAGCCTGGCCCTGGACACTCCCAGGGATGGGGCAGCCACAGCTTTTCAGGGCAAATTAATTAGTGTATTTATAGATAAGATTTAATTTTTAAATTTTTTTTTAACTGAGACTTTGACTCGGATTGGCAACTGAAGCCATTATAAATCATGCACCACTGAGGAATTCCCACCTAGAACTTTCTTGACTCATGGAATAACCTTTCCCGCTGAAACATCAGCGTGAAAGAAACAACAGTGTGTGGTTTCTCCTGGCTTTTCCCTGTGTTCTTCCAAGTGCCACACTGTGTTGGGTGAGGTTTAGGTTGAATATCAGGAAAAGGTTTTGTCCCCAGAGCGTGCTAGGGCACTGACCAGGCTCCCCAGGGACAGGTCAGAGCTCCAGGAGCGTTCGGACAATGCTCTCAGGGGCAGGCTGGGATTGTTGGGATGTCTGTGCTGGGCCAAGGGCTGGGCTGACTGATCCAGCTGAGGGCATTCCCTGTCCCTGTGTGTGCAGCACGTCCCGAGATGGCCGATGAGAACGAGGAGCTGCCGGCGGACGAGGAGCTGCCGGCGCCGGCCGAGGACAGCTTTGAGCAGCTGGAGAACGACAGCCCCGCCGAGCGCAGCGGGCACGTGGCCGTCACCGACGGGCGCTGCATGTACGTCTGGGGAGGATACAAGGTACTGCGCCTCTGGAACAGCCACCCACCGCGCTGGGAATTGTGTCCCATCCATCTGGGAGTGACTGGGAGATTATTCCTCCCCCGGAACGCAGCAGCTCCGGTGAACAATTTGTAATGTGACATCGGGGTGTTTTGCAACGCTGGGGTGAAGCACGAGCGTTAAAGCTTGGCAGATACACGGATTTTTGGGGTGTTGTTTGCCTTTGGCACAGGGTGAAGGGAATATTGTCTGACTGGAATTGTGCACCCTGGGAATGGTAATTTTATTTACACAGCTGGTTTTTGGGTGTTAAGGATTAGTGGTTATCACACTGGGGGGTGTGTGTGAAGCAGCACAACAAAATCATTTTAGTGACAAAATCATTGTCAGTGAACTCAGTGAATAAACTCCTTTCAGCGAGGGGGTGGGGGAATGAAAAAGGAACTTTTGGCTCATTTCTGCTCCCTGGCTTGGGCTACAAAACAGGGGTTTAATTTCCATTTATCTCTGTCTGGCTCTGCTGGGAGCTGATTGTCCCCAGCAGATGCTAAATTAGGCTGATTCCTGCTCTCCTGTGCAGGTGGGAAGTACAGGCACTGCTCCTGCTGTGATCTGTGCTGTGATTAGGTCCCAGAGGGGTTGTAAACATTCCCAGGAGTCTGTAATTCCGTGTGTCAAACATCTTTCTAACACTGCCTTTCCTTCTCTGACCTGTCCTGCAGAACGCCCAAGTCCGGGGATTTTATGACTTCTACCTGCCTAGGGATGAAATATGGATCTACAACATGGAAACTGGAAGATGGTACAGTAAATCATTAATTTGGGGAAAAAATAAGAGAAATCCTTAAATTGATGTGGAAGGCATGCTGAGGGGCTGAGCTGGGAGAGAATTCCCTGATCTCTTTGTTCTCACCTATCAAACTGTTGCAAAAATGTGTAAAATATTTCGGGTTGGGGGTTTTTTTTTCTGTGAAAAGATCCAATCATTTTTCCCTGGGGTGAAGTAGGAGAGGCAGCTGGGACAGGCAGCCTGGACAGGAGTGTGTGATCACCAGTGTGAAGTGTTTTGGGATTCCTGGGATAGGATAGAGCAGCTGGAAATTGTGTTTGTACCACTTTTGGTTACAGTGGTGGCCAGGGAATCCCTGTTGAGTTTTTGTCCTTTTCAGGAGTTGTTTTTAAAGGTTGATGCAGCCAAAGAAGCTCCTCAGTGCTTTGCAGGAAGTGGGATTTCAGCCGTGCTTCCAGCCCTCCCTGAGGTCAGGAACAACCTTGGACACGGGCTGGAATCTCCTCTTTGTGCTTATGATGTTTACAAACAGGAAAAATCCAGGAGCAAAATAGAAACCTGCAGTTTACACAGGTGAATCCTCTTTGCCTGAGGATTTTGAGCATTCCAAACTCCTGAGCTGTGCAGATGGGATTCCTTCCCCCCTCAAAAAATCCATGTATTAATTAAACACCCTTTTCCCCACCCCTCCATCATAACAGGGTAGTTCTGTGATTTGTTACACCTGCCGAGGTGGGAAGAACTGAGATTTGAATGTCCGCAGTGACCTGTTGTAATTAAAACCCTCCAAATAAAACCATCCTTGTTCACTTTGATCAGGTGAAATATTTCGTTCTGTTTTTTCCAGGAAGAAGAGCAAGACAGAGGGAGATGTTCCCCCCTCCATGTCTGGCAGCTGTGCCGTATGTGTGGACAGAGTGGTTTATCTCTTCGGGGGACACCACGCACGGGGCAACACAAACAAGGTCAGGAATTCCTTCATTCCGTCCTTTCCCGTGGGGACTGTGCCCTGGAAGCTTCACAGCACTGCAGGAACACCCTGACCTGGCATTGGTTCTGTTCTTGTGCAATTCCCCCTATCAATCGGATTGTGTCCCTGCGTCTGAGTCTGCTGGCTTTAAAAGATGGGAATTGCCAGAGTTGCCTGAAGTAATATCAGGAACTCATCTGGAACTGGTCTGTGGTGGCTTGAAATGTTTCTCTTCCCTGGAGTCTGTGATTCCCAGAATCATTTAGGTTGGAAAAGTTCTCCAAGATCCCTGAGTCCAACCTTTGACCAATCACTGCTCTGTCAACTAGAATTAATTAATCATATTTTCTGGTATTCTGGCAATGTGGTTTAAATTAAATCGTTTTGGCCTATATAAATATATAGTTTATATACTTAAATGTAAGATCATGTATTTCGTGTGTAAATATAAAGTAGAAGGAGTTTGATGGAATTTTTGCAGACAGTTTAATACAAACCTCATTTGAAAGGTGTCATTTCTTCCCTCGCTGCTGTGGCATTCGTACATTTCAGGTTCTTCCATGTAAGTGTAGCAGCCCTTTCACAGAATCGCAGAATTAACCAGGCTGGAAAAGACCTTTGAGATCATCGAGTCCAACCTATGACCTAACGCCACCTTATCAACTCAACCAGGGCACTGGGTGCCACGTCTGTTTTTAAACACTCGTTCTCTTCTTGTGAAATTATATCACAGCAGAGAAGGGATAATACTGTAAAAAACCCCACTTTGGAAAGTTTTTAACCTTTTTTTAATTGTAAGCCAATGTACTCTGTACACTCCTTCGTTGTATCCCTCATCAGCTGTTGGATGCTGAAACTCAATGTCCATAGCCCTGTCAGCTGTGTGAAACGTGTTTGAGTCTGCAGAAAGGTCAGGATTTGTGAATCCATATTTTGTCCAGAATGTTTTCAGTGCTCTGGTTTTCAGCTAGGAAAAGAACTTTTCATGCATTATTATTATTTCTATACCAACACATGTTAATTAAAAGTTACTGTTTTAATACTAGACTTAAGCTTTGAGCTGACCCATGTGAGTTAAAAAATTCTCTTTATTTTCTCCAGTTCTACATGTTAAATTCCAGATCCACGGACAAAGTGCTGCAGTGGGTGAGAGTGGAGTGCCAGGGGGTGCCCCCTTCGTCCAAGGACAAGCTGGGGGTGTGGGTGTACAAGAACAGGTGAGGACCCAGCTGGAGAGGGACTTGGGACAAGGGATGGAGGGACAGGACACAGGGAATGGCTTCCCGCTGTCAGAGGGCAGGGATGGATGGAATACTGAGAATTGGAAATTCTTGGCTGTGAGGGTGAGGAGGCCCTGGCACAGGGTGCCCAGAGCTGTGGCTGCCCCTGGATCCCTGCAAGTGTCCAAGGCCAGGCTGGACAGGGCTTGGAGCAGCCTGGGACAGTGGAAGGTGTCCCTGCCCATGAGTTTTAAGGTCCCTTCCAACCCCAGCCATGTTTGGTGGTTTTGGCGAATAATTCTTGTGCTGCTTCGACCATTCCACGGAGAGAGCTTCCAGTTAGGATATTTGCTGTGGGATTTGCTGCAGAGACTCAAGAGAGGTCGGAAAATCCTTGTTTCCCCCTTCCAGCTGGGGATACTCTGCCATTCTGTGGAATTGCCCACAGTGCTGGTTTTCAGGTCCTTGATGTGGGGAGGGAGCTCATCATTACCACACCTGATACGATCAGTTTAGATGTAAATCTGTGCAGGGCTGGAGTTGTGGGCGGTTAATTAGGTGGTGCAGATTGTTTTCTGTCACTCCATAATCCTGTAGGAATTTCTGGCAAAGCCATGCCAGTTTCTAACACAGGCTAAACTCCAAAAGATAAAACTTGAAGGTAAATTCATTTAAACTCCAGGAGAGCAGTGTGGGAGCCCTGGAGGCAAAGGCTGAAATGCAGTGACCGGGCAGCACAGCCTGGTAGCTTCACAGCTCGGGAAGTGGAGCAAAGCTTGGAAGCCTGAGGCTGGAAAACAGCTCCAGAGGGATTTAGTGTGGGTGGGAGGGTCGATGAGGCAACAGAGCCCCACACCTGGAAAACCAAAGCCAAAGGAGCTTCCCTGGTTTTCCAGTTTGGGCACAGCCTTTATTTTTATATTTTATGGCAACAGATGTGACAGAATTCCTGACAGCTCTTGATCCATGTTCTCTTCCAGGCTGATATTTTTTGGAGGCTATGGCTATTTTCCTGAAGGGAAGCAACGTGGAACGTTTGAATTCGATGAAACCTCTTTTTGGGTAAGCAACCCTGGAAGCCATTTCTGTTTCAACTTTTAATATTTCATCAGAGCTTATTAAAACTTGTTGCTTCTTTATGTTTATTTTTTTAAAGAATTACTCTCTTCCTAGAGGGTGGAACGATCACGTGCATGTTCTGGACCTTGAAACTTTCACTTGGAGCCAGCCTATAACCACGGTAATTAATGGTCTGCTGTCAGTTAATTAAGTCCCAGCTAAGTCATGTTATTTAGTGGTCTTCTTGGAGCCATTTCCACTGAATTTAAACCATTCATTTGTGCAGATCCACCCTCCAAAAAGAGGAAATTTGCCTTTTATTTTCATTTGTCTTCATCCATTTTTTTCCTGCCGCTTGCTTTGGTTCATGCTTCAGTTGCGCTGTGCTCCCGGGGAGCTCAGGACGATGAAAAATGTGCTTTGCTGTCACCCTGACTGCCATGTGAGGGTTTGGTACACGTGTTTTGGGTGCTGAATTGTGGTCAGGAGAGAATCCAACACTCCTAATGGCAAATAACACACATTTGGAGTGTTCCAGGAGTGTTGGGGAGCAGGGAAACGGCGGGATGTTGCCACAGAGTTGGAGGAAATGAAATATGAGACAAAGTAACTCCAGATTGCCAAAGAATTGCTCTGATTACTTCATACTGGTCTCAAGTATTTCAGAAACTCAAGAAAAATAGTGTTTAATGGAATCCCAGAATGGTCTGGGTGGAAAGAGACCTTAAGGCTCATCCAGTTCCACTCCTGCCATGGGCAGGGACACCTTCCGCTGTCCCAGGTTGCTCCAAGCCCCGTCCAACCTGGCCTTGGACACTTCATGATTTATGAATATAATGATTTATTATGTCACTGTCTCGTTGACAGTCTGTTTTCTGTGGCTGAACCCTGCGCTAAAAGCAAAATTTATACAAGAGGGAAAAATAAAACGCCATTTTTAATGAGTTCTCTGATCTTCTGTCCATCAAAAAAGCAAGTCTGCACACAGGCTGATTTACTGGCTGGTTTTTTTCACTCTGCTCCTTGCTGGCCTTAAATCTGAGTTGAGCTGAGCCTCTCATGTGCTCTGGTGACAGATTTGTGATGTCCCTGTTCCTTTCCCAGGGTAAGACCCCGTCCCCTCGAGCTGCTCACGCGTGTGCCACGGTTGGGAACAGGGGTTTCGTGTTTGGAGGCAGATACAGGGTAAGCCCAGCTCAGTTTAACCCTGGCATACCCAAACCTCATCAGGAGATTTGAACCAGGCTCTGCTTTCTCGTAGGAGTCCAGAATGAACGACTTTTACTACCTGAACCTGGACACGTGGGAGTGGAGTGAAATGTGGGTACTCAGACTTGATCCATATAAAATTATTTGTATCTAAAGAAATGAAAATTGTTCTTGGGTCACTGCAGCATCCTGCAGATATCTAAAAAATAATCAGAGCAGGGAAGAGCAGCAGGATTTCATTGTCCTCATGGTGATTCGGGGTGTTTTTATTGCAATCCAGACTCACCCAAGGCATCTGCCCTGTCGGCCGATCGTGGCATTCCTTAACACCAATTTCCTCGGATCACCTCTTCCTCTTTGGAGGGTTCACCACTGACAAGCAGCCCCTGAGTAAGTCATTCCAAAGGGATTTGGTGGTGGCTTTGTGCTCTTTAGCAGATGTGCACAAGAGCTTGAATGATTGCCTTGAATTCCTTCTGAATTCCTCCCGTGTGCTTGTGATCCAGCTCCTCACGGCCAGCAGCTCATTCCACAGAGCAGGAGTTGCTGAGTGTGTGGGGACACCAGTACTTCCAGCAGCTCACCTGCTGTAAAAAAGGATCTAATGCAAATTGCACTGAGTAACAGCTTTACAATTCTCCACCTGCACTCCCATAAACCTGATTTACATTAAACACCTGTTGTCAAACTGGAGCCAGTGCTTTGTAAGATTTTTCCTAAAATATTTGATTGATCCAAGCACAGAAATGGGCTGTGCGACACCAGAGTACTTGTTTATTGCAGCAGACTTACAGAACAGAATCCTGTTTATATCTGGGATTTTGCTTGGTTTCAGGTGATGCCTGGATTTATTGTATCAGCAAGAACGAGTGGGTACAGTTTGAGCATAACTACTCTGAAAAACCAAGGTAAGGCAGACAGTTCCCAGTTCCCTGGAAAATTATTATAAAAGGGGTGTGGAAGCACTTGGAGGTGGCTGTCAGAGACAGGAGAGAGAGGACACACGTTCCTCCTCACAGCTCTCCTTTTCCACGTGTCCCAGAGGTGCAGGTTGTTGCATGCTCCCAGAATTGCGGGTGAGCACCACACAGGGCAAGTGCTGCAGGCAGCCTGGAGCTCAGTGTCTGTGAGCCAGCAGGAAACATGGAATTTGGGGTTTGATCCTGGGATTTGGGGTTTGATCCTGGGATTTAGGGTTTGATCTGGCTGTTGAGGCCTCTGGTGTGTGGCAGCACCAGCGCTAACTGGAACCAGTGTCCTTGCTCTGCCAGCAAACCAGGCATGGGCTGGTGTCACCAAGGTCCTGGCCAGAGGCTCATCCCGGGCACACTCAGGGATATTCTTGGCTTCCTGCTGAGGAGACTGGAGTTGATGACCCGCAGTTTAATTCCCCTAAACCTTTGTGATGCACGAGTGTGGCATGGAAAACACGAGTCTTCCTCCATCTGGTTTGGGAAGTGATCTGAGCTGGGTTACTGAGCTAAAGCAGTGACACATCCTGCTTTTCCCCCTTTGGCATGGCTGGGATGAGGAGGGATCTTCCTGGAGCTGGGACTTAGGTTAAATTTTGGCTGCTTTCTGTTCCCAGGCTGTGGCACACGGCCTGTGCCAGCGAGGAGGGTGAGGTTATCATCTTCGGGGGCTGTGCCAACAACCTTCTGGCCCATTCCAAAGCTGTGAGTTGGTTTTGAGCTTTCCCTTCTCATGGGATCTGCGGTGCTGGATCACTCCAGGGAGTGCTCTCGTGGGGATCACGAAGGTCCACAAACAAAGCCTGAGGTGGAAATGCTTTGCTTCCTGTCCAAAGTCCCTCAGTGTAGTGAAAGCTTGGAAACCTGAAGGCTTCCTCCAGTGGGAGCTGTCCCTGCCCAGGGCAGATTGGAATGGGATGAGCTTTAAGGCCCTTCCAACCCCAACCATTCTGGGATTCCCTGATTCCATGATCTGATTTTGTGAGCCTGGGCTGCTTTGGCTACTGGTGTGAACCCATAGAACCAACTCTTGCTCTCTCTGTCCCACCCTCCAGGCTCACAGTAATGAAATCCTTGTGTTCTCCCTACAACCAAGATCTCTCGTAAGGTAAGAAAGCAACACTTCAACACGGAACTGTCGTGTCCCCAGCTCACGTGGCAGGAGGGAATTCCTGTGAGGAATTCCCTGGCAGAGGAAGCCCTGGCACAGGGTGCCCAGAGCAGCTGTGGCTGCCCCTGGATCCCTGGCAGTGTCCAAGGCCAGGTTGGACAGGGCTTGGAGCAGCCTGGGATAGTGGAAGGTGTCCCTGCCCATGGCTGGGGTGGAATGGGATGGGCATTGAGGTCCTTCCAACCCAAACCATTCTGTGTTTCTAAGACAAGTGGGGCAGTTACCACTAGACCTGTTTAAGTTCCTGAAATAGTGGAAAACATTTCTCCCTCTACCAAACGCTGCCAGAGCAGCAGCCGGATGTGAGGACAGAGCAGGATTCCCCTCAACACCCTTGGCACTGCTGAGAGCACCCTGACCCTCAGCTGTAAGGCACAGGCCCCAGCCCCATCCGTGCTGACAGCATCCCTGTGTCCCCAGGCTGTGCCTCGAGGCAGTGATTTGCTTCAAGGAGATGCTGGCCAGTTCCTGGAACTGCCTGCCCAAGCACCTGCTGCACAGCGTGAACCAGCGCTTCGGCAGCAACAACACCTCGGGCTCCTGAGCCCCGCGGGGCGCCGGGCCGGGCCAGCTGCGGGCGGGGCGCTCCCACCCCGGGACAAAGAAACATTAAAGGTGTGTCGGTGAACCCTCTGTGTCGTAGGTAGTCGCTTCTCGCCTTCCCGTTGCATGTGAATGGCCTAGAGAGAACCTATTTTTGTGTCGAGATGTTTGCAATAAATGTATTTAATGGCAGAGGAGCCTGAGCTTAAGCTGCAACCAGGTCTGGGGTTGTGCACCCTGAGGGGCTGAGGCCGACCCCGAGAGCAAGGGGTGTCCATGGGGACAGGAGTTGTGCAGGGAATGCTGAGCACACCATGGCTCTGGAGTGCTGCTTTAGTGGAGGCTGCAGGTCGTGTTTAGCCCACAGCTTCACGTTTTGCCACAAATGCTTAAGGTCAGAGAAGCAGATCTGGAACTCGTCCTGTAGTCGGTCGGGAAACCGTTGTAAACCTGGAGATGTTAAAGCACCACTACTCTCTGCTTGGCTGTAGTTGTTTTTTTTTTTTTTTTTTTTTTTGGAATTTTTATGTTGTGGAACTTCAATTGTGAACCTTAGGTAGCAGATATTCTGCCCTCCGAGTGTAACTGAGAGTGCTTGTGCCTGTTCCTGTCCCAGTGGAGCTCCCCTGCACCTGGAGCAGCTCCAGGGATTTCCCCTGGCTGCAGGGACATGAAGAGGGTCAGCCAGGGGGACAGGGACAGACTGTGCTGCTGTGGGGAAGGGGGGAATCATGTTTCAAGCTGTCTTTGAAAAACAATTAAAAACTTTGACTTCTAGAACAATTCCTGTGCTGTAATTCCTAGTAGATCCCATGGGTTTATCCTGACTCCCAGCCCTGCTCTTCCTCGCCTCCACAGGGTTCTGACACAGCTGGGCTGGGGGATCTGGGCCTGCACCTTCCCTCTCTCCACAGCCAGGGAATGTTTGGGGGGAAATACAATTCCAACTGCCCTCCTGGCAGCTCTGTGCCCTGCCACAGGCACAGGGCAGGAAGGAACTGAACACCCTGGAGTTTTCCTGCCCTAGATTCCACAGCCTTTGCCCAGCAGTGGGGAACGAGCGGTCAACGAGAGAAGCAGCAGTAGGGGAGGACATTCCTGACCAAGTGCCAGCAATTTACTCCATGTTTATCTGCTATTGGTATCAGAGTCCAGCTGAACCACCAGGGATGCAGGCCCTGGCTGTTGGAATTCAGTCCTGATCGTGGGTCCGTATCCGTCTGTCCCAGGCCCAGGTCCGGTTTGGGCGTGAGAGCCCCCAGCATGGAATCACTTCTTCTTCATGTTCTGGAGGTGAGGTGCAGACACTTTCACCTTCCCAGGAATATTTCTAGACAAGTCAGTGTCCTAGGAAACACGGAAGAGGAGAAAGTGACCACGGCGGAAAAAGTGTCTCTGGAGCACAGGGATGATCCCTTTCCTCTGCCCCTGTGAGCACCTGGCTGGGAGAGAGGGGCACAGGACACACCTCCAACCTCAACTCCTACCCTTGCCCCAGGAACTCCCCCTGCCAAAACCAGAAGGTTCCTTGGAAGGTGCTGCTTTTGTCAGGCAAGAGTGACACAGAAACAAAAGGCCCAGTACTACTACTGAGGCTCTGTTTATAATGGTTCTTCCCAGCCTGAGCAGCACAGCTTTCCGAGAGGAGCTGGGAAATGTCCCTGGCCAAGTTGGATAGGGCTTGGAGCAACCTGGGATAGTGGAAGCTGTCCCTGCGCATGCGGTGGGGTGGTTTTTAAGATCCCTTCCAACCCCAGCCATTCCAGGGCCCTGACCTTCTCCAGCAGTACTGACAGACAGCACTGCAAAAAACCCCAAACCAACAGCACGCTCAGTTTTGGCAGCATTTCCCCCAAAAATGGCCCTTGTGGACATTTTGCTGCTGCTGTGCCTTTGTACAAGAGAAACTGCAGAGAAAGCATCACCTTCACGCTACGGAACAGGTCCTTTTCTCTTGCACTGGCTTCTTTGGACTGCATAAAATTGTGCAATGCGATCTTGGCAGCTGGAAAAACACAGGGAAGAGTGAAACAGCTTGGAAAACCATGCTGGCTTCAGCAGGCAGAGCGCAGAAGAGGATTCAGGGCTTGCAGACCATACCTTTGCCCTTCTTCTGGGTGCCTGGAGTGAGCTTGACTTTATACCTGCCCAAAGGAACGGTTTCAGTCAGTAAAACAAAACAGCACCACATCCCCTCCTGAGAAGATGCTGCCACTCACTTGTAGTTGGTCATGGCTGTGTAGGGAGCACAGATGGGGACAGCGAAGAGCAGGATGTCCTCGGGGTGGGGCTGCCCCGTCAGGGAGCCCAGCAGGGCCTCGCTGTCCTGGGGGACAAAGAGTTCCACTGGAATCAGGCCCTGGCCCCAGCCCTCTCTGCCAGAGTCACAGGGGACCAGAGCGTCCCTGCCCCTGGCAGGAGGTGGGAATAGGTGGCCTTGAAGGTCCCTTCCAACCCAAACCATTCCATGGTTCCATGATCACGTCACTGGCATGGAATTACCAAGCTAGGATTCATGACTGATCCTCTTTGATCACTAAAATCACATCCTTTGCTGGATCTTTGTTTTGGCTCCCCAAATGGAGTTACAGGGTCACCAAAAGCTTCCCCCAACAGACACCGTTATCCTCCTCCATTAAGGAATTTAAAGGAATTCACTTACTCCCAGCCTTGGGCAACACCCACAGCCTGTAATTACAGAAAAGTTGGAAGCAATTTTCTATGTAAATAAACTTCTAAACTAAAGAACAGCCTGCACTGCTCATGGTGTCATCCTCCAGCCCAGGGCCACCAAGGCTGGGGTGCAAAAACCAGGGAAAAACATCCATGGAGCCAGCTCTGGGTTTATGGAGGATGTAGAGATGAGCAGGGCGGGAAGAAAATGAGGTTAATTTTTTAAAATACAATTAAGGTGGGTTCAGATTCCTGGAGGGCTCCCACCCGTCCCAGTCCCAGCAGGAGCACAGCCCCACCTCAGCACTCGGGCAGCTGCACACCAGCGTTTACCTCCAGTCCTGGCTGCTCCTGGTCCTGCTCCTCCTGCACACACAGACAAAGGACACATCAGGCCTGCAGAAACCACACAGCTGCTTCTTCCTCCCCTGACCCCAACAAATTATTTCACCAGCAGGCCCCAGAAGGGCCCATTCTCCCTGCAAAGAGAACTGAACTCGTTTCACAGCAAAGGTAAGAGCAGCACTTTCCCGTGGGTGGGAGGGTGGAGTGTTTCTTTCCAACCTCTGATTTGCCTGGCACACGCCGAGCTGGGAGGAGGGAGATGGGGCTCAGAGATACCAAATCCCAACAACAGGGCTGGGAACTCGGTTACAGCTCGGCTGAGGGGGAGGTGTTGGATGAACAGGATCCTCGGAACTGCTCTGAGCCCCAATTCTGGCTGTGCTGGGACAGGAGGAGCACATGGATTGCTGCAGGGCGTCGGGCTGCTTTGGGAATCCAGTGGGCTCCCCTAGCCCTGGCAATAGGCACAGAGCTTTCCACAGTGCCCAGAATCCATGGGGAGCTGCTCAGCCTCACAGCTACACTGAGACAGGAGAGCCCCAGCAAGGGACAGACACAGGTGAGGAGAGCAGAGAGCTGCTCACCTTCACATCCTCCTGCTCCCCTCTTCCCACCCCATTCCTCACCTTTTCATCCTGCAGCTCATCCAAGGCCAGGTCCTGTGCCTCGTGCAGCAGGATTCCTGCTGGGAGAGTCTCCTTGCCCCCTCCGGCTGCTCGACGCAGGGCCTTTGTTTTCTGCTGTTGCTTCTTTGCTGCCTCTTCTTTTGTCTTCCCCTTCTTCCCTTTTTTCCCTTTGTCCTCCTTGTTGGAGCCTGCAGACTGTGGGGACACAGGGGGTCAGGGCTGCTGACCAGAGCCACCACACCCCAGGGAAGGCACAACTTCCCAGCCTCACCCCCAGCAGCTTCATGATGAGCTCCCGGTCCTCCTCGTCCTGGTCCCTGTACTTCTCCTTCATCTTCTTCATTTTACTCTGCAGAAGGAAACACCACCAGCTTCAGAAATGATGACTTTTTGCAGACTTTGGCATCCACAGACCCTGCCCCCTCATGCACTTTTCTTCCCAGTATCCGAAACTCTTCCAGAGCAGTTCACCAGTAGCCAAGGGATTGGTTCCAGTGAACTCCGTGCTAACCCCCACCACCACGAGCCTAAAACCACCAGGTGGCCAGGGATGGCTGAGGAATCTGGGATTTCTGTCCACACTTCCATGCCAACAGCTCAGCCCAGGGGTCCTCTGGTCCCTGCCCACCTTCTGGCCCCGCTTGATGGGCTGGGGGGCTGCAGCAGCCTTGTGGCTGTTGGGAGCAGCCAGAGCTTGGGTCTCCATCTCCGTCTCCTTCTGCTTCTCCTCAGGCAGCTCCGAGTTCTCAGAGTTGTTCTGCTGCTTCTTTTTCTTGATTTCTCTAAGGAGAACAATGACAAGATCCTGCTTTGTTGTGACAGGAGAGGCTGTTCTCTCCTGACAGCGTTCCCACTCTGCTTCCCTGCCGTGGGGCTCTGGAGGAACACAGGAACCAACCCCTCCTCAGGAAAACCTCTCCAGCCCATGAGTAAAACTGTTCACAGCCAGCATTCCCAAAGGACGAGAGCACGAGCCCACCCTGGAAATGCAGGATGGACAATGGGCATGGATCAGCCCAGACCGGGAGTGGGTACAGATGTGCCCAGGACCTGGGGAGGGAATGGGGAAGAGGCATTTGCCCAGAGAAGCTGTGGCTGCCCCTGGATCCCTGGAAGTGTCCAAGGCCAGGCTGGATATTGGGGCTTGGAGCAACCTGGGATACTGGAAGGTGTCCCTGCCCATGGCAGGGGGTGGGATGAGATGGTCCTTAAGCTCCCTTCTAACCCAAACCCCCCTGGGATTCCCTGGAACACCGAGTGGCTCTCACCTCCTCTCCTTGGCAGAGAGATGCCTCCGGCCCTGGGCCTTGCTGTCACTCTGAGGAGGGAAAGGCAGTTTAGAGCACACCCTGCCCAGCAGCTCCCCCTGCCCTAGGCCACACACCAGAGCTGGGACCTTACCAAGCTGGGCTCTTCCTCTTTGGGGATGATTTTCTGCAGGGATCTGTGGGGAGATGGAAATGGAGCTCATCAGCAAAAGCAGCGCAGCTCAGCCACGGACACATCAGCCACAGCCCAAACTTGGGCAGCTTGGCTCTAACACCTTCAGCTTTCTCGTGCTTGGCAAGCCCAGCTTTGGTGAATGGAAAAGGCAGGAATTCTGGGATTCACTTCACAAAACAAGTCTTAGATCTCTGCCAGCTCTTCTCATGCACACACAAACAACAAACAGCCTGGGCGCCGAGGCAACCCCGATTCCCAGGCACACAGCCCCATGTCCACCCACTCCAACCCTCCTCCTTGCACCCTCCAAGGAGTCCCAGGGACAACAGGGACGTGAGCTCATCCCACAGCCTCATGCAGAGCAGCTTCTGCTCTGCCAAGCTGGAGCAGAGGAGCAGCTCAGGGCTCAATTTCTCAGGCATGAGCAGCCCTGAAAGGAAAATGAAGCAGCATTCCCATTGCTGAGCATGGAAAGAAGGGATAGCAACTCATCCCAGCCTTGCCTGGCAGTGCTTCAGGAGACCCTCAGGTGCCCCCCAGCTGCTGCTTCTCTCACCTCTGGGACTGAAGGTGCGACAGGTCGATTGTGGTGTCTGGGTAATTCACCTCTTCCTCCTTCACTTCCCTCTTTGGCTCCGGATGTTCCTCCTCAGATTCTCCATCGTCCTCCTCGGACTCAGCCTCCGGAGCAGGAGTGTTCCCTCCCCGCTGCTCCAGCCCAGCAATGCCCTCGTAACGCGTCCTCTCAGCTGTGGCTTCCACATCCTCCGGAGCTTCCTCACCCTCTGGAGCTTCTTCACACTCGGCTTTTTCCTCTTCACTGCTGCTGTCTCCTCCATCTGGGGCACAGAGGGTAGGAAAACACCGTCAGGAACATCAAACTGATCCACCATAGAATCCCAGAATGGTTTGGGTTAAAAGACCAACTCATTCACCCCTGCCACGGGCAGGGACACCTCCCACTATCCCAGGCTGCTCCAAGCCCCATCCAGCCTGGCCTTGGACACTTGCAGGGATCCAGCGGCAGCCACAGCTGCTCTGGGCACCCTGTGCCAGGGCCTCCCCACCCTCACAGCCAGGAATTCCTTCCCAATATCCCATCTAACCCTGCCCTCTGGCAGTGGGAAGCCATTCCCCCTAGTCCTATCAGTGATCCAAAATCTGGGATAACCCAGACCCTGCAGGATCTCCCCAGCAGCTCCCCCACTGTACCTAAAAGCTCCACTTCCTCAGCCACCAGCTCACTGGCACTGCTGGAAACCGTGTCCAGATCCTCATCCTGGACTTTGACCTTCCTCTCTTCCCGGTGTCTCCAGACACAGCTCTCATCCACCTAAAAATGAGGAGCCTTTGTCAGGCCTGGGCCAACCCCAGTGACGTTCACAGAACAGCTCATTCAGCTTTTTCTCCCCTTTTTAACACTTTCTGCCATCAAAAGGCAAGAAAATCAAACCAGACCCAAGTGTGCCAACCTCAAAAGTCAGGGTGACACACAGAGCTGCACTCCCAGATTCCCTAAACATCCCATGCTCCAAACAGAGCTAGGGTAACAACCCTGGCAGAGGCAGGAATGTCCAGGGTCTGTCTGAAATGCAGACACTGCACACGGGGCTGAGATGGAAACAAAAGCAGAGTCATTATCAGCAAGAAGCCTTTTATGGATTTGTCCCAGTGGGAAAAGATGTAATTGGGAATATACTGATAAGCAAGATGCAGAAAATAAGCCTCCTACAGCTCAAAGCAAATTACAAAAGCCAGCAGGAGCGGCATGGGAAAAGCTGTACCTTAAACAAGAAGCTGAAGCCCATCATCAGATAGGAAGGTGGAAGGAAGTTCTTTTTCCCTGAAAAGCAAAGGCAGAGTCTCATGAGGTGGTTTAGCAGCCATGCTGCAGGATGTGTTTCCAAAATTCATTTTTGTTAGAGGCTTTAGGCTGCAAAAAAATTACACTGGGGCTTATTTTATCTCTGGGATGAGAACAGGAGAACTCAAAAGCAGCTGAGTTAATGAACTTCTGCCCAGGGCTCAGCAAGTAATGCTGCTGCAGCTGCCTGATACTCAGTCTAAGCCATTCCCAACAGATTTCTGGGAGAGGAGTGGGATCTGCTGGCTGCTCACAGGGAGGGGTTGGCTGCCACTGCAGGACAGCCCAGCACCTTTGAGGAAATCCCATTCCCACTGTTCCTTTGGCCCTCACCTCGGATCATGAAGCTCCCAGTAGTGAGATATTCTCCTGTGGGGGCAGTTTTAGAAACCTTAAAAAAAAAAAAATCATGGTAAACTTAAAAAATCTCTGTGACAGGAGGCCAACATCAGGTGATAACAGCACCAACAGAAACATGTTGGACTCCTGGGAACAGCTCTGCAGGATTCCATATCCGAGGGGTTCTTTCTCTCCTCTGCAGGGAATTTTCCTAAGGGATGTTTCAATCCAACTGCACACTACCAGCACTGGATTTTAGGAGTCCTGGGTGAGTAACTCAGGAAATAACACCAGGAGATACCCAGGAGTATTCAGGGAATAAAATCACCACGATTTTGGTGTGACCTCCACACACTTACACAGAAGTTTGACCTGCACCCATCAGCTCCCACCCAGAGCTGCTCTGTCTGTGGTCACATCCCAATTGCCTGGAAAGCTCCTGCCTGGAAAGCTCACCTGGCTGTGGGAGACCCACCAGGCGCTGGTGACCACACGGGCGTCCCAGGCAGCGCTGTAGCACAGGGCCATAGTCCCGGCCTCCGTCAAGGTCCGGGGTGGGATGGGCTCACCTGGGGAACACCATGATCCGTGAAATCCTACACTGCCCTCATCCGGCCTGGGAGCTTCCCAGGAAGGACTGATTCGCCTCCCCAGGGTCCCCCCACCAGGTACCTGAGGGGTTCTTGATGACGCAGCTTGTGGCTCCGTGCAGATCCGCGTGCACGTAGATGTCCCCTGGGAAACAGGAGACTCCAGTCAGAACCACGGATCCCTGGAGCCAAGGGGAAGTCTCTAACATTAGCTGGAAATGGCTGGTCTGGCTGCAAGGGGCGGGATGGGGACACAAAAGCCTTTTAGTCCATCCTCATCCCAGGGAGAATCAGCTCCTTTGCTCCTGAGGGGAGCCCACCCAAACTGCTCTCAGCACCAGAGGGATTCCAATCACCAAAATTCCCTTTGATCCAAGGCCCAACTCCAGCAGAGAGTCCTTCCCATGGCACTCTTGGACATTCCCAAAACTGGAAAACAGGAGGGAAACCCACACACGCACTCCATGGGCTCACCTGGTCTGAGGTAGCGCTTCACGATCAGCTCGTTCTGCTGCTGATCCCTGCCAGCAATGACCAGGTAATTCTCAGAGCTAATGAACCACAGGAACTTCTCAAACCTGCCAAATTCCAGCAAATCCATGGTGTGAGAAACACCTGGAACTCACAGCACATTGCACAGGTGGTTTTTGGTACCAAACTCAGGGAATATCCATCTCAGCATCTACAATTTATGACACAGTAAATATTTTCACTTCCATCTGGGGCATAAAAACAAGGCATGGGACAACTGCAGCATCACTGCCAGTGATATCTGGAGATGAAACAAGAGGTGCCATCACCACAGTCCTCCTAATTATTTCTATTTTAATAATTCAGTTAGAGGATGATTAAAAGCTTTGGGGTTTTGTTTCATTTGCTTGTTATTTTTTTTAAAATCACAGACGCCCAGGGTGGTTGGGTTGGAAAGGAACTGAGAGATCATTTCCTCCTACCCCTGCCATGGGCGGGGACACCTTCCACTATCCCAGGTTGCTCTAAGCCCTGTCCAACCTGGCCTTGGACACTTCCAGGGATTCAGGAGCAGCCACAGTTCCTCTGAGCCATTAACCCTGGGAATCATTCTGGGATTCTCTGGTGCAGTGCTCAGAAATCCTAATTAGCTCCAGTTCTAAGGCAGTGAAAATCCATCCTGACACGGGACATGAGAGAAGGACGAGGGAGCTGTACTTGCCAATAGACCTTTCTGGCTTTCTGGATGGTGGTGACTGTCTGAACTTCCCTCAGGGTTTGCTTTGTTTTCTTCTCAGCTGATTTAAAAGCCTGTTTGGACAGAGAACACCATCAACGTCCAGCAGGACTCACAAAATTCCCGAGCGAACAGTGGGAAAGTTGGTAGGAAATGGCTCTGGACTTCATCACGGTGCAGGCTCCACAGAGAGCTGTGCACAGCGCTGCTCCTGTGAGACAGCTGCCCTTAGCATTCCACCCTGGAGAGCTGCTCCCTGAGATTATCAGATCTTGGATTCCAAGGATTTCCACTGATTTTCCACTGTAACTCCTGGTCTGTCAGTATCTCCACCTGCCTTCAGTATTCCCAATGCTACTGGTGGAAAAGTAGGATACATCAGAGATCTGCAATCCTGAGCTCAAAATGTCAAGAATAAACCCACCCTGGTTGGTTGTTTTTCCTTTTCCTGTCTTGTTAGGGCTGCTCAGACCAGCTCAGGATTTCCCACTGATCAGTGGCAGGGATTTTCCTTTTAAATATCTTCTAAAAGCCAAGGAAAAAATACCTTTTCTGCAGCTTCCACCGTCTTCTGAGTTTTCTTGGCTGCGTGTCTTTTGTGATCGTAGTACCTGTGAAACACAAGGGTTGGCCCCTGAAATCCCAGCAGATCCCCTCCCTTGTCCTCATCCCACTTATCCCAGGCCTCTGCATTTTGTTTCATGTGCAGAGCTGGACTCAAAATTAAATCAAAGTGACAGCCACGGGGCAGCTGCTGTGCACCAGTGGGTGTGCACCAAGGAAATGCCCATCCCAGAGCTCAGGGAAAGCTGCCATTTCAAATTTTAACTCTTATTTTTAACAAGATACCCCAAAGCCCTTCCTTCTGAAATATTATCACCAACAACTACAAACACAGAGAAATTTCTCCTACCAAAACACACATTGACTAAAAAAAAAAAAAATTCTCACTTTTTGGCATTAGCATAGGCAGACAAATTGAGATCAACATCAACCAATGAGGGCTTATTTTTCTGAGGTTTCTTCAATTGTTTGGTTTTATTCTTTTTCTTTTTTCCCTTTCGTTCCTCTGTTTCTTCCTTCTCTACATCAGCATCATCCTCCTCCTCTTCCTCTTCAGATAACACATATGGATTCCTAAAAACACAAGACATCAGAGACATTAGCAGAACTGGTTAATTTTTAATCCTTAGTGCAATGTGCTCTTAATTTAATTCTCTCAAAGCCTGGGAATGGCCTAAGGAGGCTCTAAACCCTTTTCACACGAAGGGCCCTCATTCCAGCCCATTTATGTCTTGGAGTCAGCCAAATTTAGGGGGGAATAAAGAAAACAAAAGCAGAAGAGCCCAACTTTCCCAATCCAAGGAACTGACTGAAAACAAGTTTATTCTACACACTGACATTTCTGAAAGCGAGGTAACTCAAAATTCACCGATTAACTTTGCCACGTCCCAGCTTTCACACCAAAACTTCTGAGCGTAAAAAAATACATTTTGGGGGTTTCTTTACCTGTGAATAATCCTGATCCAGCGTGAGCTGAGGTTTTCGCAGCCACTGGGCAGTGCACTCACCTCAGCAGCATGGTGATGTGGTTTGTCTGCAGCTTTAACTCTTTGATTGCCGTGGCCACGGGGTCCCCCTGGGCTTGGGCCTCCTTCACGATGGCCCCGATCTCGGTCCAGTCGATCTGGTTGGCCAAGGCACTCCGGACCACCTGGATGGCCCTGTCCACCACCTCCAGATTCATCTCTATCAGCTCTCCTTTCAGCTTATCAGCTTCCTTAGGGAAAGGAGAAGGTTGTAACCACAGGAACCAAACACGTGCTCAGAAAGAGGTGAGAAAAATGGAAGTAGTGGAGGAGAAATCCAAGAATGGATTGAAGTGGTGGCACAGGAGAACATCCAACCCCACTCTTGCCAGTCCCTGGAAGTGTTCCAGGCCAGGCTGGAGCAAGCTGGGATGGTGGAAGGTGTCCCTGCCCATGGCTGGGGGTGGAACTGGATGGGATTGAAGCTCCCTCCCAACCAAATCATTCCATGATTCTGTGATTATGCATCTTCTTAATTAAAACCCCAAATCTGTATTACCTGAGCCTGCTGGAGAGCTTCCAGTCTGTGCTCATGGTCCCTACGGACATTTTCAAGTTTCTTCAACGCTTGTTTTTCCTTTCAAAAACAAGATGGCAAAAAAATCATAAATATAAATACAAATGGCATCAGGTAATCACTGCAAGAAGCGAGTGAAGCCTCTGGAAATCTGGGAGCCACCCTGGATCAGGACCCACCTGCTGCAAGGCCTTCAGATCAATCTTCTGCCCCTCCAGCTTGGAGTAGAACTCGTCTGTTGCCTGCAAGAGAAAATCAGGTTGGAGAATCTCCAGCCTGGCCTGAGTTAGAGCAGGCAGAGGAGGTTCCCTCCAGAGAAGTGGCTGCAAAGCACTAGAAGAGCTGACAGAGGCTGAAACAACATCCAGGAACTTTCTCCCTTTCCCTTCCCACGGGATGAGTTCAGCAAGACACTCAGGGCTGTGTCTCATTGCAAACACACAAGTAATTAAGTGGCCAAATTAGGGCTCACCCTTTTTTGCTATGAAATGATGGAAAAGAAGCTGCCCTGGTTCAGATTGAATGGTTGCAAAGCCAGATCTGTCTGCCCTGAATCCCAGCTGCTTCACTGGGTCTGTTAAAAACCCATGAAAACCCAGAATGCTGAAGAATTGCTCCTGGTGCTCCAGCTGTGCTTCAAACACAGGATAAGGAAGGTTTGGGGCTGTTTAGATCATCAGAGAGACTTGGGACAACGGTCTGGAGGGTCAGGACACAGGGAATGGCTTCCCACTGCCAGAGGACAGGGATAGATGGGAGATTGGGAATTGGGAATTCCTGGCTGAGAGGGTGGGGAGGCCATGGCCCAGGGTGCCCAGAGCAGCTGTGGCTGCCCCTGGATCCCTGGAAGTGTCCAAGGCCAGGCTGGACAGGGCTTGGAGCAGCCTGGGATGCACCCTGCACCATGGCAGGGGTGGAACTGGATGGGCTTTAAGGTCCCTTCCAGCCCAAACCACTCTGGGATCCTGCGACCCATGAAGGTGATGACAGACATTCAGCCAGGAAGCAGGGCAGGAGCGCGAAGCGGGCAGTCTGGAGATCAAGGTCAGGAACAAGAGGTAATTAATGATTCCAGATGTTAATGAGTTGGGGACCAGGAAGGACAATGCCCAAGGAAACCCCAAATCAAGGGCCTGAGGCTTTCACAGTAGCACCAGGAAAAGGTAAACGTCATGACTGTCACAACTCCACAGACAACTCAGCAGCCAGCTCTCCATAACAAAACATCTGGGATTCTCTGCCTGGAAACATCCACCTTCCTCAGAGATTCCACACTCAGCTCCGGGATCTGAGCTCAAGAGACAACACTGCCCAGCTGCAGCCTAAAGGTCCTGCTTGAGTTGGTTTTTTCTCAGCAAATATTTCTCCATAAAATGAATCATCCTTTCCAAGGTCTATGCTCTCATTAACAACCTCTGCACTACGTTTTAATTACTCTTTTTAGCAGCAGTCAATTAAAGCACTTAAGTACAGCATCAGCAAAAGCACTGTACCTTATTGAATGAGTCAAATTCCAAGTAGGGACATTTTGAATGTTGAGAAAACAAGAAAGGATGAAATTCCTCATATCTGTAAAATACACATTTGATATTATCACCTGAAAACTAATTCCTGTTAAGGAGACTAGTAGGAAAAAAAAAAAAAAAAAGGAAGAAATGCTTCAAATATTTACGTGTAGATATCTTCTGCTGGTTTATCTGGTTCCAGACTTGGCTTTTTCTCCTTTTTCTGGATAACATAACCCTAAAAGAATACAAAGATGTCATTTATCTGTGGAAAGAACCCCACTTTTAAATTTTAGGTGTGACCAACTGATCAGCATGAGACAGCAAATAATTCCAGCAGGCAACTGAGTAAATCCCTGCCCCACTGGCTCGTCTTGACTCCAATTTCTTCTGGAACAAGAGGTGAACTTCCTCCAACCCTCAGGACTATCCCAAAAATGCAGAGTCCATGCGCAGAATTTATTACAGAACTTACTAAAGCCCAAGTGCAAATCTCCTGGGATTTATAGAGTCTGCTTGTGCAATATTTAATTGCTGCCCAGCCCGCGGAAAGAAGCAATTTTTACTCCACATCACCACCTGACACCCCCAGGAATCAAATCCACAGCTGGGAACACCAGGAATTGCACATCCTGAGGGATCCCTGCTTGCCAGTTTAACTCTGCAATTCCAAATAACTGATAACCCACCCCTGACCCACCTTTCCACTGAAGTTGTCAGTGAGGACCATGTATTCTTCTGCTTTCTCTAGAGCTGAAAGCACCTTTTCAAGGTTTTCTAAAGAGAAAAATAAAACAGCGGAAATAGTTCCTCCCTGGTGCTTCACTCCAGCAATTATTGCTCATTTTTAACAGGAGTCTTAAGTTTACATCTGGGAAATTTTTAATATAAAAATCTATTTAGGTGCTTCTAAACATAATTATTCAAGTGTCAGGGAGGGAAAAAAAGACTCCACAAATACCAGCACTTTATAAAACTAAGGCTGCAGAGGCAAAGCATAAACCAGAAGCTGTGAGAAGTTATTTTTTGCAGCACCATAATGCAGGAGGAAGGAAAAAAAATCCTCTGGATTTGTGGCAAATATAAACCACATGGGAGAAATAAGACTGCAGGAAAATATATTCTGGCTTTACTACCCAAATCCTTAATTTCCCAATAAATGTAAAGCTGCTACTTTATCAAATCCCCAATGTTTGCTATAAATAAAGACTTTGATGTTAATTCTTCTTGTCAAACATTCCTTCGCACAACCAGAACTCACCTCATGGGTGAGGTGGTGTCTCATTATAAAACCATTCAAAACATATAAAACCTGATGCTTTATCTCCAAGAGATGCACAAATCAAGAGTTTGAATGTAAACAAGGCTGGTCCCCAAGCTAAAAACATTAAAAAATATAACCAAGTGGTCAGAACTACAGGTTTATTCATCTCTTTGGAAAAAAAAACAAAACACTACACACATAAAAATCACCATGTTTGTGGCCCAGCCTTTAAACTATTATACCCTTATTTTCCAGATGTTGATCTATTTTGACAGCTCCAGAAAATCCAGCTTCTATAAGGCAGTGCTCGATGAGAGTGGCCCCATAAGCTGTTAAAACAAGAAATAATGAAGGACCATCTGTAGAAAATATCCACAATTCACATTTTAAAAAATATCTGGGCGCGAGAGTGCGAGAGGAGTGAGACGTGCCAAAAATCAGAGATGGGGCAGGAAGGATGGCTGGATTTCATGGGTGGATAAGGGGGAGGGGGTGAGAAACAGCCGAATTCCCACAAAGGGAAAAATTGTGAGGATTTTAGAGTGGAGCAGCTGTGTCTGGTAATTGGATCAGTAACACCATGTGAGGCCAAGGTTTCCTACATGGTGGAACCAAAAATACCAAATTCCCATACGGACACAGCAAAATTGGGATCAGTGGGGGATAGTAATTAGCACTATAACTATATAGCACTATATTTATTATTATATAGTAATAGCAATTATTTAGGAGACCAGGGTAGAGGAAGAGAGGGAAAAGGGTGGTGAAAAAGCAAATCAAGAGATGAGGAAAGTAATGCTTCATTCTGAATGGTGTGGTTTGAGCTGTTCAGGAAACTCTCTGCTTGATCAGCACTGCCAGGTCAGGAGGAAAACCAAACTTGTTCTGACCAAGTCACACAAGGCAATTTTGGTTCCACGCTCAGGAAAACCCGACTTCACACTCACAGCTCCTATTTGGTACCAAGGTGCTGCAAAACGCCCCAAGGCAGAGCTCTCACAGAGCCACTCCCAGCTCTCATCACTGCAGCACCTTGGGCAGGCTCAGCTCTGTGCTCGTGGCTTGGAATCAATAAATCTCTGTTTTCCAAGGTAACCTGGGCGAGTGGAAAGCGTCCCTGCCCACGGCAGGGGTTGGAGTGAGATGGGTTTTACGGTCCCTTCCAACCCTAAACCATTCCAGGATTCTGTTGTAAGTTATTCAGATTTTCAGCATGACATAACACACATTGATTGACCTCATTTCATTTTCTAACAGAGCCCAATCACTTACGAAGGAGTGGGTTAAGAACTCTCTTCAGCTGTTCCCCTTTGGGAGCATTTGATATGATTTCAGTTAACCTGCAGGAGACAAGGGAGAGCTGTAACTCCAAAGAATAATGTGTTTTACAACAACAAAACAACACGGCATTGCTCAGAGGCTACAAAACATTTCCAGCCCTAAAAAATTAAACTGAAAATGGCCTGTAATATGTGAAGAACTGCCCAAAGCTTTCCACAGCTCCAAGGAATTTGGGTTTATCCCAATAAACACCTCATTTTAAGAGCTTTGAAATTTAAATTACCTGTCCAAGGTTGGCAGAGGCACAGAAGCTTTTGCACTGTCCACCGGGTAGCGCTCCCGGACCGCAAACCTGACGTCGTCCGCTTCGTCCGTGCGGAACCTCAGGATGTTGAGGATGATGTACTCGTGGTCAGTGAGGACAATGTTCCCCTGGGAGCACAGGGAGCCTCAGCAGAGGCCACCGCGGTGTCCCTGCCCCCGGGGGACGCTGCTGGAGCTGGGCACTCACCCTGTCGTACAGCTCCACGATCAGGTGATACGCGGCCTCGTCGCTGCCGAACTGGAAGTCCACGATGCGGTCGATCCCCAGCTGGTTCACACTCACCAACCTCCTGGTCTTCAAATGCTTCCGGCACTGCCAGGGGTGGGAAAAAGATCTGGGACATGCTGCTAACACCTGGGAATGGCTTGGCTATAGAGCCCTCCTGTGGCACCAAATACTTCCTATTTAACCCAAATATTTTAAGAGCAAAAATGTTGGTTCTCAGCAAAATAACACCTTCATTTTTATAATTAAATATAATTGACCTCAATTCTTAACATTAAGACATTTTTTCCATTGAAATCTGTTGTTTGTTTAGGCCGAGGGAGCAGCTAGTTCAAATCCAAAGGGGTTATTTTGTAAAGAGAACTGGGATTATCCCTGCATCCATCTCAGCCGTGGAAAGCCACCCCGGAGAATCTCTGCTGAGTCATCTCCATGGGGCCAGACCCACAGGATAAACAGATCCATGGGAGTCAGCACTCAGGCTGTATCCCCATGGATCTACCCGTGGATCCACCTGCAAGAGCCCAGCCTAAGAGCCTGAAGCAAGGTCTGAAACCCCAAAGCCCAGCAGATTGAAAAGAGACAGGACTCCGGAGCACAGGGTGCTGCATCCAGCACTAAAAAAATTCAGACAATCCAACTGGAAAGACAAGGATTTTGCTGAAGTAACGTTCCCAGAGGTCTGGGTGGTCCAGCAGGCATCCAGTGGATTAGCAGTAATTTTTATAAATTTCAATATTCACTGTTTCAGGCACTGAACATCAATGATGTGATCCAAAGCCCATGACTGCTCTTCCCTTGTCTTCAGCCACACACTGGATCAGGATTCACTGGGCAAATCCCTCCCTATTTTCTCGTCTCCAAGGAACGAACATGAACATTCCTTGCTGATACCCCGACACTTCATTAAAAAAGAAACTTTGGTGAGTTTACCTTCATTGCAAAACTGGATGGCATCATGTTCTTTGGCCACTCAAACTCTGTCATGTGGATGCGTATCCCAGATTCCAGCAGCAGCGTGGCCTTGCAGTCTGGCCTGTGGGCAAAACAAAGGAGCTGGACCCCAAAATCCCTGTGGGTCCCTTCCAAATGAGGATATCCTGGGATTCCATGTATCCCAGGAGCAGCCATACCGCACCACCCACCAGTTTGCAGTGTTTTCTGCAGCGTTTCACACTCTGTATCCTATTTCCCAAGAGCTTTTTGGGTAAAAATTACTGCATTTTTCCAAAAACCAGCAGAATTTCACTGAAAAGAAGTCAGAAATTACTGCAGACAATTAAAAAAAAAAATCTAGTTTTCATACAGCACTTCTAAAGAATTGCTAAATAAAGATATTTAAAGCCCTTACTTTTGCAGGCGAATGAGATAGGTCTTGTTATCCACATCATAAACGTTGTTCACTCTCATTCCCAACAAACTGCCAAAAGAAAAATACAGAATGCTTTGGAGAATCCAAAACACAAGTGGCTGGAAAAATCCCAGTGGTAATTAAAGTACACAGACGGGCAAGCGATGATGAATTACCAGGTTATGATAAATTACCAAGCAGTAACCGAAGAGACTGCAAAGGAGGATTAATGGAATGAGCTGGAAGCATCAACCATGGAGAGATGGAGAAACTGCTCTTAAGACACAGCAGTTAAGAGATGGAGAAAATTAGATGGAGAAATCTATATTAATGGATAAAATGCAGAAAGCTGCCAGTGTCCATCCCTCCTCTTTGTGGCAGGGATTCAAAATGTACTGGGTATACTGGAGCACCTTTGCCAGTACACAGCACTGGTAATCCCAGTATGAGCAGTGAAATGGCCTGGGAGGTGTCAGTCACTCCCTTCACAGTGGGGCTGGACATGCAGATTGCCCTGGACACCAGGAATGTGCCAGAGCTCCTGGGAGCAGCTTCCCAGCTGGGGGGCATGTGCTCAGCCTGGAGAAGAGAAAGGTTCAGGGAGACCTCAGAGCCCCTTCCCGTGCCTAAAAGGGCTCCAAGAGAGTTGGAGAGGGACTGGGGACAAGGGATGGAGGGACAGGACACAGGGAATGGCTTCCCACTGCCAGAGGGCAGGAATAGATGGGCTACTGGGAAGGAATTCCTGGCTGGGATGGTGGGGAGGCCCTGGCACAGATGTCCCAGAGAAGCTGTGGCTGCCCCTGGATCCCTGAAAGTGTCCAAGGCCAAGTTGGATGGGGCTTGGAGCAGCCTGGGATAGTGGAAGGTGTCCCTGCCTATGGCAGGAGGTGGAACGGGATGGCAAACGGGGTGTGGGGGTTGTGCAGAGCACAGGCAGGGCAGTGCTGAGGGGCAGAGCGGGGCCGGGCAGAGCTGTGCGGGCAGGACACGATGCAGGGGCAGAGCCCCCACAGCCCTGAGGCCGCGGCGGAGCGGGGGAGCCGGGCTAGAAGCAGGAGCAGAAGGAGGACCTGGGACAGAACCAGAACAAGGGCCAGGAGCAGGGGCAGGACCAGGACGCACCCGGCCGGGCCCCTTTCCCCGGGGCTGCACGGGCGGGGGATGCCGGTACCTCTGCCGCAGCTCGGCGAGCACCGCGCGGATGTCGACGGTGCTGAAGCGGGACTTCATGGCGCCGCCGCCGCCGCCGCCCGCCGAGACGCACAGGGATCCCGGATTCCGCTCCCTCAGTAATCCCAGCTGCCGGTCCCTCGCAGCTCCCGGCGCTCCGGGACCGCCCCGCGCCTGCGCCCATGGGCGCTACGGGTCGCGCCCGGCGCCAATTCCCGGCGCTCCGCGGCCGCGCATGAGCCCAGCCGGGCGGGGCGGTGCCGCGTGCGACTGACAGGAGGCGCTGTGAGCGCGAGGGCTCTGAGGGGACGTAGGGCGAGCAGGGATCGGGGGTGAGAAAAATTACTCCGGAGGTGATAAAAAAGTGTCCGGGGGTGACAAAAAGACCGCGGGGGTGACCAAAAGGGGTCAGGGGGTGACAGAAAAGGGTGCATTTGTGAGCAAAGGGCCCCGGGAGAGGGCGGCCAAAGGGGGCAAAACGGGAGGCACGAGGGTCCTGTGTGCGAGCAAATGTTGCCGGGGTGAGCAGCAAAGGTGTCCCGCGTGTGTTTGTGTTGAGCAGGGGAAGAGAGCCCAGGCATGTCGGTGTCGGGGCAGCAAAGGCATCCCGCGGGATGCGTTTGAGCGGTGTTTGTCCACATTTATTATTTGAGGGGACGTTTGGCTTGGAAATTTGGCCGCGCTGTGAATTTTGTGCGAAGCGGTTGGAGGTGCAGTGCGTGTGGGCGTCATCAGGAGGCGGTGTTGTGGTGTGGGCGCGCGGGGGCAAAAAGGGTTTAGCGGGGTGTTTGGGGTGGGGTTTGGTGTTTCGGGGCGAGAAAAGGGGAGCCCGCGTGTCTCTGTGTTGCCCAGGCTACGCTGCAGTGGCTATTCACAGGCGCGATCCCGCTACTGACCGCCACGGGAGCTTTGACCTGCTCCGTCTCCGACCTGGGCCGGTTCACCCCTCCTTAGTCAACCTGGTGTCCCGCAGCTCCCCGCGGGTCACCATATTGATGGCGGCCTTAGCTTGGACGCCCGCTCGGCACAGCGCACGGCAGCCCAGAACTCCTGGGCTCAAGCGATCCGTCGGGCTCAGCCTCCCCGGCAGCNCCGCCCCCCCGGCCCTCCTCCTGCTCCTGCCCCGCCTCCCGATCCTCCTCCGGCTGCTCCTGATCTTCCTCCTGATCTGCTGCCGCTCTTGCTACTGCTGTTCTTTCTGCTCCTTCTTCTCTTTCTTCTTGTCCTCCTCCTCCATCTTCTCCTTCTGTTCCTTCTCCTCTTCAGCCTCCTCCTTCTCTTCTCCTCCTTCTTCTCTTTCTCATTCCTTTCCTTTATCCTTTTCCCCTTTCTCCTCCCTTCCTCCTTCCCATTCCCATTCTTTCCCTGCTTCCCCCTTTCTCCTTTTCCTTTGCCCTTCCTCCTTTCTCTTACCCCTTCTCCTTTCTCCTTCTCCCTTCCCCTTCCTATTCCCCTTCATCCCTTCCTCCCCCCTTGGCCTTTTCATTATCCCTTCACATTCCTCTTCTTCCTCTCCTTTCCCCTTTTCTCTTTCTCCTTTTCCTTTCCCCTTTCCTTTCCTCCTTTTTCTTACCCCTTCCCCTTCTTCCCGTCTTTCCACTTTTCCTTGTCCTTTCCATCCTCCTTCCCTTCCTTCCTCCTTCCCGTTTCTCCTTTTCCTTTCCCCTTTCTCCTTTGCCTCCTTCCCCTTCTTCCCTGTTTTCCCTTTGCCCTTCTTCCCATCCTTACCCCTTTCTCCTTCCCTGTTCTCTTTCCATTTTCCCTTTCCCCTTCCCCTTTTCCTTCTCCTTCCCCTCCTATTTCCCCTTC
Organism: Dasyornis broadbenti; assembly: GCA_013397935.1. NCBI lineage: Eukaryota > Metazoa > Chordata > Aves > Passeriformes > Dasyornithidae > Dasyornis > Dasyornis broadbenti. The sequence goes on from VZRN01006106.1 coordinate 478,619, forward strand.
TGCCCCCAGCACACACTCAGTTTTCCCTGCTGAGGAAGCAGCCAGGCCAAGGAAGGAGTTCCCCCTCCTCATCTTCAGCACAAACCCCACTCCCTCCTTCCTTACATAACTGGGGAGTTTTTACCAGAGATTCACAGTGGGATTTAGGATCAGGGGCTTTTCTACCATGAAAAAATTTCTTTAAAAGAGTGTTTTTGTGACCCCTCTCTCCCCTTTTACAAACATCTCATTTTTTGCCTCTGTTCCTCTCTCTTCCCGTGCAGAAATCCCTGTGAGATGTTGCTCCTGCTCTGATCTCCTGGCTGGGATTCCCCATAGTCCTTGCTGGGATTCCCCACTCTCCTGTCAGGGATTCCCCCCTGTGTCCATGCTGTTCATGCCTCAGCAGTGACAGGATCCCCAGCCCAGGCTGCCCCATTCCCCAGGCAAAAGGGAACAGTTCTGCTCTCCCTGGGCTGTGCCACAGGAAATATCCACATTCTCCATCCCACTATGGATCAACACCTGAATTTTGACCCACTCCATCTCAGCCAAGGCCAGTTCACTCCTAGCTCCCTAAGGAGCACCTTACCCACACAGAACCTCCACCCAGCACAACCATTGCAGCCCAAAATCCCAGGCTCAGCCTTCCCAGCACTCTGATCACAGGCACAAACCACCCGATCCAGTTCTGCAGATTCCCTGACATCCATGCTGTGTGGGCTCCACCCGGCCACACACTGGCAGTGGGGAACTGAGGGAATATCCTTGAGCGCCCTCTGTTTTATGTTTAAAAACGGATGGATGGACAGGAAGGATTTTTGAGGAGGTTTAAGCTGCTGAGAAAGCCCAAACTTCTCATTTTAAGCCGGAGGAGGCTCATCCTGGTGCTCTATTTTCATTTCAAGCCACGTGAGGCACAGCATGGAGCTCTATCTCCAGGACCGCTCCATATGGAGCAGATCAGGGATGTCCCTGCTTTGAAAAACTCCTCGGAGAGCAAAGCTTCCTGATTTGCCAGTGTTTTCCTGAGAGTGTAAATCTCAGAGCCGAGGACACAAACGAGCTGTGACAGAAAACACCCGCCAGAGCAGAATAATGAGATGCTCCTGGGAGCTGGAATGCCTCAGTCTGGAGCGGCAGTTTGAGGGAGGGCTGGGACTGACTGCAGCCAGAAACACGATGGGAAATCCTGCTCCCCGGCACACGAAACCGGCATTTTCCAGCTGAACCGTTACATCTGCTGGGATCCCAAAGGAAATCCCAACACATCCCACCAAAAACTGAGCGCAGCTGGGTGGGCGAGGCTGGCGCGGCATCTTCAGGAGGAGCATCCCTGGCAGTGCTTCTGCCTTTCCCTGGTGTTGTGGCTGCTCCGCGGCACAGAGAGCTGACCAAAGGGGCTGGAGGGCAGAAGATCCCAAAAGAGGCTGGGGCCAGGGGCCAAAGATGCCAAAAGAGGCTGGGTCCCGCCCTGTCGCCCGGGCTGCGCTCCAGGGTCTGTTCACAGGCGCGATCCCGCTACCGAGCGGCACGGGAGCTTTGACCTGCTCCGTCTCCGACCTGGGCCGGTTCACCCCTCCTTAGGCGACCTGGTGGCCCCCGGCTCCCCCAGGGCCACCATATCGATGCCGGCCTTAGCGCGGACGCCCGCTCGGCACAGCCCCCTGCAGCCCAGAACCCCCGGGCTCAGCGATCCGCCAGCCTCAGCCTCCCCGGAGCTTGGATTACAGGCACAAGCCACCGTGCCCGGCTGCTCCTCTCCACAGCCTCCGCTCCCCATCACTCCGGGACTCCTCCGGCCTCGGGAACTCCCCAGTGCTGCAGCGGCACGATGGGAGGAGCAGCAGGCGCAGGAAGGAAAATGTAGCTCTTCAAGGGAGCATCCAACACAGTACTTTGGTTTAGACAGGCCAGTTTAAGATGGTGTAGGCTGAAAATTTAAGTTCGTGGTCCTGCTCTAGGATGTGCCCAGAGAGAGCTCAGAAGTATTTGCAGAATGTCTGAGAGGCAGCCTGCTCCCTGCAGGTGTAATGAGCTGAATGATTCTCAGCAAAGCATAGCAAAATAACAAAAACCTAGGGCAAGGAATAAAATTCAGGAGTTTTCTGCTTTTATCCATTCCCTGCCATAGCAAGCAGCTGCCTAGGAGCACTTTCACTGAGGATTTTTTATCTTAACTCTATGTTTGGCCTCTGTCAAAGAGACCTGCCCCAGGCATCCCATGGGAATAACTGGGAGTGCTGCAGGTCCCTCTCCTCCCTGGCTCCATGGATGGTTCATGGAATAGTGTTTCTCCAGTGCAGAGGCCAAGGCAAGGCAAGGACACACCTCCTGCCCTGCCAGACCCACTCAGGAGGTGTCCGAGCTCTTCTTCCAGCCTGCCCCAAGTTACTGGAACAAAGTCCAGGGCTAAAGTACACAGGGCAATCCCATCTCAGCAAAGGAAAATAAGATTTTCCCCAGTGCTGCACAAGCCTGAAGCCTTAAGGATGTCAGGGCTGCATGGGAGAGATCCCAGATCTTGTACTAGGCTCTTTTTATCTCCTTAAGGAAGAGCTGTTGGTGACAGCTGGAGTTTTGGCTAAAGGCATTAGGATAATAATCTAGGGGTCAAGGCATGAGGAGAGGGAGGTCTGGCATCCACAAACAGGGGAGAAAGGCAAACCATCCACACAGAAATAACACTGAACCCATCCAGGCGCTCCCCTCCCACCCGCTCCTCGTGCCAGTGGCACAGGGATTCTTCTTCCTGCCACAAATACGCACATTTTTCATCACATGGAAAAACCACAGGAGGAGGGATTTAAGAGAGCAGGGGCATGAAACTACCTGTTTTCCCTGAGAAAATCTGATGGGAACAAGCTTGGCAGGCTGAGGAAAGCCAAGGCCAAGGCACAGTGAAGATGCAGATGGAGGGTCTGACAGAGCTGTGCCCTGGGGCAGCACAAAAGCAACACCTGAAATGAAAATGGAGCCCACTCGGAGCTGGGGACACGTCGGGAGCTCATCTTTGGGCTCAGGGGGTGCTCTGCCCTGTGGAGCTCATCCCAGAGCCGTTGTATCCCGCCCAGCGGGAGCAGCTGCTGCAGAATCCCACTGAGCTCCCCCAGGGAGCTGTGGCTTTGTGCAGAGAGTTACAGCTAAGCCAGGCTCCAGCCCCACAAATACCCAGCTTGGGGATCCCACTGAGCTCCAAAACTCCCCCTTCCAAGGGCCAGGCAACAACAGAATCACAGAACAGAATCACAGAATATCCTGAGCTGGATGGACCCATGAGGATCAGCGAGTCCAGCTCCGGGCCCTGCACAGGACACTCCAAAAATCCCACCATGTGCCTCAAATTATTCTTAGTCTTGTTAAGGCTTCAGGATTTTCCAGGCTGGTGTTGCCATGGTGGTGATCCAGGATTTTGGCATATAGAGATGTGGTCAGGCAGTATTATCCCACTACATTTCCTCTCTTTGCTCCTGAAAACAACCTGGGAAGGGAGGCCAATAGTACCTGTAAAGACATTTTGATGTCCTTAAGATTAAACAAAACCCCAAACATCCTGGAATCATAGAATCCCAGAATGGTTTGGCTGGAAGGGACCCTAAATTCCATCCCCTTCCCCCCCCGCCATGGGCAGGGACACCTTCCACTGTCCCAGGCTGTTCCAAGCCTCATCCAGCCTGGCCTTGGACATTTCCAGGGATCCAGGGGCAGCCACAGCTTCTCTGGGCACCCTGTGCCAGGGCCTCCCCACCCTCCCAGCCAGGAATTCCCAATTCCCAATATCCCATCCATCCCTGCCCTCTGGCAGTGGGAAGCCATTCCCTGTGTCCTGTCCCTCCACCCCTTGTCCCCAGTCCCTCTCCAGCTCTCCTGGAGCCCCTTTAGGTGCTGGAAGGGGCTCTGTGCTCTCCCTGGAGCCTTCCCTTCTCCAGGCTTCTCCAGGGTGTCAGACTGATTTTCCTGCTGGGAGGCTGCTTTGGAGGATCTGTTCCTCACTTCCACAGGGGGCTGGAGGAATACCTGGAGACCAGGACAGGGCTTTCTCCTGATGATACCTGTGGGATTTCCCGTGATCCTTCAGGATCCTCATGGCATCGTTTCAGCGCACTCAGGCTCACAGGAACCTGCTGCAGTCAGGGTATTCTCCAACACCTCGTCACACCTCTACTCTTCCATTTCATTAACGGGATGGAAGATCCCAGGGATCCCTCTGATGGCACACTGCCTGTAGCACACACACCTTTGGGGAGTGCAGCTTTAGCTTCCTGCCAGCCCCAGCTGTGATTGCACCCAGAATCACAAGGAAACAGGGCTGAGCCATCCATGGGAACCATCCCCACCCCTCCCTGCCCACAGGCAGGAATGACCAGGGCCAAGAGCTCTGGGAAAGTGCCTCTCTCCCTGACTCACCCCAGCAGAGGACACTTGGCCATTGTGTCAGATATCTCCATGACAAATCTACCCCTGGAATGCCATTGTTGTATCAAGGATGTAATTTGTTTTCACAACAGGAGAATTTATCTAACATAGATACTAAAGCCAAGCGTTATTATATTCCCTTTTCCTTCCTGGGAAAGCCACAAAGGTCTTTGAAGGACCAGTGCAACAGAGGCTTTTCCCATCTCCCTCTGCCAAAGGAGGGAAGCAAGGAAAGATGTGCTGCACTACGTTCAAACAGGTTTGGCCTGATGGTCCACAGTGATTGGAATTTGATTTATATTCAAAGAGATAAAAATCCTCTGATTGCTCAAGGTTTGGTGAATTTGGTTCATTTGGTGTTACACATTGCTGTGACAGCACCTGGATCTCTGGTGGATGGCAGCACATGACAACGCAGCCGTGCAAATCCACGGAAAACAAGAAATGCAAACCTTGGTACCTGCACCGCCCGCAGGTTCCTTATGGATAACAAAAGATAAGGAAAGATCAGGAGCAGCCAGGCCCAGCTGAGTTACCGCAAGGTCCCACAGGTATTTGCTGTCCCTCTCCCCAGGCTGTAACCCCTAATCGCTTTATAACCATAATTGCTTTTTACACTCTGGGTTGTAAATCCCCAGCAGGTGCATGAGACACTCCATCCACTGACACACCGGCAGCCAGTGCTTACTCCTAAAACATTTACCTCACTTTCAAAACATTTAACTGACTTTTAAAACATTCAACTGACTTTTAAAATATTTAACTCACTTTTAAAATATTTAACTTCTGCAGGCTACCCAGTTAACTCACTGGGGGTTGCCAAGGACCTGAGAAAGGTTTTAATTCTCAAGCAGGTGTGTGAAACTGAATCCCTTCTAAGAGCTCACGTTTGTCAGGTAATTTAGAACATATCTGGGTATTTTAAGTGCTTCTCTGGGGTATTTGACCTTGGAAATCAAACAGCAACATAAGACCCTCTGCTATGTGGAGTATATGGTGCCCAAAGGTGCATTTCTTTCCCTGAGGGTGGTTCCAGGGAGTAGATTTCTATCCATTTTCTTCAGGCTGAGCACTGAGATGAAGAATCTGCTTTGCTCAGACCATCACACTTCATCTGTGGTGACACATTCCCACCCCACAGCTGCTTAAATCGCTCTCTTAAAAATACGGACCTGTCTTTCCAAACAAATTCCCATTTCAAAGGCTGTGTTATGTCCTGGCTCTCCCAGGCGAGCTGCAGTGGCTCTGCAGGGACACAGCAGTGAGATTCCTCAGACAGCAAAGCCTTTTTTTGCTTTGCTGAAGTTATTTCCATTTGCTTCCTGTTTACCCTCCTTCCTGTTCACTTACTGAAACCAACAGGACTCTCCACTAAAATGTTCCAAAAGTAGGTGGTGCTCTCTCTCCAGCTTCTGCGCCATTCCCTGTGGGACTGGTAACTATGAGCTGCCAGGATTGACGTGCACAGAGTTTATTAGTGACTAATTTGAGATCTTAACTACCCAAAGTGCTGAGTGCTCTAATGTCTTGTTGCTATCTATCCTCCTAAAGAGCAGGAATAACTCCTTTTAACACACAGCCAGACCATGGCAAATCTTCCTCTGGTGCACAGACTGTGAGGTCAGGAAGTTTTCCTGAAGGGCAGGGAGGATCCTTGGAAATAAATCCCAGCACAGGTGGAAAAGCATTTGCCTGAGTGAATCCCATTTCTCTTCTGAGGAAGAACTTTTTGCTGTGCAGTGAGTAGGCACTGGAACAGACTGCCCAGAGAGGAGTCTCCTTCCCTGGAGATATTCCAGAACCAGCTGGGCACAATCCTGTGCCCTGTGCTCTGGTATGGCCCTGTTGGAGCAGGGAGGAGCCACCAGGTGACCCCACTGTGGTCCCTTCCAACCTGACCCATTCACGGTAACGACATCCCCACATCCGTTTGGGATTGCTGTGGGAAGATGTGCAGCTCATCCCTTCCCTTTGTCAGGTTTTGGGCCATGGATGATCACGGGAAGATCAGTTTTGGGTGCTCTCAGTGGGTCACGCAGAGGCTGCGACCACAGCCTGGAGCAGCACAAGTCGGCCATGGGCCCTCCCAGGGATACTGGGAAAGGAGCAGGCAGAGGGATAACAGGGATTGGAGCAGGGTTCTGTGTCTGATATCAAGCACAGACAGGCAGGAGCCCTGCAGGGAGAGGAGCAGAGCAGGAAGCGCAGCTGAGTCACGGGGAGGGTGCGATCTCCGCACGGCTCCAGTGCAGGAGCTGAAAGAAACTCTCGGCACCTCTGCAGGTCCCATCACTTTTCCAGGAGGGAAAGGAGAGAAAGAGTTTGGGAAAGATGCCTGCCAAAATGGGCAAAGACAAAGCGGGTCAAGGCACCCAATCCCCAAGGATGAGGGACAATGCAGTCTCCAACAAAGCAAAAAAAGCCAAGATTGAAGAGGAGAGACCCGAGGAAGAGCATGTCAGGGTGCAAAATGGGGAGAAGATGATGCAAAGGGCACTTCCCAACCCTGCAGTTACTCATTCCATGAGGTTTCATGTTACCCAGTGGTGGGTGCCACAGCCTGGACAGCCGAGCATCTCAAACCCCATCCCGTGTTCCACCACTTGTGCTTTATTTTCACGTAATCCTTGAGATCCACGCTCCTCAACTGATGGATCCTGGCAGGAAGCCCCAAAAGAAACTCTCAGCTCTTAAAAAAGAAAGCAGAACAACCCCAGCACGGTCGCACCCTTCCCTCAACGCTTTGCACTGTCAGAACAAAAGCACCAAAAGCCATTTCCTGAAAGCACAAAAAGCTGCTCTGAGGCAGTGGGAAGAGCAACTGACTCCGGCCCGTGGGCAAAGGCAGGACCTTAAAGCTCCTGACATCACCCTTCTCTACTCTTTTGACCACTCGTGGTCTCGTGCTGCCTGATTTAATGAACTCACCAGCACGGAAATGGTCACACAGAGCAGAGCCAAGTCAAAACCCACTCATGTCCACATCCTGATGTTAATTTTAGTCCTGCAAATATTTAGCCCTGTGTTTAGATAAATATCCCATGCTAGTGAGAGAGGAGACTGAACCAGCTGCATCCAGCAGGATCAGGGCTTGCTGTAAATCCCAGTCCAGTATGATAATTAGCAGCATTATCTGCTGGTCTAATCATCAGAGCGTGAACTTGGCAGTGGCCAGCGCAGGCAGGGACACTCCTGAGCCCTGGGGTCAGCAGGCTGTACCCTGGCACAGCTTCTCATCAGGAGAGGCCATGGATGCATGTTTTCCTTGGCATCCTCCCTCTTGGCTTGCTGCAGGAAAAGAGCAAAGGCTTCCTCGAAAACTCCTATTGACATCAAAGAATCATGGAAAATCCTGAGCTGGAAGGACCCACAGGCATCATGGATCCAGCTCCTGGCCCTGCCCAGACACCCCAACAATCCCACCCTGTGCATCCCTGGGAGCGTTCTCCAAACATTCCTGAAGCTCTGGCAGCCTTGGGAATGTGCCCATTCCCTGGGGAGCCTGGGCAGTGCCCCAGCACCCTCTGGGGGAAGGATCTTTTCCTGATCTCCAACCTAAACTTCTCCTGGCACAGCTCCAGCCATTGCTGTTACAGCTCACCAGAGAGAAGAGCTTGATCCCTTAATAATCCCACAGTCTAGGAAACCTCCCGTTCTCCTAAAGACACCAAACCATTCCCTTTGGCAGTTCCAGGGGGGATTGTTTGGCATGTGCCACAGCAAAGCCAGGATGTCAGCCATATAAATCAGCTCAAAAGTTGGTATTTTTGAAGGGAATGGGAGGATATGGTGAAGTCAATCCTGCACAATCCCGAGGGAATGCACAATGTGCTCTTCGAGAGAAGAGGGACTACATCACGGAGACCCCAAAATGATGAAGTACATCCTGGTGGAAGGTGTCCCTGCCCATGGCAGGGAGTGGAAGGAGATGGACTTTAAGGTCCCTTCCAACCCAAACCATTCTGGGATTCTGTGATTCCATGATTTTGCTGGATTTGTGTTCAATGCCACTTCTTTCGTCTTCTCCACGAACTCAGGAGCAGCCACCAACGCAGGTTGGCTCTCCCCTCGTTTCCTGTCAGCAAGAATCGGGTGGGCAAGGCCTGGAGGAGCATCCTGGCAGCGCTCCCGTGTCCCTGGCAGTGTTCCCGTGTCCCAGCCCTCGGGGACAGTCCCGGGGCGCGGGGTGGGGACATGTCCCGGCGGCAGGACTGGCTCGACGTGTGTGTGCAGGAGCTGCTCTGCTGCACGCTGGGCGTGCCGGGGCACAGCGCCCGGGGCACAGGACAGGGATGTGCCCAGAACGCTGCGTGTCCCGAGCGGTGATCCATGGAGTTTCACCCGCTGGAATCACAGGGCGTGATCCAAGGCAACGTGCACTCATAAACCCGATGATGCATCGTTGAATCACAGAGTGGTTTGGGTTGGAGGGACCCTAAAGATCATCCCGTTCCATCCTCCTGCCATGGGCAGGGACACCTTCCACTATCCCCGGCTGCTCCAAGCCCCAGTGTCCAACCTGGCCTTGGACACTGCCATGGATGGCACAGCCATAGCTTCTCTGGGCAAGGTGCCAGGGCCTCCCTACCCTCACAGTACAAATCCCGATCCCAAGGCAGGGTTTATTTCCCGCACAGGCGATCGTTCCCAGGACTGGTCCCAATCCGGGGCGCGGTTCCAGAGCCACTCCCCACCCCGTCCCCTACGAGTCCTGCCCCTTTAAGACGCACCCAAAGCCCCGCGCGCGCCCCGCGCTGACGCGCGATCGCGTGGCGCCTCTCCCCACTGTGACCCCGCCCCTCCGCGCTCTGCGCACGCGTCGCACAGTCCCGACCAATCAGCGGCGAGGGTCCCGTCCCCGTACCGCCCTTCGGAGGCGGGGCGGCAGCGGCCGCGCAGGCGCGCCGGGAGGGCGGGAAGGCGCGGGCGGAAGGAGGGCGGGG
>VZRN01006106.1:488175-520152 GCA_013397935.1 Dasyornis broadbenti
GAGCAGCGGAGCCGCCTCCCCGCCGCCCCATGCGCGGCCCGCGCTGAGCCCCGCCCGCCCTTCCCCGCCGGGCCGGCGCTCGCCCTCTCGCCCTCCCTTGGATGCCGCCGAGATGGGCAAGGTGCTGTCCAAGATCTTCGGGAACAAGGAGATGCGGATCCTGATGCTGGGGCTGGACGCGGCCGGCAAGACCACGATCCTGTACAAGCTGAAGCTGGGCCAGTCGGTGACCACGATCCCCACCGTGGGCTTCAACGTGGAGACCGTCACCTACAAGAACGTCAAGTTCAACGTGTGGGACGTGGGCGGCCAGGACAAGATCCGGCCCCTGTGGCGGCACTACTACACGGGCACGCAGGGGCTCATCTTCGTGGTGGACTGCGCCGACCGCGACCGCATCGACGAGGCGCGGCAGGAGCTGCACCGCATCATCAACGACCGGGAGATGCGGGACGCCATCATCCTCATCTTCGCCAACAAGCAGGACCTGCCCGACGCCATGAAACCCCACGAGATCCAGGAGAAACTGGGCCTGACCCGGATCAGGGATAGGAATTGGTATGTGCAGCCCTCCTGTGCCACGACGGGGGATGGACTCTACGAAGGGCTGACGTGGTTAACGTCCAATTATAAATCCTAATGGGAGAGGAACTATTTAGTCTACAAAGAATTAAAGAAACAAAACAAAAAAAAACGTACAAAAAATAAATAACCCACGTGGCTTTCCAGAAGAATGATTCTCTACTGAAAAGTAAAAACAAAAAAGCATCCATAGGATTATGATCACCTTTCTCCAGTTGCCACCCTTTCCTCCTGCACCCTTGGCTGGATTCCTGTTCTAACTCCTCCTGCTTGGCGTTAGGATGCTCTAACCTCCGAATGTGACACGAACACAGGCACTAGATGCTATGGCAGACTTCCAGCAAACAGGGGAAGGACACATTATAGACTTGCTAAGTAACTTTTTTTTGGTTTTTTTTTTTTTCCTTTTTCCTCTCGATAGCCCTTTGCTGGTTTGATTATTTTGGGGGATGTTGGGGGAGGGGGTCCATTTTCAGTGTATGCTTTCTGGGTCTACTTTTTTGATTATACATATTTTTTTTTTTCTCTCTCTTCTCTCACTTTGCTGTAGATTGCTACTTTTTTGCATTCCTGCAGGATATGTTGCTAGGTCGACTTCATCTAGTAAACTGAAAATTGTTGCTTAAAATCAAACCGCAGTCTGTCTTTTTATATTAAGGACTTTTTTTTTAAAGTTCTGTTAATCTGTAACTAAACAGTGACTCAGTCTGGCTCCACGGCTCAGGCTAATGAGGGGAATTCTTGCCTGCAGTGGCAGAGAGTGGGAATTCCACTGTAACGTGTTCAAAGTGCGTGTCGGGCGCCGGGAAATGTAAGAACTGCTTTGGAATGTCAGCTGGGAAGTTCTGACCCATACATCATGCATGAGGAGGGATGCAAAACCAGCTCCCCACACCACAGAGCAAACAAGGCATGAACGATGCTGTAGTTCCAGGGTAGGCACTGGTCAGTTTTTTTTGTCTTAAACGAGGTTTAGTTGCAGTTTTTTACTACTTGGTGTCGGTCTCCGGGCCGAGGCTCTTTCCAGCAGATGCAGCAATAAAATGTTGCAATGAGTTTGACTTTAAATCAGATGTTTTGGCAGAATTCCAGCACTGACTTGCCTCTCGCTTCCATCTCAAGGCAGCTGGAGACACCTAAACCTTTAAAGGATTCCTGATTCTTTCCAATAGAAAAAAAGGAAATTACAATTATTACTGTTGTTCTTTTTCCATGCTGGAGCCCTGCAAAGGGGCAACTTCCATGCTGAGCTCTGCTCGAGCCCGGGGGTTCTGACATCAGGAATGGCCATTTTGAGGAAATCACTTCTTGCTTTAGTTTTCCAAGCCTGGACTGAGCTCCTGCGAGTGGCTGGAGCTTCCCTGTGTCCTGGTTGTTGCTGTAGTCCTGTAGGGAAGGGAACTATGTTGGATGTCTGAGGCCCATTGAGTAACTACTAATGAGAGCGGGGAGGGGAGAGAGAGAGAGAGAGAATCGACGCTGAATGTAAACTTCCATAATTAGTTCTTAAAGGGCAAGCAGCTCGTTAGCCATGTCACAGCCTGTAGCTGGGACTGGCCAATCAAAAACCCCACCCAGAGCGAGTATTTGCATAAAAACTCAATCAAGTATTAATTAACGCTGGGTGCACAAACTGTTAAAGCAGCTGGTTCTTATTCAGCCTTAAGGATTAACTTCAGATTTCCTCAAGGAGTTAAAACTCCATTGGGGAATTCTAGGAATGTATGCTACAAAACCAGAAGAAAATGGCTTTTATTTTCCTTTTTTTTTTTTTTTAATTGTTTTCTTTTTCCAAGAATATAAGTTTTACATGGAATCGGGGGCATTACACTACATTGCTGCAGTGGTGACTCTGCATGCTGAGTACGTTGTACATGGAGCTCTTACCAAAGATGTATGGGAAGATAAAAATCCTGAATTCACTTCTGAAATCCAATGCTTTGGACCACTTCAAAGTCCTCTTAGAGTATGGTTCCGAAAAAGACTTTTCTGGATGTGGGTTGCAAATGGGACTGGATGGGTTCTTGGTGCTAGAAGATAGAGCATTGATGGACTTTGTGAATTAGAGAGAGTCTGCAGAAGCTTAATGTAGAAATAACTCTTCAATCTCAGCCCTGAAGAAGAGGAAGTGACATTAGTTTATTTTAATCCAAGGCTTTTTGCCATTGGAATATCATTGCTCTATTTTCTAGCTTTTAAATTTTTTTTTCCTGTTGCTGTAACTTAATGAACAGTGTGGTGGTATAAAAACTTAAAAATACAACAATATGGTTACTGTTTTCTTCTGGAGCATCAATAAAATAGCCAAGCACAAAGTAAAATGCCTAAACTGGAAAACTTGAAGCTCTATTAATGGTTCTTGAACTTTCTTAAACCTATTCTCAGTCAACATGAAAACTTCAATACCTTCATTTTTTTGTCTGAGTCGGTTTCCTGTGTTTCCAAGCGCTGGGGCAGCATTTGCATTAAGTTGACTTCACAATTTTGTATCCCCTTAGAAGCAACTTTGTTATTCTGTTTTTGTAGGTGAAAGGAAACTGCTTTTGCTTCTGGATTTTTTTAATGTCTTTTTTTTTTTTTTTTTTTTTTTTTTTGTGTGACTGAAAAAGCTTTTATTTATTTGANTTTTCTTTTGGGAGTGGGGAGGGAGAGATGGGGGAGAAAAAGTTACTGGAACGTGTGGCAGAGCCGCCAGAAATAAATGGCCGTTGCCACCGAACAAAACCCCACAGGTTTCACTTCCAACATGTCCTTTCTAGGCTGTAGCTGGACCTCAGCACGAGGTAGTGGCTCTCAGTAGGATAAAGTGGGAATTCTGTACGAAGCAAACCAGTCTGGAGTTCCAAGTGCATCGATTTGTGTTCATGTGAATTTATGGAGTGAGTTTTGAATGGCGTTAAATCGTGTCCGACCAAGTGACTGAGTTTGTGGCCTGTGATCTCCCTGACTGAAGTACCCAGGAGTTTTGTGTTCTCGATATGGCTGTAGTGTTGGTAAAGAACTAATAAGCAGAAAATAAAGCAATTACACAGCGGAGCTCTCCTGGTATGTTACTTCTATTGAATTATGGGAGAAGCAGAAAGGGGCAATCTGGTGCCGCAGTCGGGCGTTGTGCTGGCATAAAGAGGGCTCTGTTCTGGATCTCCCAGGCTGGAAGCCTGGCTGGAACTCCTTGGAGAATTAGACGAGAGACTATTTTTATAAGTGGAAAAGGAGGATGCTTCTTAATGTTCCCACTTGAGCAAACTTTCCTGTCAGGGCTCTCCAGCCTCGGCGCCAGCCCCACGTAACTTGGGAAGGTGAGGGCATGGAGGGATTGTTGCTGCTCTGTTCCAGGGAGGAAATTCCTTGGAAAGGGCAGCCGTGAGGCCGGTGTGGAACATGCAGGGATGGACAAAAGGGCTGATGAGTGACTAGGGGCGCTTGTGGAGTGACAGATGTGACGTGTGGACTCCGGGGTGCCTGAGCAGGGCAGAGTGAGCCGATAAAAGGACTTGGGGCAGGTGCTGGGGCTGCGGGGGGGCTGGGGAGCACTGGGATATGGATACTGTGACAGCTGCCATCCCCTGGGAGAGGCTGCGGGGTCACAGCCCGAGCTCTGCTGGCAGAGGGCACGGCAGGGGCTCCCAGGCTGCTCCCACAGCTGCAGGTGTCGGGCCAGGTGTCAGCCCTGGAACTGTCTCCTTGTTGCAAAGCTTTTGGGAATCCTCAGGGAGCATCCCTGCCTATGAAACAAGCTGAGCTTTGAGGTCCTTCCCACCCAGACCATTCCGTGATTCCATGATTATCCAGCCAGGTGGGCGCAGGGACGGTGGGGCCACCGCAGCCGCGATTCCCTGCAGAGCCTTCCCCATCCAGGGTGCTCAGGCTCTGTCTGCCTGGCTGCCAGTCTAGGGTGTGGCTGTGTAAATGAACTTGCTCTGACTTAATTAAACTCCTCGGAGCTGGGAGACAAGAAGGGGGAACTGGTGTCTCTCTGGCTGTAGTAGTGAGTCATATTTCAAAATGCCGGCGCTTATCACGTTCCATCGGAGCGCGGTGAGCCCGACTCGGGACCAGGCCGTGACTCAACGCCTCAGCAGGGCTCTGCCCCCAGTCACAGGGCCCTGTGCTCATGGACAGGCCTTGGAAAAAGTGTGCCCACCATTCCTAATTGGAAATTATCCCTGCTGAAGCAAGTCCTCCCAAAGGAATGCGTCTCGCTTTAAAAACGTTGTCAGAACAGCTGGTCACAAGGGCTGTGAGAGATAGGCCTGGTGGACCTGAGGTGATATCCCTTCTCACTGGGATTTGGGAATGGGATAAAAGGGACTGCCAGGAGCAGAGAACTTGCTGTGGATGTAGAAGCAGCCTTGGTGTGAGCACTGTGACTCAGACTTCCCTTTAACACACGGCTGTGCTTTTTATCTTGGATTTGCTTCTAATATCTGCCCAGCCTGACAGGCTCAGCGTGGGGTATCTGAAATCCCCTCAGCTTTAGTGCTTTCTGGAAGCTAAAAAAAAAAAATTTCCCCTCAGCTTGTGGGGAAGCATCAGCTCCCAGAGGCTGTTGGTGAATGAGTGTCACCCCTGCTGACTGACTCAGTTCCTCTTCTGAGGTCCTACGCGCACTCTGGCACCGCTCGTGTTTCGGACTGACGTCCGAGCAAAGGTTCTCAGGGCTCCAGGCCAAGGTGGAGCCCCACAAGTCATCTCCCTTTCAAAAGCGGGAGCACCCAAAGAGCAGAATGGTGCGATTTTCACCCTGTGTCAGCTCTGGAAGGTGCAGGGGTGAGTCAGAGCTCCGGGAGCTCTGTGGAAGGTGGTTTTTACAGGCGGGAAATGGGGTGTGCAGGGGGTTGTCCAGGAAGTGGCTCTGCTCTTGCTTAAGAACAGGTATCTCTGGCCTCCTTAAGAAAGGAGGGGAAAAGAAGTCAAGATGTGAGTCACTGCTGAGTCTCATAGTGGTTTAACAGGCTCTGGCCCTTGCTTTGCCTCAAGTTTTCCCTTCCAGAGGATGCACTTCACTCCTCTGTTCCTGGTTTTTTTAGTTGCATCTTCCAGGACAGCTTTAGTTAGGCAAAATGCTTCAGCAGCGTTTAATCGGTGTCCTGTGAGATGGAAATTGGTGATGCTTGAAAATGGTAGCACTTAAAACACTTCGTTTTCCTGAGCAGTTTTCAGGTGAGCGCAACCCCCAGGGGTGCCACCAACAAGTCCTGGATCCGTACAGGATCCCTGTGCTCCAGCTGCCTTTCAGTGGGTGAAAACTCCCTCGGTGGTTAAACAGAGAAGAGGAGGGAGCCAAAGCGTAGATAAGAGCCTGGATGGGGAGGCCCTGGCACAGGTGGCCCAGAGCAGCTGTGGCTGCCCCTGGATCCTTGAGAGTGTCCAAGGCCAGGCTGGACAGGGTTTGGAGCAGCCTGGGATGGTGGAAGGTGTCCCAGGGTGGAACTGGATGAGCTTTGAGAATGAGTTTTCATCCCAAACCATTCTGGGATTCTCTAATTCTGTGAACTCCTAAAATTATCCCCATGCCTGTGCCTAGAATGGGTTCCTTGTATGAACTACAAGCGGGGCAGAGCTGTCTGAACCAGGTGCCAGCTTCATCCCGAAGTTCCTGATGGGGCAGGAGGGGAGGCTTTCTCTCTCATCATTGCAAGAGATGAAAACCTGTGAACAGCTGCAGCAAACACTGCATTGCCCCTGATGATTGTTGGGCTGTTTTATGGGAATGCACTTTTATTTCACATTTTGTGGGGGAAAGAGGAAAACCTCAAGCAGCCTCTGCAGTTACAGGAGAGTGAGACACGTAGTGAGCTGGCTGGGAGACCTCAGAAGCAAGGGAGGGAATTTCCCAGTATTATCCTGGACTATTTGAGAAGACAATACTGCTCTTTTTGTGGCTGAGCTCCAGCAATGCTCATCCCACGAGGGATCATCAGAGGAAGGCACCTGCTTGGATCATCGCTGCTGGGGATGGAGAGGACCAGAGGGAAGCATCTGGGGTCAATCCAGCCCCAAAATACTTCTGCCATTCATGCAAAGCTGCTCTTGGAGAAGGAACTCATTCCATGAAGGCTGGGAGTTCCAGGGTCTGCCATGCCTGGTGCTGACAGCTCCTAAGTGGGCAGCACCGCTGGCTTGGCGTGCTTGCTCCAAGGGAGACTTTGCACTTTGTGTGCGGAACGTGGGATTGCAAAGTCCCCGTGCTGTTAATATTTGTTATTTTTGCCCTGAGGAGCTTTGTACATTTTCCCTTAGGAAACAGGGGGCTCCTGTGGAGCAGCACAACCCCGTGGCTGGGAACTTCCAGCTGTCACGCACCAGCAGAGCGGGATGTGCCCGCAGTTATCCCATTAGCTCAACATCTGCCAGGATGCCTTTCCCCACAGGGGCTGGATTAGGCTGGAACTGACCCAGCTCTCCGGGAAGCTTTCCCTATCACGTATTTGTGGCTTTCAGGCTGCTGCCCTGGCTGTAACCAACCCCAGCACCCGCCTCGCACCGAGCAGAGGGAGCTTTGGCAGGCGACCAGGGGTTTGGCTTTACCTTTGCCTCCAAAGAAAGTCTGTCTGCTAAGTGTTCAAATTCCATCCTGTACATTCTGGAGTTACTCATATTTTCAATACAATGAGTTTTTTGGGCTGTGATGACTCAGACTGGAGCGGTTTTCACATCAGCACTGAAAATAGAAGCATTTGGGTAGGGAGGTGAGGGGCAGCAGCAAGACAGACACCGCTGGTGCGCTTGGTGGCTCCTTGCTGCCTGACACAAAGGTTTGGGATGAGCTTTGCCGGTATTTGCTCGCTGCAAGAAGAGCCAAGCTCAGCAAGGGCCGGTGTGGAAGCTGCTGGCGTCCGGTGCTGCATTGTGGAAGAAATTGAATCGCTGCCAACGAGCTGTCCCTGGATCTCTGGCTCATCTTACAACCTTGGACTCGTTAATGAATCCAAAGTCCTCCAGCCTTTGCCTCCAAACATCTTGAGTATGTGGCATTTGTGAGCCAGGGTCACCATCCAGGCTGGGATCTGGGCACTGGCGACGCTCCTGGGCTGCTCCTGCTGCTCTCCTGCAGCTCTGCTTTGGATCTGCTCCTGGCCATGCTGGCTGCAGCGTCCTGGCCTCTTCAAGGAGGGCTGGGAATATTGCAGGGAGTAGGGAACTGGTGTGTTCTCCTTTAAGGAATGCTGCCTGCAATCTCAGGGTCTCAGCTCCTGCTGTACCTGTTTGGCTGATGCCTCATGGAGAAATCCTGCTCTGCATTTTCTCCTGCATGTGAGGTTACACGTTTATCCACAGCACCAAAACTTCCCAGATTTTGGTTTCATCATGGCCATTATTATGATTTTTGAAGGGGGATGCATCTCTCCATGAGGATGAGCTGCAGCTTTCCCACCTTTTTGGGAGCTGCCTGGGGGTTTCTCTGATCCAAGGCCTCCAGGTCAAAGCCTTGAACCTCTGACTCTACTGCCACACTCGCTTTTCCCCTCCTCACCATCCCAGTGTCCCCCAGCCCCACTCTTCCATGGGGGAGAGGGGGCTCCACAGCTCCTCCTTCCCCTCTCCAGGCTCTCCTGCTCCCGGAAACGCTCCCAGCAGTGAAACTGGTTAATCACGTTGACACTGGAGGAGTGCTGGCATCTGAGAGGGATCTGGGGATTAACTGGTTCCAGTGTTTGCCAACTTCTCGGCAGCCTGATGCGTTATTCAGCAGTCGGGCTGCTTTCGGGCCTTTGGAAAATCTGGAGCTTCCCAACACTTGAGGGTTTATGAACTGACGTCTCTCCTTGCAGCTTCCTCCTCTCTGGGATTGCCAATTAACAGCAGGCAATTAAACACCAGACCCGGAGTATTTTGCTGCCGGTTCTGTAGTCTGCAGAGGAGGCTCGGGACACCCGCAGCTTCCTCCTGGGCTCTATCCCACCTCCCAGCAACCGCCCTTGGGAAACCAGGTGCTATTTAAGGCATGGGATCTGTGGACTCATTTAACATCTGCCAACTCCCCGGCATTCCCAGGTTGCCAAAAATGTGTGCCATGGCACCGGGGAAGGCTCCGGGACAGCCACAGCTGCGTGGCTCCGGAGCAGCCTGTTTCCAAACCTGCAGTTCAGGCCTGAGCACTTGCAGATGGCAGATAGGGAGGGAGAGGTGACTCACGGAGATTAAATATCCTGTTGCGCCCGACTCGTAGGCAGCGATGGCTCAACACACCAACGGCACTCATAGCCGGCTCCATCATTCCTGCTTTTCTTTTGCCTCCAGGTATAGGGGAAAACCGGGAAAGGCAGAAGCTGTGGTAGCTGGGATGTCCCTGGGGGAGGCAGGAGGTGGTGGATGAAGGGACAAGAGGACAGAGAGGTGGAGCAGTGCCTGGGGGACGCTCGTTCTTCCTCAAACACATTTATATCCACTGGTTTCAATGGCCAAACCTGGATTGCCACATCCTTTCCCACGCCGCAATCCCGCCGCTGACTTGGTGCCAGCGGAAGGCGCTCGCAGGGCCATCGGGTCTGAGACAACGATTTTCCATCTTCTGTGATTGTTTGAGGCACTGCAGAGTTGTTGTTGTCAGAGCCTGTTCCCCGTTTTGGAAACATAATTGGAATTATGCAAATTCCGGTGCGGCACCAGTGAGTGACTGACGCGCTCCTCGCCCGCTGCAGCCATTCTGGAGTTGGGCTGTTGGTGCATGGAAGTTCCATCCAGAGGGATCTAGGGGCCCAGCCCCGCTCCTGCTGCAGCTCCTGAGCTGCAGCTCCCAATCCAACCCCAGGAATGCTCAGCAAAGCGCAGAGCTCGGTGTGTTCCTGCTGGAACACCCCATACTTGGAGCTGTGACACCAGCACTTGGCCAGACTGGTGTTTCCAAAATTCCTGATGGTCAGGGTCTGGAGCTGTTTTGGGGATGCCAAGCTTCCCAGAAAAAGCTCAGGGGGCTGAGTGGAATGTGGAGCACGAGGCTTGAGGGACGAGCGAGACTCTCCCTGTGAGGGTTGTGACCCTGCTGCCCTCCAGATACAAGGTACAAGCTTGGGGGTGGTGCCTGGATCCGGCTGCGGTTCCCACCTGGAATATGGTTTGGGCATTGCCCCACTGGCCTAGGAGCGAGGGAGGAGGTGCTCTCGGACACGCCGTGACTCGGTGGGAGCGGTCACTAACACCGTCCAGGCTCCTGGGAGCCTCTGTTCCTCGGAGCGGGATCCTGGGAGGGGCTGGGACACAAGGACAGGCGCTCGTGCTGCACAAAGTCCTCCCGCAGGGAGATTTGCAGGAGGAAAAAGGGATTTTGCCAAAATAACAGCACTTCCCTCCCCACACCCATCTCAGCCTTTCCATCCACGTGTCCCGCAGCGGTTCCTCTTTTAGCACTACGTCTCCTTAAAAAATAAAAGTGTTGACTGCAGCTTTTCTGGAGGCTGCAGCGCTCCCGCCCCGGTGACTGCACAGCTCTTCCCAGCCTCCTTCCCGCTGCGGTTCCTGGGCTGAAGGCAATCTTTTCCGGTCTGATCGCATGGCCAAGGAATGTACGTGCACATACAGTGAGTCTGGAGGCAGTTAAGTGCCAACAGCGAGGCTTTTCGGAGCAGCACGGAGGAAAAAATGATGCTCAAGCTGCTGCTTGCCCAGGTCCCTTCGGATTTGGGATGTCGATCCGGCAGCCCCGTCCCGACCTCGGCGTCTCTGCCCGCGCCATGGGTGTGTGGCAGCGATTTCTGCCTCTCCACGGTCAATAAAATCTTGGCCAAGTGGAACAAAAATATTCAATCCGGTTAGTTTGGAAGGTAATCCCAGCTAATAAATAAACGGGGTTGGGAAAAAAAACCCGGTGATGCAGCGTGGCCAACGAGCGCATCATCGGCGCTCCCCGAGAGACGCTGCGGAGGGGGATGAGGGTAATTAACAAAGCAATTAAAGCAAGATATGAAGCTGCTTCCCAAATACACAAGGAAATCCAGACTCCAGCTGCGCTGGCATGGCTTGTGCTGGCAAAGGCCCTGTCTGTGCTGGAAGAGGGGATGCACGTGGTGTGTTCTTTTGCAGGCTCCATTCTCTGGGAGAAGCAGCAGGTTGGGGATTTGACATCCTCCAGCGGGTCCAAAATGTCTCCGTGAGCTTTGGTGGAGCTTCCAGCAAAATAAAGCTGGAAAAGGCCAACTGGAGCAGGAGGACCAGAGCTGAGTGATCCAGGGCTGGAGCTCCCTGAGCATCTTTCCAGGCCAGCTGCTTTGTCAGCTTGGAGCTCTTGGAAAAAAGAATGGGATGATGTTTCTGCAGCAGAGCCAACATCTAACGCGCTCAGCTTGGCTGCAGTTCGTGCGTGGGGCCGTGCTCAGGCCCGCAGCTGGATGGAAATGTCTTTAAATGTGGATCTAAATTGGATCTAAATCTATTTCTGTGCTGGGGGTGAGCTCAGGGAAAGGGAAAAATCCCCACAGACTGCTGCTGGCTCCAATTGCAAAGATTCATACATATTTATATACATACATATATATAAATAAATGGAAAGGTTTATCTATATTTGTGTTCAATGGATCCCAGATTTTATGGATTTGATAAATCCAATGACACAACACACCATAGAATCCCAGAATAGTTTGGGTTGGGAGGGACTTTATAGCTCATCAGTGCCACCCCCTGCCATGGGCAGGGACACCTCCCACTGTTCCAGGCTGCTCCAAGCCCTGTCCAGCCTGGCCTTGGACACTTCCAGGGATCCAGGGGCAGCCACAGTTTCCTTGGGCTGCTGGGGAGTCATTGAAAAGAAAACAAGGCTCTGCTGTGGCTCCAAGTGCTGTCATGTGATATTTTGGGCAGACACACCATCCTCTCTTGGTTTGTGGGAGACTCAGGAACTGCATCTGGGCATTTCTGCCCTTTCTTTACACGAGTGTGAAGCCTTGAGAGCACCTCCCCATCTCCCAGCTGTGTCTTCCTGGCACCAACTCTCCTCTTCCCAAAATATCCCCTCCACAAAGCTCTCACAGCTCAGGCTGCCCTGACAACATTCTCAGGGCGTTGCCTGCGGGCCTTCCCACTGAATTATATATAACACTTGGGTTTGGGGTGGGATTTTTGGGAAGGAAATCTGTTGCCAAGCAATGGAGCTGTGGCCCGGCTTTCTCTTCCCCAACCGAGACCTAAAAGTGTGTGTAAAATATCTGAGATATCTCAAGTGGAGTTGCAGGAGGGTGGATCATGGGAATGTGGTGGAAAAGCTGCTACTGGGGTTGAGAGAAGGTTTCCCTTTCATTTTCCAGAGCCAAAGCTGGAAGTGGAGAGTTGTTTGATTCCAGAGATGACAAGAGATATGGGAGATCCTGAGAAATCCCTCGGGGTCCTGTGGGGAGTTCTGGATTTACACCCAGCATATGTCCTGGACAGCACGTGTGAAAATCATTGGGTATTCCCCCAAAAGGAGGATGGGATCAGCCCCAGCACACAGATGTTGGGGGGTCAATCTCAGCACCACAAACCAGAGCATGAACTTCGTCACCCACTCATCAGTCCATTGCACCCAGTGGGTGTAGATAAACCAGAGGGTCAATACTGACCCACATCCCACACTCGGGGGGCTGACAGTTCCCACTGGCCTCCTTGGGAAAGCTCCAATGGGAATGACAGTGCCAATCCAGTGCCTAACTTCATCCCGGTGCTGACAAGCACCACCCGTGCCACAGCCCCAGGTGGGACCCCCCATTTTGCTCCAGGCCCCAAACAACCCCACAGGAGGGTTTCACCTGCCAGGAATCCAGAGGGATAGGAAGATTTCCTGATGTTTTCCCCAGCTGTTCAGCTTCGGAGGGAAATCCCACTGGCGTGCTTTCCTCATTAACCGCTGTCACATTTTCCAGGCAGAGCCTCGGTGTGCCAGGCACTGATTTGCATCACCAGATCACAAGGATGTGACCTAATTAAATTTCAGCTCTTTTCAATATGATTTTCATACTCACATAGGGGGTTTTTTTTTGGACCTGTGGAACCAGCTGTCTCGGCAGGGATGGTTCAGGCTTGGAATGGAAGTGGAGAAAACATCTAATTTCCCACTGGGAGCGGCTGCGGAGGCGAGCTCTGGGGTCTCTCCAAAGCCTTTCTCCACTCCTGAAGTTTGATTCACAAGAGTGACTTGTGTTATTTTTTAGGGCAGATTTTTTATTATTATTTATGCGGAGGGGAACATGTTTCTCCCAGCCCTCTTCCCATACAGCCAGATTTAGGTCACGCTGGGAAGAGGGGTGGGAGAACCTGGAGTGAACCACATCCCTCCTGGAACAAACATCCCTCCCAGGGCTCAGCTTTGGGTCTTACAAGATGCCTCCAGTCAAGACAGGTCCCATCAGACCCCAAAAAGGTTCCTCAGCACAAGGCAAATCCAATCATTCCTTGCACCCAGACCTCCCCAGGGTTCTTTCAGTCCCCAAAAAATGTTATTTTGAGTCTTAATTTTCCCTGGGAAGGACCCATTCACCGGTGAGGGTAACACAGGAGGGTATCCTGCCTGTTTTCTTGGCTGAATGAGCAGAATCCCCCGCGTTTTCCCGTTGCTATGGCAAGGGGGAGAGCCGAGATTTTTGTGCATGGGTTGGTAAATCCGGCCCGTTCTGCACGGCTGATTTGCCCTCCAATTAATTAAGGGCATTCTTCACTTCCCCTCACAATTAGCATAAAGAAAACCCAATTAACTCCTGCACGGTGGATGCCGAGCGCCGTGTTGGGCAGCGTGAAACCTCCCCACTCTCCTGTGGGAAAAATCCCTTTGGCTGAAGATTGTCAGGCTGACCACAGACCCCACACCCAGAGCACTGCCGTGTTGCCACTCCATCGCTATGGAATCACCCAGTTTTCCCTGAGTGAAATCACATTCTTGGCTTTGCCAAATCTGTTGACATTGGAGTTTGGCTGCGAGCTGGGAATTCGGGCAGAAAAGGAGATTTGGGTGGAAAAGGAGATTTTTGACCATCCTCAGACAGGCTGGTGCCTGCGTCCAGTCTTCCCACAGCTCCTGGGCTGTGGTGGTCACTTTGTTGAGCGCCTGGAGCAAAGTAGGTACAAAGGGCATCTCCACTTCCCCTGATCCCTTGGCCACTGATTCTTTTTTTATAGCTGGAGCCGTGAGTTTGGGAGCACAGTTGAGTCGGGGAGCAGAGTCTGGGAGCGGAGTCTCTGTCCTGCCACGGCATCCATGCCCCGGTGGCCACACCCGCAATCCCCGCCATGAGGTGCAGCAGGTATTTCCCGTTCCCGGACTGCTCCGACTTGCCCTGCACGGCTCAGGCTGTCCTGAGCAGCTCCTGGCTGTCCCAGCTGGATTTGGGTCCTGCATGACCAGTGTGGCTGCAAGGACGAGCTGCGGTCTCTCCAGTCTCCCAAAAGAAATGTGGGAGGAGGGAGGGAACGGCAGTGCCCTGCCAAGATAAAGGGTGAGCAGTGACATCGTCTGACCTGGCTACTGCTGCATCTCCAAGTCCCTGGGATTTGTCCCCAGGATTTGCCCCTGGAATTCCCAGTCACTTCCACATGTTGAATTTGCCTCATTCCAGGGGGTGCCCAGGTAGCCTCTGAGCAGGGAGGTGAATTGGTGATTTCCAGCTACTGTCCGACATAACTTTCTCACCTCCTTTGGTTTGGTCGGATAAACCATGCTCTGGCTGGTTTATTAGCTCCCAGATGAACTGGAGCAGATCCAGCGCCCTCCCCAAGTCAGGAATTGCCAAAAATCTCAAGTGCTGGCACCACCAAGATTTTTTTTTTTTTTTGCTATTTTAACCCTATTTAGGTGTTTGTGCCCAGCGCATTGGGCAAATCCTGGGTTTGGATGTGGACAGAGCAGCCTCCTTCCCACAAAGGCACCTGGAGCACCCTGTATTTCCAGAACTGAGCTCTGAGCCTGAGGAGAGCTGGAGATTTGTCCATGGAGGGGGTCAATCCCATGCTGCCCACAGCCTCCCCAGGGCCACCCACGACGCTGTGACGAAGTGATCACACCGACCACGATTACACTGACCGCGATTACAGAGACTATCCCCAACGTCCAGCCCCAAACACGGCATCCAACCCTGTCTGTCAGCCCCTGCCAATAATCCCTGGGGACAAAAGACCCCGAGGGCAGCTCCCGCCCCCGCCTGTAATTCCTCCCCTTCACCCTAATCCCCAGCCCTTCTGTCGCAGCGGCCAAATCCAATTAACCGTGCAAGGATCGCACTCCACCGGCGTTCAAACGGAGCCCCCGGGATGGGGTGGCAACACTGGGGGTGGAGAGGAGCCATCCCTGCCTTTAGTGGGGTTTATTCCCAAAAAAAGGACCTTCTGAGAGCTGGGAGTTGCATCTGGGCAAGGAGTGAGGGAGGGGAGGTGGTCTGGGACTTGTGGCCGTCACTCTCCACAGAGTGACTCTCTTTTCCCATTTTTCTAGCTGGCTTGGTTGTGGAACCAGCTTCCAAGGCCCCACTCCAAACACCCACATGAGTCCCACTCAGCCTCCAAGACTTCATATCCACTTGCTCAGGGTTTGCCATGAGCCTCTGAGCTCTGTTTCATGTCTGGTTGCAGAGGAAGATGCTCTGGTCCACCTCCAACCCGGCATGGGGTATGGCTGGGGATTGGAAGGATATTCTCCAACCTGCCCACGCTCCAAGTTATTTCCCCATGATCTGGTTTGCCAAAAAAAAAAGAAAAAAAGACTCAGCATGGAGGTACCACACATTCAGGACAGACCCAGTGAACTCCCACGAGGACCAGAGTGCAGCCAAAGAAACACCCAATGGTTTGGATTTGCAGCTTTTGCCAGGCTGAACTCGAGTTGCAACTGGGATGTGGAATCAGGTATTTTTGGGATGGTGATGTTCCTGGGATGGAAAGGAGGAGGGGGCAAGGGGAACTGGACAGTGCACAGGCAGCAGGTTGATGAAAAAGGGGTTTGGTGGGGACCATGGCTGTGCCAGGGAGATGCTGCTTTTCTGGGCATAGATTGGGGTAAAAGGTGAATAAATGATGGTTGGCCCCAGGGAGCCACAGAAGGACCAGGCAGTGCCTTAAATGAGGTGGAGAAACGCATGGAAGGGGAAGCTGAGTCCACGGGGACGAGGTCCAGCTGGCCAGGGGACGGCAGCAGGCAGCACGTTGACCACTGGCAGCTGCTCTGGGACCTGAGCTAATGTTTAGCTTTGGACTTTGCCAAGTTGTCCAAGGGGCAAAGGAGGAGGAGGAGGACGAGGGCAGGTGACCTGTGTGGAGTGGAAGGTGGCTGTGAGGTGGGACAGTGCCCAGGGCTGTGACTCCTGCACAAGCTGTGGCTCAGAGGGAGCTGATTCTGGGTGTAGTTTCTACTGGTTTAGTTCAGCAAGACATTCCCTGACAAGGCCTTGTGTTGAGCTTCTCCATTTAGCTCAGCTCTTCCTGATGTATTTTATTCCTGACACACTGGGCTCCAGACAGCATTTGCAAGGGCTGCACGAAGGGGACACTGTCGTGGGCAAGACAAGGAGCCTGGTGGCATCGCTGACAAGGCTGCAAACGTGTCCCCAGTGCTGGCCCAGAGCTGAGCATGTCCCATTGGCCTGGATAACCCACCCTGGGAGGCATCTCATCTCTATTTAAACCCCCCTCTCCTGGGATGTAATTAAGGACATGTCTATTAATTGCTGTGTCACATCAGCACAGGTCGTCCCTGTCACCACCGGCGCTCCCCGGGCAGCTCCCGCTGGACCACAGCCACGTGTCTCCTCTCCATCCCATCACCTTTACCCTGCAGCATCCCAAACCTTCACATTAGGAGTTCTACCTTCCCAAGCAATTTTGCACAGCAACCTTCCCCAATCCCAGATTATTCTAATGACACCGTGGAAGAGCTAAAAATAGGAGAAAGGCATTTTCTGCCTCTCCCCCCACCAGCCGCTGTAGGGAGTGCGGGGACAGCACCGGCAGCGGGAGCCTCCGAGGTGTTTGCAGGGAGCGTTTGGAGAGTATCACACCTCCCTTTGCCTTCCCAGCCCTGGATCTTTAAATATCTGGCCCAAATCCACACAAGCCTGTAGCTACTTAACTCCTTCCTTGCACCCAAATCCAAAGGAAATTGGGCACCTATAAATGGGATGGAGGACATGGGGTGGTGGGTGGAAACACTCCTGCGTGTGCCAAACCTGCAGGACTGACTCAGCCAGTGTGGGAGGTAGGATCCTCCTGGCTTCCCTGGGGACCTCCTGGCTCCAATGGGAACCTCCCAGCTCCTGTGGGATTCACAGAGTCCACCTGCCCCATCCCACTTGAGCTCCTTTCCTGCCAGGGTTCTTGGATGTCTCAGGGTCCTGCATGCACTGGAAAATGCTGTGGGAAACAACCATGCTGCTCTCCCTAAAATGCACATTTCAAAGAGGTGATGTACTGTCCCAAAAAATGGTGCACTCCCTAAAAAAGTGATGCCCTGCCCCAAAACCAGCCATGCTGGATTTAGCACCTGAACACACTCAGTAGGGTGAAGCAGCAGCCGGTGGGGGGGGGAAGCTGTTCCAGGTGTTTTGATTTATTTTTATTTAAGGCATCCTATGGGATCCCGCACTCACCAAAGGTGGCTGGAGCTTGGGAATCCACAGGGAAGTGGGGACAACATCCCTCCACACGTCCCTGCCAGCCCTCAGAGGCCACCAGGCATCAACTGGGTCAAGCTGGACAGGGCAAGGGGAGAAAATCCACAGAAACTGTCACTGACAACTTCATCCACAGCTTCAGACCGGATTCCTGGAGCCTGCACCAGGAATAGGTCCGTGCACCACACTGAGCATGTTAACTGGTGCTGGCATGTGGGCACGGAAGCATATGGGGTGGCAGGGAGCAGCCAGGGAGACATCCAGCCCCACCATGGACACAATGGCACTATTTTCCCTCTTGGAACACAGGGATCCAAACCAGAGGGGGATTAAGCCCCTGCTCCCAAGGATGTCCAGCCAGGATGCTGCTGATGCTGAGAGTGCGGGATGGGCTTCAGAGGCTGGGCAGAGTGGGAAGAGAAGCAGCCAATTCCTGCCCCACAGGGGGAACAGAAACACTGTGAGCCGGTGGCTGCCACGCGCCAAGGATTGCACTGGAGCACAGCAGAGACAGATGAGTCAGGGTTTCAGGCACAATGGGAAGAGCAGGCTCAGCAGGGACCGGGACATGCAGGAACAGCGACATACCGGGATAGGGCCTCAAGGCTGCCAGCGCTTCAGCACCCTGAGCAAACCCTCCTCCAGGGCAGGACAAGGAACAGCAGGAAAAACGTGGCTTTTTTCCACCTGGTTGCAGGGAGAGGAAGGAAAAGGGTGAACTCATGGCCGTGTGCATGGAGAGGGCTCTGCCACGCATCCTCCCCGTCCTGCTGGCTGCTGGACACCCCGCACTTCCCAGTTGGTGCTGGCAGGGTACCAGGGACCACATCCCAGTCCAGCTGCTTCCCCAAGGCACCCCCACTTCCCTCCTGCCTACTGCTGCCTTCTCACTTCTGCAACCTTTTCTGTTTAACAAATTTCCTTTTTTCATAAAACCCAAAAAAGCAAACCCGGAAGCACAAGAGGAATAAAGAAAAACCCAAGCCAAAGCAGGAGCCCTGTTTCGCCTCCTGATCCGAGTCATCCCAACAAGCCCTCGGATGCCCCCATATTCCACAGGGGAACTGGTGAGGGCAGAAATCACTGGCACAGGGTAATTACAGGGCTGAAGACGGATGTGCTGCCTGTGGACCACACAGCCTTGGGCACGCAGTCCCACAGCTCAAAGGGATGGGAGAAACCTCCCATGGCAAACCCAGGTTGGACTCAGACATCCATCCCACAGGGGAATTTGGGAAGCATCCTCCAAAAATGTCTCCACAGGCCAAAATATTCTGGCAGAATTTCAGCCACTGCTTTCCATGCTCATTGTCATCTTTCTTCTGCTTCACACAGGATGGTGGCTGGGAGGAGCTGATCCTCAAAAGAAGACATGGAACTTGGACACAAACATGGACCACCACCACCCTGGAGGTCTTGGTCACTCCCTGGGACTGGGAGTGCCCAAACACTCAGACTCAGTGCTGGAAACCACAGCTCTGATTGCCCACGGGTGCAGGAACAGGCACTCCAGGGCCTCTGTGCTGCACAAACCTCACAGTTTGCAT
Source organism: Dasyornis broadbenti (assembly GCA_013397935.1). NCBI lineage: Eukaryota > Metazoa > Chordata > Aves > Passeriformes > Dasyornithidae > Dasyornis > Dasyornis broadbenti. The sequence goes on from VZRN01006106.1 coordinate 506,867, forward strand.
GGCCTCAGAAAAGAAACTTTCTTTTTTTTTTTTTTTTGCTTCAGGATGTGAAAGGAGACCACAAGACCGCGGTCCCACGGCTTCCCCACCCCAGAATGACAGGATACTGCACCGGCAGCAAGCAGATCAAACTGACACCATTTCAGGAGGGGAAGGCTGGGATCCCTCTCCTTGCATCCCACAAGCTGTACAGGCACTCGAGGGGCAGTGCTGGGAGCGTGTGTCAGGCCAAGGAGCCACATCCACACCACCACTGCCACCAAATGTCCCCTTTACCCAGATCAGGCTGCCTTAACACCTGGGGTTGGAAATCATGGACTCCCTGAATGGTTTGGGTTGGAAGGAACCTTAAGGATCATCCCATTCCACCCCCTGCCATGGCAGGGACACCTTCCACTACCCTAGGTTGCTCCAAGCCCCATCCAACCTGGCCTTGGACACTTGCAGGGATCCAGGGGCAGCCACAGATTCTCAGGGCCTCACCACCCTTGCAGCCAAAAATTTCTTCCTCATATCCAATCTAACCCTGCTCTCCGGCAGTGGGAAGCCATTCCCCCTTATCCTGGCACTCCATGCCCTGCCCACCTCCCAGGGCCCCATGAGGTGGGAGGCAGGTGCAGCAGAGACAGGAAAGCCCCCAGATGTGATCTCCTGTCACCGAGTGGGTGAGTGACGATGTCACCGTGCCACTGTCACTGTCCCGTTTGTTCCTCGGGTGGGGCTCAGGAAACGGCACAACGGCAGCAGCAGCCACAAAACCAGCCCCAGACACCGTTTAACGGAGCCCTTTGCCCATGTACCAGGAGCCCACTGCAGCTGGTGGGAGCAGGAGCAGATCCACAGGAATAAAAACCCTTTTCCAACAGGCAATAAGTATCATCTTCTAAGAGGAAAATCCATTTGTCCAGGATTACATGCCATAGAAAATGATTATACAGCTGTGGAGGACACTTTCCCAAGCAAAGCCACCAGCCCTGTGGGATGTGTGGGAGCAGGTCCTGGCCCCACAGAGTCCCAGAGGGCTCTGCAGCAGGACAGGAATCACTCATGGATGGCCGGACCCAGACACCAGCACTCTCTGCAGCAGCTGCCCTGCATCCCTTGCTTTTCACAGTAAAGGGAAAAATAATCACAGAGCATCGTGGGTCCTGCAGTTTCTGAGCTGTGTCATGACTGATACCATGACAAGAAGCCATCAGTGATTTATGTGGCTGGTGCTGAGCTGGCATTGCACACTGTGCTCCCTCCCAGACCATGCACCCTTGATCCAAGCGGAACTGGAAAAGCTCCACTGGCTATCAGAGCCAAGAGTGAGCAGCCCAGCAAAGCACCAGAGGGACCACGGGATGGTGGCACTGCCTTTGCTGTCACCAGAGGAACCAGGCAGGGATGAGCCACTCTCCAGGGCTGTGGGCTGATCCAGCTCAGGAGCATCACAGCTCTCACAGGAGAATCACCTGTGACCTCCACACCCACAGCCCACACAGTTTCCCATCACCGGAGCTGGCGCTGAAATCATGCCAGAAAATTATCCATTATTTAAGCATGACTTTAGGCAAACGCCTCAGTCTCCCAAACATCTCTGCCTGTGGCAGAACCAAACCAGCTCCCACAGCAGCGACACAGGGAGGTTTCCTGCCCTCTCGTGTGAGGATGTAACCAAATCTCGGCAAGGTGAGGCACAGGGTGGGTGCCCAGCTGGGATGTGGTGGATTTGGTGCTGCTGGTTCCCACCACAGCCTGGAGGCAGAGCCTGTGGATAAGCTCTCTTATGTAGAAAGGGCTGGGACAGATTTAGATTGGCATGGCAGGAAGGATTGACAGGGACACGAATTCTCCAGAGCACCTGCTGTGCCCCAGAGGCCAGGCAGAGCCTGACTCTGTCAAAGCCAGACTTCTCCAAAGAACCCCTGTGTTTAATGGAAGTGGCACCAAAACACACTCTCTCCAGGGAAACAGGACAAAGCCAACTGGGACAAACAGGACAGGTGAGAGAACAGAGAGGTTGACAAGAAGCAGAATCACCACCTCCCTCACATCCCATTTTCCACGAGGGCTCCACACCCTCTCCTAGCTCAGAGCAGCCAGCCACCAGCCTCTCCAGACACAGAGGATCTGAGCCCCAGGAGGATCCCATCCCTCTTTCCAAAAGCCCTTTTTTCACCCCAAAAAGCAGCTGTTTCACGTGGTGGCTCCGGGGACAGGTGGCCTCTCCCTGCTGCCCTGGTTAGTGGCAGTTTCCTCTCCACAGCCACGGAGCAGCAGCAGTTGGGTTTTACCTCCCCCCTGCTGGGTGCAGCAGCTGACGGGAGGTGACGCAGTAGGTGACAGGGCCCAGCCCCCTCCTACGAGGTCCCTGTCACCCAGGGACAGCCACGAGTGCTCGAGCAAACCGAGTGCTCCAGGCCCAAAGCTGAGGGCACAGCAGAGCAGCAGCCAGCAGGGAAGAAAAAGCACAACCTCCTTCCTCCCTTTTTTTCCCCTAACAAGAGATCTGAGCCCTGTTCAAAAGGAAGTGCTGATACCACACGTCCTGCAGATAAAACACTGTTATTCCATCAGCTCCAAACCCTTGGGAAAGGCTGCTCCCCTCTGCATCACCACCAGCACCAAGCAGAGTGTCAATGTCCCAGTGCAACACCATCCCTTTGCACTTTGGGACATCATCCCCACCACTGCTGGGATCTGGAGATCTTTCCCTGACTTTTCTGGAATAAGAGCTTCCACCCGGGAAGCCACATTGGTGTAAACATTCCGGCAAATCCCTTCCTGCAGGCCACTGGATAATTAAGGAGCTTTTTTCATAACAAGGTAACAAATAACACATGCAGTTTGACAAATTAGATTCTCGCATTTGCTAATCATCGCCGCCACACTCGGCAAGCCAGGACAGTGTTTTAGGACATGGGAAGTTTGCAAGGAATTCTCTTGCTGGAGATAAAGGAAGCCTTAACTCAGGGCAGGTGCAGAAAACTCCCAGGAGCCTGAAAACAAAGCTCCTCCCAACACACCAGGTTTTTGGAGAAAACCTGGCCCCAGTAATTCATGCCTCTGTCACAGACCCAACTTCCACAGCTGCTTCCACCACAGAGAATCAAGAATTTCTTCCAAATTACACCTCCAAGCCACCACTGTGCTCCAAGAGGCAGGAACACTGACAGCCACAAGGAATCTGCTCACCAGAGTAACTTGAAGGTGTTGAACTTGAATGTTACAGATCTTTACACCGTGAAAGTGCAGGTGAAAACAAAAGGCAGAATGATTTTGCACAGGTGCATTTTATCTGTGCAGGAACCACCACCACCACAGCCCCAGCTCCTGAGGAGACTCTGAGGAGCTCTGGGAAAGACTCAAGGAACCACAGGGTGAAAGAACAACCCACCATCCAAGCCCCATCTCTGGTGCCAAGGTTTTATTGACCGGCCGGTCGAGCCACTCCCAGAGTTTTCCCCTCGTGGAGATTTCAGCGCGGTGCCCTCGGATCTGCCTGGTGAGCGCTCGGCAGCGCTGCTCCCGTGAGAACTGCCCAGCAGAGGCACCGGCACACGCCCCCGCGCTGCTCCGGGGGAAGCTCTGGCTCCATTCCCCACCTCCCTGGGCCCGCAGACGCGGCCAGCCCACAGCTGTCCTGCCGGAAGGCGCTGTCGGAGACCTCGGCTGCAGAGCCCCGTGCCAAGTCCACCAGCGAGAAGCTGTTTGGTGCAGATGAGTCACAACCACACTGCGGACAGTCCCTCTGTGGTGTTATCCTATCCCCTCTCCCTCTTCTCCAGAGCTCTGCCAGGGGACAGATCCTGTGGTCAAAGACCTCACGATGGCAAATTCTGTCAAGAGATTTTCACAAAGGTGACAGATGTTTAAGCAGCCTGGGTTTGTTCAAGAGCTGAGCCTGCACGTTGTGTTAGCACAATATGAAAAATATTTTCTTCACGCTTCATTAATTAACCCAAAAATGACCAAAGCGATCCTGGCAGGTGCTGAGCATCACTTCTAGAGCCTGGTTTGGGGAGAGGGTGGCACAGCAGAGCCCACGGTGCCAAAAGCAACGCTGGGCATTTTATTTTTATTACACTGGTGCCTCCAAACTCCAGTTTGGAGATCCCACCCCACCAGCGCATGGAAGCAGGAGAAGTGTGAAGCTCAAAGGCGGCGTTGAAGAGGAAGGCTGGTACCTGGAGCACCAGGTCTGGGAACAAAGCAGCTCCTTTGTATAGCAGGGATCCGGGCTGTGGTTCCACAGGGTCCCTAATGGCATTTCACAGTCAGTCTGGAGCTCCACCTCTGGAATGCTCACACTGTGCCAAGGAAACAGCAGCTCTGGGAACTCCTGGCAGCAGCTGCTGAGCTGGTGCCATGAACCATTCCAGTGGAAAGTGTCTCTGCCCATGGCACGGGGTGGAATGACATGAGCTTTAAGGTCCCTTCCCAATAACCCAAAGCATGCTGGGATTCTGTGGACCTACCGTCTTTTTCCTGTGGATGTTCATGATGTGAATGTCTTCGCTCCGATACTCCTCGTCGTGCCTATCCAGGGGAATTTTTTCCAGCTCGAAGTCCATCTGAAGCAGCTGGTTAGCAGAGAACCCACAGAACAGTTCCACAAAGGCCTCTACAATAATTCCAGACATTTCCCCCCATGCAGCACTTCACCCTCATCTTAATTACTCCAGCACCAACTCAAAGCTACAGACACCTGCAACACTCCAGAAAAATCTATTTAAGCTTGTGATAAAACATTTCTGTAAGAGTTTAAAAGATGTGTGGATGTGGCACTTGGGGACATGGGTCAGTGGTGGCCTTGGCAGTACTTGGAGAATGGTTGGACTCGATGATCTCAGAGGACTTTTCCAACCTAAATGATTCTGGGAATCCATGATTTTGCTTCAATCCCTAAAGTTCTAAGCCAAACCACAGCACCTGCCTGTCTGCAAACCTCAACTGAAAGGGAGTGAGGTAAAAAAACCAGGCAAAAACACCTCAGAATCAGCTCTGGGATGTGCTCAGATTGCCTGGGCTGAACCTGGCAAGCCAAGGAAGGAAATAAATCACAAAAAAGCAGCAATCAGCCACCAACACCTGTTGTGTTTATTGCGGGAGCAGCACCTCAGCAGAGCTGAGCTCAGCCCTCCCTCACAGCCAGGGCCCCACAAGAGTGTGAGGCACTCACTATCAAACAGGTGCTTTGATTAACACATACCAATCCCCTGGAATTCTGACCCTTTCCCTTTTTTTTGCAGTATTACAGTTATTACATATAATCCAGCTGCTTTTCAACAGCCACCACAGGTGCAGAGTTAAACCTGCACTGACCATCATCCCCACACAGGTGTTCCTTGCATTCCTCTCCTTCACCTGCACACAAGACACAGCTGGAATATTCAATTAAAACACCTGTTAATGCCCTCTCAGTAAAGAGGGAAACTTTTCCAGAAGCAGCTCTGTCACTAAGGAGAGTTCTGAGTTGTTGAGCAAAACTTTTTATTTTCCCCTCTGCTTTCAATGGAACAGCCTAAAAGAAAATGTGCTTAAAACTCACTTACTTCAAAGTATTTTCTCTCAATTTCTGGGTTCTTCCCCATAGTCCTCTGTTCGTAGCAGCACAGGATACACGTGTCAGGGCCAGTCAGGTCCTTCAGGGTCTTCAGCAAAGGCTCCAATGACTGCCCAAAAGAGGTTAAACATTTCCCACGTGGATTTAGAGTTCATTTCACTGGTTACGATACCCTCTAGCTACAGTCTTCACCCAAGAGAGAACTTCCCAGTTTTGCCTTCCAGGAAGTTATTTTTACTACTTTAACTGGGACAAGAAGAACATGGGGGGAAAGCTGGGAAGCTGAGGAGAAAGGGGGACTCACAGGAGAAGAGTTTCACAGACTGACCAAGAAAACGGAACTGGAATCAAAGCCAAAACCATCCCACGCTGCTGAGTGGGCACTTCCTCGAGGCACACAACAATGACTATTTCTTGGTGTCTTTCAAAAGTGAGAGTTTTCTCAATTATTCCGGGAGTATGGCTCAGATCCAGACCACAATGTAGGGAAAATGGGACCAACAGGCAGGGAGTCAATGCCAGGGGCTGGGAAAGCCACTGGAAGGGCACTGGGACATGGGGCTTTTCAGGTCATTTCCCTTTTCCTGCAGCTTCCCTTAGCATTCTGTGCACTTCCTACAGAGCTCCAGCTGAGGACACAGGGCAGACTACAAGAGCCCCTTAGCTGGAGCAGGATTTCTCCTCTTGCCTTCCCAAGAAAAGCGTGAAGAGAACCCAAACAGAGCAGACACGGCACTTTTAAAATTTCATTTACCAATGATTTCAACAGTTTACAGTGTTTTGCTTCACACTTCATTCCCAAAATTTAAAAAAAAAAAAAAAGGGAGAAGGGGAGTGTTTGGGATTTTTAACATAAAAATACTCTCTGGCTTTATCTCAAATAGAGTTACATCTATTAAAAATTACTTTTCCAGTCTTATTCTACGTATTCCTCTACACCACAAGGACCATGACACGAGCATGATATTTATCTGAACACTTCTCATACTAAACACACTGATCCTACCCCATTCCCAAGAAACCTTTCCGTAGGGGTTTTGGATGGTCCTCATTTACCTCCTCATAGTAAATGCAATCAGCCATGAGGATATAATCGGGGGGAGGCTGAAATTCTGTTACATCTTCACCCCTAAAAAGAACAAACAAGGAAAAAATGACAAAGTGAAAACAAGCTGTAGCAATAACACATATGAAAGGACTGAGCATAAAGTAAACTACTGTGCTCTCATACTGAGGTTCTCTCTCACAGCAGTGTTTTAAAGTTATTTAGCAATTTAAGAAAGCCAGTGCAGAATTACAGAATCCCAAAATGGTTTGGGTTGGAAGGGACCTTAAAGCCCATCCAGTGCCAGCCCCTGCAATGGGCAGGGACACCTTCCACTGTCCCAGGCTGCTCCAAGCCCTGTCCAGCCTGGCCTTGGACACTTGCAGGGATCCAGGGACAGCCACAGCTTCTCTGGGCACCCTGTGCCAGGGCCTCTCCACCCTCCCAGCCAAGAATTCCTTCCCAATATCCCATCTAAACGTACTCTTTTCAGTGTGAACCCAGAATCCCCGTTAAAGCTGAACAGAGACATTAGATAAAGGCTCATACAAACCATTTCAGTACCTTGGCTCGGACGGACCCTGTGACCAGGTGCTTGTTATTCTCAATATTAACCATCAACAGCTCCTGCAGCTCCTCCAGGTCTGTGACCGTCACGTTCGCCCTGAAACACACGAACGGGGTTAGGGAATAACACAATGGCTGGGGACACTCCGCCCAGCGCAGAAAACACGGTGTAAAGGAATCGGAAAGGTCTGAGGGAGACGATAGCGCCGGGCAGGGGCCCCCGCTCACCCCAGCGTGGCTGCCATGATGCCGACGGCGCCGGTGCCCGCGCCCAGCTCCAGGACGTGGCGGCGGGTGAGGGGGCAGGCACCGGTCTCCAGGAACTTGGCGAGCACCAGGGCGGCGTCCCAGACCACGGAGCCCACACCGCCGGCCACCCGCTGCTCCAGCCGCAGCGCCGGCCCGGCCCGGCGCTCCAGCTCCCTCACGAAGCCCGCCATGGCCGCGGCACGGCCCCTCCTCATCCGCCCCGCCCGGCGGGGGAAATGGCGGGCGGGCCGTGAGGGGACGGCGCTGCCTGCCCGCACTGGGCGCCGGGAGAGGCAGAGCTTCTCGGGAATGGAAGCTTTTCCAGCCGAAATTGTTCCAGGATTTCGCCAGCTGTGTCCCCCGGGACCCCGTTCCCTGTAGCTGCTCCCTCATCCCTCCTGACCAGCTCCAGCCTGAGCCCTCCTGAAGGTTTTGTTATAATCCGCCCTCATGCAACTTACGAAAGGTCTTAACAAACCTACATGAACGTGTTACAAAATTTACAAAAAGGTTTTAACAAAGCTATAAAAAAGGTCTTCATAAACCTACAAAAGTCTTGATAAGTCTACAAAAAAGGTCTTAATTAAATGTACAAAAGAGCTTTAAGAAACTTAAAAAAGGTCTTAATAAATGTGATCCAAAAGTACGAAAATGGTCTTCATAAACCTATGAAAAAGGTTTTAATAAACCTACAGAAAAGGTCTTAACCCACAAAAAGGTCTTAAACCTACAAAAAGGTTTTAATACTCACAAAAAAAGATTTTAATCAAGCAACTGAATATGATGAGTTGTTCTGCAGCAACATTTTGAAGTGCAAAGGCTTTAGACTTTTTCCACCCAGGTATGTGGAAGAAAGTTTATTTTTATTTATTTCTTTATTTCTTCATTTCTTTTAGACCGATGGGAGGCCTTGTGGTGATCAGCAGATTCCTCATGAGGAGAGGCTCATTTCCCTCGGGAAGAAGTTTTCTGAGGGAGTTGCTTTTTCCCACACAAGCCAACTTCAAACCCAGACTTCACATTTTCCCCCTCCAGCAGTCTTTTTGTTGTTCTTTTTACCTATCCCTCTAATTACGAAGTAACTGAAATGTTAATTTATTGTTCTCTTGGCATTCCTTGAACCACACTGGTGGGAATCTGACTAACCCTTAACCACTTTCCATGGCCATGTTATATTTTACTATGGAATACTCAAAATGGTTCTGGCATAAGCACTTTTACAGGAAAGCTGACATCTGTATATTCTAAGATGTGGGAGAGAATTTTTTCCTCTTCAACAGCACATAAAAGTCTGAAAAAATATTATTCCTTGTTTAGCAATAGCTGCCAGTGGGGACTTCAAGAGTTAATGCAAGGAATCTGCTAAAGAATTCCACTTTTTCAAGTCACTGTCCATTTCCTACCTGCACTCCCAGTTCATTCATCACAAATTTGGGATTTCTTGAACCTTACTTTAGTAAAATGAAGCAGCTCTCCTATAAAAAGTGTGTTCTGCCCCTTGCAGGAATAGATTCCATCCCTCTCTTTTTCCCAGAGAAGGAATGTGGAGGAGATAGGTTGCAGGAAAAGACTGTCCAAGAAACAGATGGAAAAATACAGGAGAAAACTGGGATTCTTGGGGTGATCCTGTGCAGGGCCAGGAGTTGGACTCGATGGTCCTGGTGGATCCCTTCCAACTCTGGTTATTTCTAATTAACATCCCTCCTCAGTCATATCTCCTCTCCTTTTCGAAAAAGGAGAATTTTCCAAAGGGAATGCCCAAGACAATGGGAGCAGTTTAGGCAGGTGGATGAGAAGTTGGAGTGTGATTTGGAAGCCTGGGATCGGCCCAACTCTCAAAGGCAGAAGGAGAGCCAAAGCAAGACCAGCAGCATGGAAAATTGGGGCATTTTGTATTGCCAAAAATGCAATTCCCAACCTTGTCCTTGCAAGGAACACACACTGCTCAAGCTCGTAAAAATTAAGACTGGGGTGATTTATTAATCTTGTTAAGAACTCTGATACAAAGCACAGTAAAAGGCCACAAACCAGTAAATAAAACGTGGCTTCTGAAGGCCACTTTATAGATGCTGCTACAGAACTACCAGTAGAACAGGTTCACTCTCACACCAGTTCGAACACGGGGTTCGACTGGCAAAGAAAAGTTCCATTCGCTTATCAGTTTAAAAAGTTTTAATAAAGCTTTAAGTGTTTGCTGGTTTAAATGCTACCAATTTCCGAAGTGGATTCACGAGTAAGTGTAGATCTAAAGGAAGTTATTAGGTCTGGAAGGCAAGACTGTTCCCCAGCCAGAGGAAACGCTGCTGGCCGGATGCAATCCCAGGAGTAGCAGACTGTGTTATAGGCCTCGAAGTCAACTTCAATTTATACATGTGATTAGCATATCTGTAAATATACAATATCAACAATTGTACAGGCGCATAGCTTTGTTCTCCACAACAGCAGACAAACTCTTTAGCTTAAGACACCTTCGCCTACCAAAACAAAAAAGGCACATCTGAACAGGATGCACGTGAAGTACTCGGGAGCCTCCCCGATAGCTGAGACGGGTACTCCTCCTTCATCCTTTCTCCAAAGAACCAAGACCAACCGAATATTTTGGTATTTAGATTTCAACCTATTTTTACCTTTGTCTTCAGCAGCAAATCAATGGCAATTAAGACATGGCATGAGAATAGTCCAGAACAGGAGCTGTCACTCAGGAACCTCCAGCTTTACACCAACCCAAGTGGCCAGAGGTTTCAAATCTGTGACAATCTATATCCTCGTGTTGCGTGATCATCCCATTGCTGGGTTTCCTTAATTAAAAAAAAGGCCACTAGTGCTCAAATTTGAGAAAATTCCACAGACGCACCTTTTTTTTTGGCTCAGTGCAATTAAATGATGTCAGTTTAAATTCACTTAGTGTAGTTTACAGTGCAAAAGGTCTATTTTGTGTCCTGGCAGAACGGTCGGCACTGAGGATGTGAACCAAGGCAATGCTGCTGCTCACCTGAGGGTAATGCTGTCCAACCACACAGGTTGGAGTGTGTGTAGTCTGAATTTTTTTCCAATTTAAACCTTTTTTTTTTTTTTTGATCAGCAGCACATTAAGAGCGTAATTTGTGAAAATACTAAAAATACACTGCCTTTTTTTTTTTTTGAATAAATAGAAAAAAAAAAAAGAAGAGGAACTTTACAAATACTATTCCAGTGTCAATGACTACTATGGCTAAGGTCATTGAGGAGTTTCTGCATTTTCTAGCAAAGACAGTCTGTGCAAAGGAGGGTGGGAGAGCTCCCTTTTGTAAGTCTTTGGTGGCAGTTTTGGTAGCTGAGGGCTGGAGTTGTGCCGGGGCGGCACGGGGGGCACGGGTGGCTGGGCCAGGTTGTTGTGGCTGGCGCTGAGGACGCAGCAGCGGCGCAGCACCCGGGGAGAGGGGGTGCTGGGAGGGGTGCCCGGAGAGCTGGGGCCGGAGCCGGCCTCCCGCAGCCACTCGGGATCCCGGGGGAAGCGTCCCAGCGGCGGCGGCTGCAGGCTCAGGGGGCAGTTGATGAAGTGCTCGGGTGGCCGCAGCGGCACCGGGGGTGGGGCCTCGGGGAGAGGGTCCCGGGGGGGCGGAGGAGGAGGGCTGTGCAGGGGCTGCTCCAAGGGGGTGGTGTAAGCAGGAGCACGAGGCTGGATCTTTGGAGGCGGCGGCTGCCGAGGTGGAATCGCTGGAGGATCGTCATCCGGCTTGGAATTTCCCTGCAGCGTCAAGGAGTAAAAAGGAGGTGTAAGAAATGGAGAGCATGGAATCCCAGAATGGTCTGGGATGGAAGGGACCTTAAAGCTCATCCCACATTCCACCCTCCTGCCATGGGCAGGGACACCTTTCACTGTCCCAGGCTGCTCCAAACCCTGTCCAACCTGGCCTTGGGCACTTCCAGGGATCCAGGGGCAGCCACAGCTGCTCTGGGCACCCTGTGTCAGGGCCTCCCCACCCTCCCAGCCAAGAATTCCTTCCCAATATCTCATCTAAACCTACTCTCCTTCAGTTTAAAACCATTTCCCTTGTCTGTATGTTTGGATAAAGGGCAAATCTTCTGAACTGATGTAGAATTCTCCTGACCTCTGCTACTGGTGCGATCAGAAACAGGACAGCTCTACCGTTGATGGGCATATGACCACAATGTTCCTGAAATTCGCTGGGAATTTCAGAGTTTGGACCCTGGGAATCCAAAACTTTATAAAGGGCAACTGGAGCTCTGCATCTCAAAGTCTTTTAGACTGACAGAGCCACGTTTCGATCAACGGTCGGACTTGACAACCTTAAAGGTCTTTTCCAAGCTAAATGATTCTAGATATTCCCTGATTTATCCTCAAAGTTATTCAATCCAGGACAACAATACCTTAGCATTGGAAGCATCCTGATCCATCTTTTTTCTTGGAGGAAGTGGAGGAGGGTTCTGAGGCTCATCACTCAGTTTAGGGAAGCTCCCCCAGGAGCTGAAGAAAGTCTCTGGAGAGGGAAAAGCAGATCTTTTACTCCTTGTGCAATATCTGAGGAACGTATTCTGGAATATCAAGCCAATCTCGAAGCAACTCAAACAAGATCTTTGTGTTCCACAGCAACACGAACCAGTAACTTCAGCAGTATGAAATTCTTTAATTCATTGCTTTAATCAGATCTAGGCCTCACAAAGTGTTCTCCTATGTCCAGGATCAGAGATAGGCATCAACAGTCAGCAGGCAGTGCTGAAGGACAGGAACATAAATCAAGGGAACTCTGAGTGAGCTTTCACAGAGGGGAAAAATATCCTCAAATTAAGAAACAACACAACCCTGAACTTGTATTGGTGATTTCTGTCACACCTTTGCTTTTCCTCTTAGGAGTGCACTGAGCTCTGTGTCTACATCAGGCCTGTGCTCTCCTGCTCGACATTAAATTAATCATATTAAAAAAAAAAAAAAAAAAAAAAAAAAAAAAAAAAAAAAAAAAGTGGAATAAGTAAAAAGAACAGGAACACCTGAAAACACAGGTGAATGCAGGAGTTTCCTCACAGGTGTGGTACAAGAAGAGTCTCTTCTTTCCCAGCAACAGAGCAGTTGCTTTCACTAAGTGGAATTAAGAAATTATCAAGTTGCTTCATTTGTAGCTTTAGTCAAACAAAACAATCATCAAGGACATTCAAAACAGAAGGAAAATCATGTGAGAGCCGGGAGATAAAAACCCAATCCAAACCAAAACTAAACCAGCAGTTTACATTTTAGACTTTACATTCTTTACTGGACATCTGCTCTTAAAAGAACTTTTCTGAATGCAGCCCACATTCTCATCCCAGATTTCAGATTTTAATTCCCATTGAGCTCTCCTGAACCCAGGGGAGGCAGAGTTAAATATTTAACAGAGTTCCAACACTCACTCGACTGAGGCAAGTTCACGGGAGCGAAGATGCTGTTGTTACCTGGGAAATAAAAAAATCCATTAAACAATTTCCAGACAGAACCACTGCACTGCAGCACATAACAAATGCTTGAATAACCTTAGAGATCAGAAAAATCCCCAAGTTTATCTACTGCCAACGCAAATTAAAATTCCTGTGTAAAACATTCCTGAACTGGAGAATTTAAGTCATGCTGGGAATTAATTTAATTACTTTAAATTCTGCAACTTTTTTTTTTTTTTTTTTTGGTAAAGGCTGGCAGACACTCCAATACATTTGGGAAGCCTGAGGGACAGCACCGATGATTAGTAAATGTATTTACCATAAGAACTGTTGAGATCAATGTCTAAGAACACGCTGAACTCCGAGGACGCCGACACCGGCGGCGTTGACGGGGTGTTGGGGGAGGTTGGAGCTGAAACTGTTGTTTCGTGCTCTGACTCCGTGATCCTGCTGAAACTGATCTTG
>VZRN01006106.1:520192-545483 GCA_013397935.1 Dasyornis broadbenti
CTGGGCTCCTTCTCCAGTGGCAGTGGGTGGCTCCTCAGGGTGCCAGAGGTGGAGCCGTGCCTGCCTGTGTTGGGCCTGATCCCGGGCGATTTCAGGGGGTACGTTGTTTTCCTGGGCTGGAGACAGCGAAGATGTGAGCACTGCTGCCATTCCACACTGCAGCATTCCCAAAGCTCTGGAGATGCTTCTAAAAGCATTTATCAAAAACCCCCTAGGCAGCAGCACAGGGCACAAGTGATGTGAGGTGCAGTGTTATTTACACAGCAGGAGTTTGCTGCAAAGTTGCAGATGCAGCTTAGGAAATCTTTTTTTTTTTTCCCACAACTATGAAGAATGAAGAGTCCAGTTTCTGCTGCCAACCAGGACAAAATACTGGGAAGAACAAGTCACAACCTTGGGAAAGGGAAAGTGACTTCAAGTGCTCCCCAGAGCTGCAGAAGAGCCTCAGCCCAGCACCCCTGACATGCTCTGCGTGTAACCACAGAGGGTCATCAGGCCCCTCCACACATCCAGGATCAAGGACACACTTGGACACACATTGTCCATGTCCTCCAGGTTATCCAGGACAAAATTCCTACACCCAGGCCATTGTGTGGACAAACCCAGCCTTGTTTAGGGTGTAACAGCACAGATCAAAGCTGAGCCTTGCAAGGAGAATTACGTCCCCATCCTGCAGTGGTGTCCAGCACATTGCAGCACCCAGGACTGGATTTTCCTGAAATTCCAGTATAATTCTCCCTTTGGAAAGCATGAGCTGCAAAGAATTCCTGCCCAGCTGACAGGCTGGCAGCATGGACTCCTATTTTTAGGGAAGATTTTAATAAAATTACCGCAAGAAGCATTTTTGCAACAGCAATTTTCTGGCGTTTTCTCACCACATTTGTATCGTCCTCTTACTCATTCCTCTAACAAGAGATTTCAAAAATGATTTATAGCTCTCCCAAAAAATCAGACATGTCTCCAGTTCCTCAGGCAATCACAACATAAAAAACCCAAGTGCTCTAAACCGTAGTTTTCCTTCTTAAAAAAGAACTCTGGGCTCCAAGATCTGTTGTTTTTTTTAAACCAAAAATTGCTCCTCCTTTCAATTGAACTGTATTTTCTTCAGCAAGAAGGTTGCACCTTCTAAAGTCTTCAATTTTTGCAATAATATCAAATATTTAGGCAAAAGAAAAATAGAAATTAACTTCTACTGCTGCCAAAACCACTTTTTTGTATAAAAGTCGTATTTAAATTAGTATTGATATAAGACTTCTTGATGTTGTGAAATACAAAATATTATTCCACATTCTATCATATGGCTATATGGTAAGCAACACAAATTGAACAATAAGATTTCAGGGTTTGGAGGAAAAAAGTGAGTTTTAAAATAAGCCAGAGGTAGTATCTTGTAGTAGTGACCAACATCAGGCATGGAAGTATTTTTAAATCAGGTTTAGCTGGAAAATCATCTTATGGTAAGGAATTCTGGAGAAAATAAGGTTTATTGAGTTAACCACATACTATTTTCATAGTGGCCAGTGCATTTTAGCTATTTAATTTAAATAAATAACTCAGGAATTGGACTCAGTGATCCCTGTGGGTCCCTTCCAACTCAGGGTATTCCCCTATTCCATGAATTTTCAGGAAAAACCTTACAAATCGAGGTGGTTGCTTGCAGTTCCGAGGTTCAATCTCTAAGGACTTGTTGAACAGATAATCTGTAAACTCTTTTTCTGGTATCTTCCCCATAGGATTGAGATTTTCAAAGAATTTCTGAATGAAACAAGCATCAATAATATTTAAAAAATAAGCATACACAGAAAATTTTAATGAAAACCTCATCATTTACTCACTTAAAATCTACTTTTTCACCACTTTTGGCTACTCCTTTGTGTGGTTCTTTGTTGTCTACCAGCCACTGCTCCCCCCTCTTTTGATAATCACTATTTATGCAAAAGTAGGTTCGGTGCTAGAAGATTCTTTGGCATTTTTTCCCCTCTCCAGTCCCCAAAGAGATATTTAATGGCTGCTCACCCGGATTTCTGGCTCAATCCGTAAACAGTAAGGCTGGTTTTGGTACTGCTGAATTTCTCCTGTAATTTCAGCCACTTTTCTCCTCTTACTGAAGTTAATTAATTCTTTCCCTTGTCTCTTAAGGAAGTCAGGATTCCCTTCTTCTGTCTTCAAGATATTTGTTAGGTATATTCCTGATTAAAAAAAAGCAGTTTTTAACTATGTATCTGCAGCAAACTCAACTTCAGACTGACACCACTTAAAAAAACGTGATGTGACTTACCAAAGAAAGGCACACAGGGTGGGTTGATTGACTTGAGCTTAGCTAAATACTTCTTAAAATGATCTTGGCTTAATTCTACAGCTTCATCCAAAACTCTTTTTTTCCTTTCCTGGAGTGCCTGAGTTGTCAAAATAAAAATAAATTGGGATGGAAATCTTCTCAACAGCATGGTTAGCAAATCCTAGGCAATTCCCTGGCTCTCTGAGCAAAATTTGGGAATTGAAATGCAGGTTTCAAAGAACCTCCTTGTGTCAATGGACTAAAGCACTCTCAGCCCAACAACTGATTCAGTGGATCCTGAGACTACTGAAAACAGATTATTATTTTAAATTTACAAACATAACCCTGGTCTTTAATAAAAATTAAACATTTGATTTTAACTTGAAAGCCTCGTACTGCCTTTAAAGACACACGAAACTCAAAAACCATTTTATTCATATTCTTTTTCTGTTTTCCTCAAGGGAGGCTTTGCTGCCAACAATGGATTTTATTCCAGAACTGTGTGTGACACAGGTCTGGATTCTGATTTAATCTCCTTTTCCATGCCCCAAGCTCACCTCGAATGTGTGATCCAGCCTGTACACTGAGACTGAGTTCACAGCACTGACAATCTCCAAAACACCATTGAAATTATTGAGATCTTGGAAAACCTGCAGGATTTCTATGATCCTGCTCAGCACAGCCACTCGCTCCTCAAAGTTCTCCGTTTCCACGATGCACCTGATCAAAAGATGCCATTTGAGAAACACTGAGAAATAAAACCTGAGACTGGGTGAGACATTAAATCAAAATTTTCTGAGAAAAGCTATCCAGCGTGCAGATTTAGGCTCTCTTCTCAGAACCTCAAGTACAAATTCATGTAATTACAATCTTAACTTATGTTCAAGTTGGAAAGTCAATAAACCAGCAAACCCCAAGCATGATCCAGGGTAAAAGAGGCTAATGCCACTACACTGCACTTACTTTTCAAACCAAAGAGTGAGATTTGTAGTGTGACGAATCATTTTCAAGAGATTTGGGGAGTTAATTTCCTTATCTTCCTTAGTCCATACACTGCCGACGAGTTCAGAAGGCTGCACAGCCCTGGGAATGACAAAACACAAGGCAAAACGCTCAGCACAAATAAAAATTGTAATTTCTGTGTTTGCATTAAAAGATTATTTCTTCCCTTAATCACCACCTGATGTTTCACAAATCCAATCCTACTTAATCTACTACAAAACACGACTTAAAATAACTTTTTGACGAGTGCTCAAGTACAGGGGGAAATACAATTTTATCTTAATTGAAATTGGATGGTTTTGAAGAAACATTTTCAGATAAGAAAATTACAAAGGAATGAGTTTAATTTTCTGAAAGGGCAAGAAGGCAACTTAAAGAGAGTTACAAACTGAAAATAGGAAGGTGAAGCACTTGCAGCAACCGGTTGGTTTCAACACAAAACCTCCTGTCACCGAAGCAGGAAGGGAATTTTATAATTTGAATTTTTTAAGACTCCTGAATTATCCTCCCTACATTTATGCTGTCACAAGTCTGATAGGGAGATAAAACCTCTTTTTCCCTCTCCTTTGCATATTTTAGCATCGAGCAAGAGGCAAGGAAACCTCTTCCCGCAAACTCTGGAAGTCGTGGGGTAGTATTTTTTGAGCGATTGTGTGACTGAAGAGCATTTTCTCGGTGAGACAATGAAAAAAGAAAGGTGTGAGAGCTGAGCCCTGCCTGTACAGGTCGGACTCGAGCAGGGTGAGCTGCCGGGCGATCTCGATGGGGTGCAGGGTCATCAGGTCCAGGGCCTCGCTGTGCCCCACGCGCCACAGGTGCCACTCCAGGGGCGGCGGGGGACTCTCAAAGGTGATGTTGTGGCTGACCCCGTCTGCCTGGGCTTTCTTCCTCTTGATGATTTTAGCAATGGACTCCACCCACTTCTTCATGGATTTGCCTGCAGGACAGAAATCATTATTAAAAAAAAAAAACCCCACACAAGTTTTTTAATCCTGTCGTAAGTTAGGCTTTAAACTGAGGGGAGGGTTAAACTACAAGTCCAGGAGGGGAGTCCAGCATTAATCTTGTTACAAATTTGATTTTTAATAAATTTATGTTCTTTTATAAATGCCAATGTTATAGAGCAATTTGTGGGGAAGGATGTTTGGAGTTTGTAAATAAATATACATTTGGGAACTGGATCTCAGGCTGGAGAGGAACTTTGGACAAGGACTGGAGGGACAGGACAAGAGAGAATGCTCTCAAACTGCCAGGGGCCAGGGTTAGATGGGATATTAGGAAGGAATTCTTGGCTGTGAGGGTGGGGAGGCCCTGGCACAGGGTGCCCAGAGAAGCTGGGGCTGCCCCTGGATCCCTGGAAGTGCCCAAGGCCTAGGATGGACATCGGGGCTTGGAGTAGCCTGGGACAGTGGAAGGTGTCCCTGCCCATGGCAAGGGGTGGAATGAGATGAGCTTTAAGCTCCCTTCAACCCAAACCATTCTATAATTCTATGTTTTTAAATAACTTTTGGTAATAGAGAAAACCAACTCCCCCCAAATTTGAATATACGCTCAGAATTCTGCATTTCTGCACGTAAATTAACCAGGTTTGTATTTCCCTATTTTCTTCTTACGGGTTCTTGCACCTGTATCAGCTGACAAATAGACACACGTGAATCCTGTTATATTTAACCACATCCTCTGACAGTTTCAATTGTTTGTCTCAGAATTATACTGCCCAGTGTAAGGCCTGACACTCTGAGAAGGCAAGGCTGGAACTGCCAGGATAAGGATTAAAACTGACACGCCCACCCTGCTGCCCTGCACAGAGGCTGCCAAAAACATCTAGTCCATAAAGAAGAGATACCAAATGGGCCAAATATCCTCTTCTAAAAGGATAATGATTTTCAGCTGGAACTTTAGATGAAGGGGAAAAAAACAAGATGGAAAAAACTCAGTAAGCAACAGGGAAGGAATTCTCTGTGGAGAAGGGGAAGGTGACAGCCTGAATTACAGAGTCAGGCAAGGATGACCATACTGTTCAGAAGGAAATATATTTAGAGTATTATTAGCCCAGTGCTTGAAGTTAATTTTAGGAGCTGTTTAGGCTCCACGCCAAAGCTTCCTCATTTAAAGGGAAGCCTCATAAACAGCTCAATTAAAGGCATTAGAACTACTCATGTGTGTAAAGATATTCTAAAACCCATCAGGTCCAGACCAGGAAGTTGTGCCAAAACATGGAAAGGGAACAGGACCACCCCTTACCGCACCTCTGACACTGGAAATGAACGTCTCCAGCCTCTCCAGCAGCTCCAGATCCCTCTCAAAATCATAGAAATGGTGCTCGACCCAGTGCCGGAAAACATTCAATATTCTGAGAAGAGAGGAAAAAAAATATTAAGTTTCTTTTTAAGGATTTTCATGGCTTATCCCATATAAATGAACTACAATCCTACAAAATTCAGTTACAGATTCACGTAGTTGGTGACTCTCAAAATACCCATGGACAAAGGAGGAGAGCAAAGAGTGAGCATGGCAGGTGTTTAAAACCTAATTTATGGATTTTAAAGAATAGTTTTAGTATATCTATAGCTTGGTGATTTTTAAAAATCTAATATAAAAAATGCCAGTGTTGAGATGGTTTCAGAAGAGGAAGAAACTTAGCAAAATCAGATAAAATTGGTATTTCTAATGTAATTTCCTGTTTTGTTGGGGGTTTGTTTGTTTTTATTTGTTTGTTTTTATGAAAAGCTAATTAAGATCTCCTATTTGTTAAGCAACAAATTTGTAATTGTTTCTTTCCTACGCACAAATTTCAGCTTCAAAGCTGTTGTTACTGCCCTATTTATACAAATTTTTACCGACAAAAAAAGGCCCTTACTAGATCCGGTACATCCTTCAAGGATAACATTAAAAAGTCCTCTTGATTTTTCTCTACTCTTTCTTAGACAAATTGCCAATAAACCAACCTCTAAAAGTGAACTCCAACTGCTTTTCTGCCTTCTGCACTCAGGATAAATCAGAATAGAAAACTGGTTTGCCTCTTCTTCAGGTAAACAAGTTGAGCTCACACCCACACTATGATTTATCCAGGTGCAATTTATCACCTGAGCAAAAATCTGCATCAACGAGGACAGAAGATGTTCCCTGTGCCAGCCCAAGAGGCTCACAGGAGATGGTTCCAGGGAGATTTGGTTATTCCAGCCTGGTGTTGCTCAACTGGGAGCTCTCCACTCAGGCTGTTAAAGGAATCCAGTGCTAACTGGGAATGAGGATACCGGGTTTGGTGGCCCAGCCCTGTGAATTGGTGGCCAAGGCCATCTGAGAGGGACAGGGCAGAGGCCTGAGTGCAATCTGCTGTCACAGCACTGGAGCAAGGCCTGGCCTAGCTCTGACAAATGAAGGGCATCCTCATGAACACATGGGAAAGCTCCTTAACTCTCCTCTTCCCAGTGTGCAAGGTACAGAATCAGGTTTATCCCATAAAAGAATTGCTGCCCAAATGGATCATTCAGGCTGGAAATCAATGACACCTTCTAAGGAGAGTTTTGATCCAAGTTTCCCATAACAGGAGCTTATCCAATCCATCTCTGCCCTTGAGATGCCGTGGTGAGAACACTGGGAAAGCCAGAGAGAGTGCCTGGATCTGCTGACTGAGCTTCCAGCTTTCCCATGACCTCACATGCATTTATTTGAGACCAAGGCCTTTCCATGTCTGGGCACTGCATCTTCTATGAGATGGGCAGTGTGGGGAAGGAAGGGAGGAAGGGCTAAACACCTTCAATTCTCAGCCTTCTTCCCAAATCCCAGCTGTCTCTGAAGCACAGGTCAGTGCTTCTAACAACACTGGGATGTACAAAGTGCTGAGTTTATCAACCCAGCAGCTCAAACTCACTTATTTTCAGCTGCGAGACACTTTCAAGCTACTGGAAACACCGAGTAGGGATCAGAAACAGCTCCCAGAAAACCGGGAAAGCACAAGCTGAGAGGCAGCTCTCCCAGGAACTGGTAACTGCGGAGACTTCTGCTCCTGCTGAACCCACAGGAGCTGATAAACTGCGAACACCAAGGGCCTGATAAGCTGCCCAAGGCCAGCAGCACACAGGAGTATCAAGGTTACGCTGAGATTGTGTAACTTGGATCGCATTCAAGAAGGTGGTGGCTGCTCTGTATCAAGGAAAACTACACACATATTTATCTTTTTAATCTTTTATATATATATATATGTATATATATATGCACATAGGTATCTGATAAAAATGGAACCCCAAAGTGACTTTCTGAACACCTTGAAGGTACTGGATGTCAGTGTGACCCTTTGAGTCAACGGCTGTTGCTCCAACAGGTACCTAGGGATGTGTGGTAGCAGAGTAACTGAGAGTTCTGTGTGCATAGTTAATAGTATTAATTACTATTAATAGAATGAATATTATTAATAGTAATATTAATGTGCCATTAATAGGAATATCTTGATGTTACTCATCAGTGTAATGAACAAAAGTTGCTCAAGCAAACACTGGTTGTGATCTGTGTCTCCTCCTGACTCGATCCCCAGTCAGGGCAACAATTACCCTCATTCATGCTAGAAATGCTTAATTGTTCCCCAAATTAGCTTGGTCAGCAAGACCTTGAAGATTCACTGCAGCCCACTGCAATGTGCAGCACAGACAAGAGTCTCCCTGTCTGTGAGCAAACACATCCACGGGACTGGGAAAGGGAGTGAAACACCAGCGGGGCTGGAAAACTGGGAACAGAGGAACGATCTTCACAGGGCCTGGGAACAAGGAATCCATTGAGAGCGTGGCCAGCACCGCTCTGAGCTCCACATCTCTCACCCACAGCTGCTGTGCAGAGCAGCCACGCAGTGTCTGTGGGTGGGGATCCCCGCCGGGACAGCTCTAACAGTCGCTGTGACTAATCAGGACACGATTTGGGCTATTAGGCTGCAGGCAGACATGGCTAAATCCCTGCTCGACAGCACAGCAGTCTCCAGCAGAGATTACTGTCTCAGGGAGCTCTGTGCAATGAGAGCACTCCAGGCTGGCTCTGCCAGGGCAGGGCCGAAGGCACACAGACCTGAGCTGCACGGGCTGGACGTATTCCTTGCGGAAGCGCTTCAGGTCGGCGCTGATGGGCTGCTCCCCCTTCTCGATGGCCAGCCTGTCTGCCTCCGTGGGCTCGGGCTCTGGGATCTCAAACCTGGTGGGGAAAGCAGCACAGGACTGATGGCAGTGAAGAGAAAACACAAACCCTTTGTGGAGAGAAGCTGAAGTTTATACAAATTTATTTATATCAATTCAGCGTGGGGAGACTCAGGTGCTCCTCTGCCATCCAGTTTGCCTGGAATTCCCTCCTCCCCAGCTCCACACCCTGCTAATTCGCTGGTTCTCTGCTCATCACATGTCTAGACTGGGATATAAGGTTTTTAAGGACCTGCTGGCTTGATTAAGGGAAGATTAGATGAGAGCTTAAGAGCAGCTTTATCACACTGCATTAAAATGCTGTTTACCTTAAGTCTGTGCCTTCAAACAAACTGCCTGGAACATTTCTGTCCTTATTTCCATCGAGACATGGGCACTCTCATGAGCAAGCTCAGCAGTTCACAACATCACCACCCCACAGCCCAGGCACACCAGGTGCTCCAGCTCAAACCTCATTCAGGTCACTCATTTAAACTGGGAAAAGGAAGCACGAACTAAAAACTTGGATCACTGTTTTAAAAGTTTCTTGTTTACAAACTTCACTAAAACACGTGAAACACAGGAATGGGATCCTGAGCAGGAAAGGAGCAGTTGGAATCTCTGATCTTTGTGGGGCCTTTCCAACTCGGGATGTTCCGTGATTCCAAATATACAGAACTCATCAGGAACTGTAGTGACAAGACAAGGGGAAAGGCTTCATACTGAGAGAGGAGGGTTAGATGGGATTTGGGGAAGAAATTGTTCCCTGTGAGGGTGGGGAGGCCCTGGAATGGATTTCCCAGAGAAGCTGTCGTTGCTCTATTCCCTGGAAGTGTCCAAGGCCAGGCTGGACGAGGCTTGGAGCAACCTGGGATAGTGGAAGGTGTCCCTGCCCATGGCATGGGGTGGCACTCGATGGTCTTTAAGGTCCCTTCCAACCCAAACCATTCTAGGATTCCATCCTATGATTCCAAAATCTTTCCATGCCTTCAGAAAGCAGGATCACTCCTTACCTTTCTATCAGCAAACTTAGCAGCTCCTGGGGTTTGCAAAAGGAGCGGTAGGTGGTCAGGAAAGTCCGAACAAAATTAGGATCTGTGAGGAGAGAATAAGAGGATGGGAGTGGGTTTTTATCCAGCTGCAAAATATCCAAAATAAAATACAAAGAAAAAGTTTAATGTGCAGAAAAGATATTGAGGTTGTCAATCAAGGACTGTATTTGAAAAATACCACAAATGACACTGCTTGGGAAATTTTCACTCAGTTCTTCGGTGCATTTCCCTGAAAAATATTGAACTGCACGTCCCAATTCTCTTAAAAACTCTGTCTCAGCCTTCCATGAGGAATGACTCTCCCTGATCATGCAGCTATACTGTTTGAGAAGAAAAATTGCACACCAGTCCCACCAGCACCAGCTTCCCCTTGCACCCCAAAACTGAGACTCAACATTTTCCTTAACCTCATGGAACTCCTCCAACATTTCAGTTCTGTGCCTTTAGGAGTGTTTCACAGGAAAGGCTGAAAAGTGCTGACTGTGATTTGCATCCTCTTCAACTCAGAGGCTTCACAGAGCAGCAGCTTGAATATAATAAATATAATAAATGTAACCTTCAACTTTTTTCTTCCTCCACAGACACTCAGCCTGTAACAGCTCCACTGCTATAGCCTTGATGGAACATGCAAACACACAACTGTGTTTTTTCAGGGGATGAAGGGTTTGAAAATTTTCTTACAGCTCTGCCTGCAAAGCCAGGTGATTTAATGACGTATTTTCACTCCCTGCAAACCTTACATTTAATTACATGCAGAAAAAAAGCCCAGCAAACTAAAGATAAAAGGATTAACTTCATCACCCATGTAAGACCCACCACAAAATAAACCTGAGGATACCTGCATACATGTGGTAGGTCAGCCTCTCGATGAGCTTCACCACCGTGCCCCCTTTGATGATGGGAATGCCGTTCCGGCTCTGCAAGTTGTCCTCAAAAACAATATTGTCCTCAGAATCCTCCACCACGAAACGATAAACACTGGGGCTGGGCAGCCTCAGGGGCTGCTCATTCTCCTCCTGCAGCAGCACCGAGTCCAGCATCCTGTCCAGGGTGCTGCGGTACTGCAGGGAGATCAGCGCCGCCATCCAGTTGCTCTTCTCCTCGGCGGACTTGGCAGCGAACAGGACGCTGTTGTCATCCTTGGACACCAGCTCGAAGGCGTGTCTGTACTCTGCCGTGTCCTCCTTGTCGATCACCTGCATTTTCCTCATGACAATCTTCTCCTTGAGCCGGTACTCGGCGCTGCTGTAGCCGGGCAGCCGCGACTGCCCGTGGTTGGTTTTGCAGCTGATCATCAAACCGTCGAAGAGGAAGATGTGGCGCTCGTGTTTGGCTCCGATTTTTGTCAGGCCCCCTTCCATGATGAACTCATTGCAGCACTGCCCAATGTCCTTGCCTTCCCAGCCATCGATGTTTTTCTGGATTTCGTTCATCTTCTTGATGGCCAAGTGTTTGCTTCTGATCTGCCGGTGATAGAAGCGACAGACCGGCTCCCTTGGAGGAAGAAAGAAAAAGCCACCATGGGCACATTCCGTATTTGCCATCCCAAAAGACTAAAATCATCAACTAAATTAATTGCTTAAATCATGGGGCTTTTTCCCCTCAAAAGGCCCTAATAAAATTCCAAACGAGCCACATGCACTGCTTTGGCTGGGAAGAAGTAAAATATTCACATTATTCTTAGAAGCGGCGCATGAAGGTTTTCGGCTGCTGCTCCACTTACAAAGAAAAGTGGCGGCAAGACAGGCTTTGAAAAGGAAATACATAGATTTTCTAAGAGGAAAAGGTGGTTTATCTCCCTCCCTGACAGCTCTGGGAAGGCAGGGAGGTGTGTGGGTGCTTACCCAGGCCGGCGCCGTGGCGAGTGCTTGCTGTAAATGCGCTCCATGCTGCACTGCAGGTTCAGGAGGGCAGTGATGGCCTGTTTCAGGCACTCCCTGTCCTCTTCATCCTCGCTGCATTCCTGCAATTGCTGGGACAGAACAGACATTTATTTTCTCTCAGATTTGCCTCATTTATGGCAGGGTAGGAAGACTGACAAACCTCCTTACATGGGGTTACCAGCAGCACTCGGTGAAATTGGTGATTTTGAATCGTTGACCATTACAGAGCCTCACTCAAAAGTAGATGTGCATGAAACACTACAGATATTTGTCAGAGGTTCAGCAAAAATCAGTGGATAATCATCAAGTTTAGCAAGATCACTCTTTACCCCTTAATGCTAATTGTCAGGTATGATTTTTCCTCTTATCTCATCAACAACATCCTGTTTCAGACTGGTTTGATTAGAGTTTAAAAGCTTGAAATAGACACGGATTCAATGCTGGTTTATGTAACTCTGTGAATCTTCCTTCCACAAGTCCATCTCAACAATCCAGAGCAAACTGAAGACAGAAGGAGCAAGGCTCTCTTTGCTTCTTATCAACCTGAATTCTACCACCTTCAGCAAACTCATCAAGAAACACCAATTTTGCACAGAGCAAACAAACAGTAAAAGAAAGTTATAAATTCAAGACTTGCTACTGAAGCAAAATGTAAAGACGGTGAGAATAAATGTATTTCTTTTTTATAAAGACTGGACCCATCTCCACCACTCTGCAGAATTAGGAAATTCCATGGATTTTCATATAATCTCCATCCACTTGGTAGCAACATACTTTGCGCAAAGCCGAGAAGTTCCTCTTTCCGGTTCTTTAAGGTGGTATCTAATGAAAGAGATTTTTCTTTTTAACCCCTTTCACATCCAAGATCATATAAACGCCCCATGGCAGGAGCTGGAATGAGATGGAATGAGTTTTAAGGTCCCTTCCAAGCCAAACCAGTCTGGGATTCTGGGCATTTTTTAAAGGAAAATTCAAGCTAATAAATTGCTGGGCAAAATCATGTCACCTTGCCATGGATAAACTCTGTTTTACCTACAGACGTGAAGAGAAATCTTACTTACTCTCACTGGCATGGCAGAATCCTCCTTTTTCCTTTCCCCACTATGATCCCTCAGCAAGGATCCCTCAGCTTCCTCTAAAAGTTAATTGAGAGAACAGGATTTGACCAGATTGGTCCACTCCCATGTCAGTTAAATTTAAATTAATGAACTTTTTAGTTTTCATATGCCCAAACGGCCTCCATCTTGTATATTCAAGAAAGGAAAGTTTCCCAAAATGTCTGGGAAGTTTCTGAGCTGAGGAACAGTACAGGGAAGGGAAAAATCAGATGTCTGCCTCTGGAAATTCTACTTTTCCTTACTGTCAGCCATGGAAATGCAAAGAACACGGAAATGGGGTGAAATGCAGAATCCTAGAGGCGGGAGAAGCAAGTGAGTGATAATTTCAGATGTTGCTGGATGGGAACACAGCGAGTCACGTGCAGGAATTGGGGATAATCCTGTGCCTGTGGGAAGGAAGGGTTCAGTGGCTGTTCCATACACGACCTTCATCCCCTTGCTCAGGCAAAGAGGAGGCTCTGATGCAGATCCTGAAGGTTTTTCCACCAAGGAGGAAAAGTTCTACAGCTTGAAAGAATTTTCAGGCTTTTCACATTACAATTTTATTCGTTTTAGTGTTGCTGTTTTGCCAAAAGAGCAAATATTGAGGTCTGTGCTTCTGTAAATCATTATCTTATTCACCTCCCAATTCAGAAAGGTTTTTTGGTAACTTTCTTAAGGAGTGAAAGTCTCAATCTGAGCTTCTCTCCCTAATAAAACCACGAAAATGTTAGTATTTTCTTGCTTTTGTGCTTTCATTTTGTTTTTTTTCAACCAGAGCTCCTAGAGACAAATAAAACGATAACAGAGAAGCATCAGTTTTTAATGTTGTGTATCAATATCGTTGAACAAATACTTTATCCCTAAAAACACTCCGCTTTCTAAAAATCCCTGCTGTAAATTCAGGCACCATAAAATTCTAATTTGATATTTGTAACTAATGGGATCCCAACAAAATACTCTGGACTGACCATTGCTTCAGAGTGGTATTTCAGATTTCTGTTCTGTGCTCACAACGTTGTGAGACAGCCAAGTGTCAAATTCTACTCAGAAATCTTGTGCACCGTGGATAAAGGTCAAATTTAAATGTTTCCACTGCTAAAATGATCCTATTTCATGCAGCATCCTGCTGTAATATCCTTTAAAATAAATGAAAGGTACGACAAAATGATTTTGCCAGGCTTTTACTCATCAAAGATATGAGGAAAGCTCTGCTCAATAAGGCACCTCTGGTAATATTTCCCTAAAAAAGGGAAAAACAACATGTATTTTACACTTGTAAAACCAATTAGAGGGTCAGATTGCCCCAAAGCTGTGGCAGAATATGATTTCATCTTTAAATTTCACCCTGATGCACTTTCCCAGCTCTAAGACACAATGGGCCATTAATTAGCCTGACCTTGAGCACAAGGCAGGTCACTGACCCAATTCTCTCTTTTCAACCTGAAAGATTTTAAGAAGTTCCAGGGAATTATCCCATGCGGGTGATGATTATGAAAAGGGAAGTTCCATGATTTTGAAAGAGACCCTTTTGATGAAGAAATTTTCCCCAATATCCAATTTAAGCCTCCCTTGGCACAACTTGAGGCCATTTCCTCTTGTCCTGTCCCTTGTTATTCCCTGGGAGTAGAGCCTGACCCTCCTGTCCCCACCCTCCTGTCAGGGAGTTGTAGAAAATTAAGGTTGTTTGGTTTGTTTTGTTTTGTTTTTTTTTTTTTAAGCTTTTCTGAACTGTTTTTCAAACTGCCTATCACTAGAAATGCTTAACAATTTTAAATTTACTGAAACCACAGGTATTTAAGCGTATTGGAGGCTGTCCCTGCCCACGGCACTGGTTGGAACCAGATGATTTTTGAGGTTGCTTCCAACCCAAACCATTCTGGGGTTTAAACTTGTCTGCAAAGTATTGGTAATCCATTCACTGGAGGTAGGTCAAAAGAAGTCACCTCTTATTTTTACTTATCTAAATCAGGAGATGCAAAAAATCACAGCAGACGTAACGAAAACAAGAGTGAAATTAAGAAGGGAAAAAAAAAAAAAAGAACCTGTGCTAAATATTAACTACAGACCTGGTATTAACACAATTCCTAGAAATATTTAAGT
This sequence comes from Dasyornis broadbenti, assembly GCA_013397935.1. Lineage (NCBI taxonomy): Eukaryota > Metazoa > Chordata > Aves > Passeriformes > Dasyornithidae > Dasyornis > Dasyornis broadbenti. Next base: position 534,767 of record VZRN01006106.1, read on the forward strand.
TGGATTACACATAAATTCCATGATGGAAAGTTTCCTTTTCCTCCTTCATACAAGTAAATCCTTTAAAACACAAAGGAAATCCATATAATAATACATGTACACCTGCACAGCATCAGTTTTTACACTGAGAACCCAAAAGGGTAATTTCTGTTGCTATTTCCAAATGCCAGCTATAGCCACAGGGTGTTTTACCTTTTTAATTTAAGTTCATCCCTGTTAGTTAATAATTCATTTACCCTTAAAGCATGACAAACTCTCCCAACACAATGGGGCAAACAGAACCTTTTTTACATTATCCTCAGCGAATTCCATTCAGGACTCAGGACAAATGGTTGAATATTAAGAATGGATTATCCTGAAGTAATAAAGTGAGCTGCAACTGGAGTGCGACCTGAGACTGAGAATTCTGACCTGAATCCTGCTCAGCTCTTTCCGAATGGACAAAAAATTCAGAATTCGTGGAAAGAAGAAATTAGATTTGCAAATTAAATTTTTAACTGTATTTAAACTCAAGTTCAATACAGGTTTGTTTAATAAAATGTAGTTCAAATGTTCATGTGAGAGCAACAGTTGCTTTTGAAGAATTTTTTCACGTTTTTACTTTTCAGAAACGTAGTAACCTGTGGCAAATAATGTTTTCTTCTCTTTCAGATTTCAGAAGCAAAAAGTAAAATGTGACCACTTATTTAAAAGCTCAGATTCTCTACATGAATAATTATTTTTAGTGAGAATGAAGAGTGTGGCTCCATTTACCTGCAGCAACTCAAAGTAGTGCAAGCAGTGATAGACTGGGATCAGCATGAGGCGGGGCAGGACGTATTGAACAGCTTCCTTAAACCCTTCAGCTGTGGACTGAAATGGGAAAAAACCAGGATTATTTACACTGAAATACTCAGAATATCCACTCTACTTCCACTGTGTCAAATATCCCACAGAAATATGGAGATCTCATTAGGTATTGAAGAAATCAGTATTAGTATCGCCCTCAGAAACCGAGAATCATGATTTTATCACTTCAAAAGTGAGAAATCTTTTCCCATTCTCAGTAGTTAACTAAGGCAATAACTGAGGTTGTAAGATGAGGAGAGATTTTTCCAAACAGTGGTGAAATTCCTGCCATCTTCCATAGCATAGCTGCTGAGGAGAAACTCAGTTACTTCAGGGAGAGAAATGAGGCCAGATTCACTGACACTTGACTCGATTATCAATTTAATCTGGAATAAAAGAACTTAATTCCAGCTTTGAGCTTTAAATTTAGGAGGGAAGGAGGTAAAGAACCTTCCTTACTTCACTCCCCAAGGGGTATTTCAGAGTGAGATGATCCAGCTCACCAAGGGCTCAGAGCTGGAGGGGAAACACTCCCCTGAAGGAAGGGCTCAGAGGAATCTCATCATGCAGAGATGCCCCAGTGAACCCCAGCACCACTAAACTGGGCTGAACTGGGAGCACCAGTGACCTTCTCCAAGGTCATTTCAGGTGTCATTTCTGGACACCAGCTCAGCCTGAGCAGCATCTTTAATAAATCTGCCACACTGGCAGAAGGAAGCACCAAAACAATCAAAGAATCACAGATTGTCCTGCTGGGCAGCAATGACTAAGAAATTATTGAAGAATTTTTCAAGAAAAACCACAAGTCACAGCCTAAATGCCAAAGGAGGCCTTGGATATGGTACAGAAGAAAATACGGTGTTTGGGTGTCTGTGTTTGGATTTAAAATGCAAAATAGAAGAGGCAGTGTGAGAATCCACCCTCTGTTCTCATGAAAGAGTCTGATGTGAGGAGAAAAAAACCTGCAAAGCACTCATGGATGGGTCAGAGCTGTGCCCAGCTTTTACAGCAAGAGGCAAAGTCCAAATATCTCACACTGAAGAAAAGTGCAGGACCTCGAGGATTTCTTCCTCAGCCGGAAGCAAAGAATTACTGACGGAATTCAAACCTTTGAAATATGAGAACTAAAGCCATTCAAGTATTTCTCACTTGCACTCACCTGGAAGTGGAGAGCCACGGCAGGTTTGGCCATTAAGTTATTAAAATGCTCATGAAATTGTGGAGAGAGAATATCCTGGGACAAGGTTTCATACGGATCAAAGGCTTGCTCCTAAATAAAAACACAGAATTACACAAAGAAGTGAAGATCCAAGATATTTCTGCCCCAGCTGATACAGTAACTTCCTCTAATAAGCTGATGGAACTTTTCAAGAAAATATTGATTTTGCAAAACAAATATTGAGCAGACCACAGCCTTTTTTCACTTCCAGCTTTTAAATGCCCATAATTTTCTTGGCATTCCTCAACTTCCCCATCTTTATGGCCAACATAAACTTTGTTTTACAGAAGCAATGGGAACCAAGAGAAGTTCTGGCTTTTCACCCCATTTCCTATGGAATGGCAATTTACCTTCTCCCTGTCCATAGAGATGGACAAGCTGGAAACTTGGGAGACTCTTCCAGGGAAAATATTTCATTTGGGTTTGTTTTATGAACGTAAGATTAAAATGAACCGCATTAGGGATCTTCCCCAAGGGATTAATCATTAAAAAAGGGGTTTTACGCTTGCAATGCTGCAAAAGTCACTGAAATATGGAATTCTGGAATATTGAAATTGATGGCCTTCAGCTGAAGGAGGGCAGGGTTAGACGGGATATAGGGAATTGGGAATTCCTGGCTCTGAGGGTGGGGAGGCCCTGGCACAGGGTGCCCAGAGAAGCTGTGGCTGCCCCTGGATCCCTGGAAGTGTCCAAGGCCAGGCTGGACAGGGCTTGGAGCAGCCTGGGACAGTGGAAGGTGTCCCTGCCCATGGCAGGAGGGTGGAATGGGATGGGCTTTAGGGTCTGTTCCAACCCAAACCAGTCTGGGATTCTATGGGGACACCACCTTGATGCCCATATAAATGATCTCAGTGCGGGATATGGCTCTGGATTGGTGTTTGCCCATTTCACCCCCCTCGGTGTGTGCACTGCTGCCCACCTTTTCTCCTTCGTGGATACTTAAAACTCCTCGGATAGAAACATAAACACCAGAAAACAAATTTACAATTGCCTGACAATAGCCTTGTTTGATCAGCTGCCTTGTGAAGATCCCTTCAAAACAGGGAAGAACCCTCTGCCCTGCTCTGAGGCTCTCCAGCCACCATCCATCTCCCACTTACGCGTGTCAGGCAGGCATCAACTTTCTGAATCTCCTCCACACCAGGAAAAAATGTTTTATTTTCCCCATACACGAAATCAATGTTTTATTTTCCCCACACTTCCTTATCTCAAAACCACGACAATATTTATGTTTTTGAACCTTCCAGGGACTTCATGTTGAAAAACAGACAAAGATTCCAGCTTGCAAGGCTTATTTGGTTTTTAATTATCCTTCCCAAGAAGTTGAAGGACCTTTATAATGGAAACACTAAGTGAACAACCCTGGCAGGGAGATAAGCAGAGCAAATAAACACTTCACTTTCATATCTCTCTTCAATGATTCCTTCTGCAAACACTGACAGAGAGATGATCTCACCCTGGGAGATGATCAAATCAACAGCCCAGTTATTAAGCAGGTCTTGCTCCATATTAACTGAATTAATAAATTCAAACATATCACTGTCATAAAAAGCTTGGAAAAATAACCTGTATTTCACTTCTTCTCTAGGGTCTTCAGTGAATGAAAAATCAGATGAGATCTTCACTCACTGAAAAAGATTTGTTTCCACTTTAATGGAACAGGATGACTAAGAGCAGCTTTTGCAATAAAATGAGGGGGTTTTTTTTTCCAGGATAATGCTGCACTATTTCAAATTTAAGTTGTTTTTTTATTTTTCCAGTTTCAATATTATAACTACTTTAATCCATTGATCAATCCATTTTCAGTTTCAATATTATAACTACTTTAATCCATTGATTAAACACTTCTCCTTACGATTACAAAGCAATTATGCTTCAATAACTGCTAAGACTTGGTCAGCTGGACTTTCCTGCACGAGTGGTTTACTGAAGCAATGCCAAGAAAACTTTATGGTCTATTCCTAAGTGAGTGGCACCTGGGCTCAAAAAATCATTATTTTTCACAGCCACAAAAATGTAACCATTTTCCAGGTACTGCTGGGGTGTTCATACAATCCTCAGATCTTAAGAACGGAAGATAAATAGAGGTGAAATGGAAGTTTTATTGTTGTTTTTTTAGTAAACATCATAATTTTACGATAAAACCACAAAGTTGCCATTCACCACGTGGTTCACCTGATACACTCTCTGTCAGGTCAGAAAAACTCATTGATTTCCTCTGAAATAATGGTTTACTTGACTCTCCTCACATTTTGGGTCCAAAAACTGGGATTAATACACATCCCCAGGAAAGGCAGATTCCATTTAAACAACGTCCAACAACAGCAAAACCTCCATCCCTACCTTGCTTATCCGCTCCAAACGTTTTCCTCCCTGACAATTAAAATGATGTAGTGTATTCTGAATTGTCCTCTTGCCTTTCAGATCCTGCTTTTTCCCTGTGCGCCCCCCTGCTGAATTCCAGAGTCATTTTGCACTTATTTTCAGGAATCCTGACTAAACTGAGCTCTATCCCACTTTAGTTTCATGACTCCATTCTGTGTTTCAGAACAGTTTTAATATGGAAATTTCAGAATTAAAAAAAAAATCCTTCCAGTATTTCAATGCCCATTCAAAACAAACTGAGAAAATAATTGATGTTCCAGTATGAGCCACACCCAACCCCTGTGCAGTGTTTTCCCTTATTCCTACTCATTAATATCTATTTTAGAGGTCAGCGGATATCAACAGCACTTTTGCTACAATCCTGAGCCATAAACTGCTGGCTTGATCCCTCATTCCTTCCAGGAGTCCCTGCTCTGTGAAGATATTTCCCACTCCAGATATCAAACAAAGCATTTGAATTAAAACCACATTTTGAGTGACTTAATAAAAACAAACATAAAATACACCCCAAATCACCCCCAATTAAACATCAAACCTCTGCAAGGTCCTCAAAGCAGCTGCCAGCCAGAGGGTGAGGGCTGCTTTCATCTGTCATTTCCACAGTGTCCTCAATCAATCCCAAAAGCTTCACTGTCAGCTCGTGGATGTCGGAAATGTTACTGAATATCACATCAATATCCTGCAAACACAGAACATGGCTGACTCCTGGCTGGAATATTTATTTGGAGCATGTAAATACCAGAGTGGGTTTTGTCTGAACCAGGAGGTAAACAGAGAAGAGCAACAAAATGCAAGCAAGTGTTAAAACTCCGTGGTCTTCCCAGCCCTCCAGGCTTCCCTGAGCGTATCCAGCACTGCCCGATCTCCACACCATCCTTCCCAGGAGCTGCTGTGATCCCAGGACAGAAACTCCTGGCTCTTCCAGCTGTCCCTGTTCCCTCTGCTTGTCCCAAGGAACCAACAGGAAGGAGGTGATTTAAAGGAGGAATTTTCTCTAAATGGCAGGTGCAACTAAAGCAGCTCCTGGGCTCCTGCAGCAGACCTAGGAATGGAGCAGGAATTGGCAGCTTCCTTCCCAAATTCTACTCGTAGGTTGTTCAAATCCCCACTCTCCATGAGGGAGCCCCTTCCAGAGTCCTGGATTCCCCTTCCAACCCCTCTGAACTCCCTGCTCAGAAGTTTCTCTGCCCCAACCTCCCCTGACCTCCTGAAAGTGCCCAGACCATGGCAACCCTCGTGAGAACATGCAATCCTGGAATTTCCCATACACATTCCCAAAAGAATGTTCCTCAGCTCCCAAACATCGCTCCCTTCTCCTCCCACCATCTGCACTGGAATTCTGACCCTACATCGGCACAATTCCATCAGCTCCTGAGGAACTTCCACACCCAGCTGGAACGGGAATGACTCCTGCTGCCTCTTTCTAACCTGCTGGTATCACCTTAAAATCCCAGTTTAGGTTCTGCTGGTCTGTCCCCTTCTTTTAATTCCTAATTCACTAATCCCTCCTTATTTCCCCTTCTCTTACCAGAGCTGTGCTTCCTTTTAAGACTCCAGCATTCTAAGAACAGAATTTGCCACACGGAGGATTTCTATCAAATATTCCCATCATTTATCAAACAGAGATTCCCTTCACAGTTAAAGAATCCACAGCCAGGGGCTGTTTAAACTGGGATTTCTACAGATAAGGGGTAGCCTTTAAATGTCAGTTCAAGCATTCACTGCACATGCAGGTAGGAAATGTCATTTTTGTGTCAAGCAAAAGTGAAATAACTATCTAAGTGATGACCAAAATAATCCAGCTACTGCTGGCATCTGACACAGAATTGCGTCCATTAAGCTCCACTCCCTGCTATTAATGGCTATTCCCCTGCTGGATTTCACACACAGACAACACTCATTACTCACTGCCAGACAATAAATCAAATTTGATTTTACCCCCAATCCAGTTAATGCAAAATTGACAAGTTCTGGCTGCTAATGGAGCAATTAGCACTGCCCATCAATAAAGGACTCACGTGAGGTGTGAACAGTCTCCTGTTGGACAGAAACGCTTCCCGGAATACTTTGATGATCAGGTTCAGCTCCCTCAGGTACTGCCTTTCTTCTGCAATCTCATTTCTCACCAGGTCGTAGTAGTTGAGCTCCCCAGAGGAAGAGGGCTCGTCCTCACACAGAGAAACCAATCCGATCTCATCCTGATCAAACATATCCATCAAAACCTGGCAAAGAAATGGAGACAATTACACCCAGCCAGATTTTCACACTTGGCTCCAGCTCAGCTATTTCAATGTGTCCAGAGAAATCCTTGGAGATTTTAAGACAATCCCTTCTGCGATCACTTTCACAAGGGAGTAATATTTCAACTTTGGCAGCAGGAGGCTGCAGCAGTTGCCAAAGCCATTTTCCCCCTTGGAAGTGAGTACGACCTAGAAAACAAGTTACAATTCATGCAGAATCAACTTGGAAAACGAGGCATCTTGCATAAGCCTTGGACAAAACCTCCTGCTGAAGATAAAACGGAACAAAAATATTTCTCATTTTAATGGGCATGAAAACGAAAGGTCTTTTCAGTGTTATGAAGGAGAGCTGCCACAACAAAGTGACATCAGGAGGGTGTGAGAGCAGAGAAATAAAGGAAAACATCATTTTCTGTCCTTACACAGCTTGTAAGGGCTCCTAATGTTCCAAAACGTACCCAGGTTTCACTTAAATTTCTGCTGATCTGGCGTGAACAAGGAGAGAAGCTTTGCCTTTGAGTAAAACCAGGCTCTCCCTCTGATCCTCCTTTGAACGCACCTTTCAAACCAAATCAAATTTTAAAAATCACCTCTAAATATTGTTTTAATGCCAACTCCTTACCTTATCTGCACACATTGATACTTTGATGTCCTGCTGGGAGATCTCAAAGTGTCGGATATTGAAAACATAGTTTCCAGCCAGCTTTAAAATGTCAGCTGAGATGTATTCCAAGACAGCCACGATGTACAGAGAGACGTGGTAATCCACCTTGTAGCCCAGGACCTCCTGCAAAGTGAAAACAAGAGAAAACAAATGGTATTTATTCCAGAAATTCATCTAGAATGATAATAAACACATGGAATTTTCGACTGGAATGGATCTGGTCTGTGGAGGGTAATTTACAGTAATGGAACACCCAGCGCTGAGGACATCAAATGGAAACTGGAACATCTGCCTGGAAGGAGGTGCTAGTAAATACTTGTGTTATTTTGCACTATTTTAATTGATGAAAAGCTACAGAACTTGAAATAATTCCTCCTCTAAAAATGTCAGTCCTAAAAATAGAGTTCTTCTAAAGAAGGGACTTCACTGGAATTATTCCTGTATTTAAATTTCTGTCTCTCTCCGTGCTTATTGCAGGACTCTGGCCCTAATCTGGACTCCTGAGAACAGAGCAAGTTCCACTGTCACAGAATCACGGAATAGTTTGGATGGGAAGCGACCTTAAAGCTCATCTCTTCCACCCTCTGCCAAGCCAACCGAGCACATTGTATCCTTGCACTACACGAAATAATTAAACCTTAATAATGGAAGCCTGAACAGTAAAACCCCAGGATGAATGTGGCGCATCATCGTTGGGAACACGCTCCGTGTTCTGCAGAGCTCGCACCCCGCAGCCTTTTAACTGTCAATAAATGCAGGTGAGTTTGTGTATTTGAATAAGGCAGGCTTGTTCTCATGATGAGTTGGTGCATCCTCTAAAAATCTGACTCTGGGCCTGTTTTCACACTTCTAAACCACACTTCGCCACAGGACACCAGTGGTGTTTAGGAAGATCTTATTCAATGCAGTTTTTTCTCTTGACATCCCTTCTCCTCTCATTAACCCTCAGGAACTCAGACGCTGTGTATGTGAACACAGCAAGGAGACCTGAAAAAGTGCTTTAATTTCTGTTTATCCTCCAATGAAGTTTTGTCAACAGCTGGAAAATACCTTTGCAGATCTCTTGATTTTTAAACTCAAGGCAGCAGCGACATTCAGCAGTGACTGAAAGGACACTGACACACATCTTGGTTGACAGTACACAAGGAACAGGATCTACTTGTTCCCTCTTCTTCTATTTTGGCTTCTGCAGCATTTTGAAACAAATAAAGGCATCAAAGCCGTGCTACTGAAGTAGGGAAGGTATTTGAGTTTTATTTATACTAAAAACTAACTATTCGTTTTTCAAAGCAAAACAATACACCAACACACCGATGTCTTGAACACGATGAAATTAAGGATTTACTTTTATTACACCTACAATAAATTCAGTTTTCCGGTGACTCTTTACTCCCTCCATCATAAGAGAAACTTCTTTAATTTCACACAAATTAAAGAAATACACTAAAGGGGGCAATAACACAGCTGAGGCTGAGAGGTACCTTTAGTAAAGGATGGATTTTGTCCACAGGGAGCAGGAGGGGGTTCCTTCTTTTCCGCTTCTCGATGGCCGACTGAGCATCAGCGATGGCCCACTTGTCTATGGGGTGAGGAAACGTCTTCTGAACGCGCTCCTGCCCAAACACAGAGAGCAGAGAGGTTTAAATAAAACACAGCACAGAAAATTACTGCCCCTCCAGTACCGACAATTCTCCTCCTCAGTGTTTGCAACACATTTTCCTAACTGTTCTCGCCTTACACAACTCAGCTTCTCTCTTTTCAGCAATCCCAAAGTCCCTTCCCTAAGCACCAAGAACTCCTTCACATCTCCTGAAATGCCTCCTCCTTTATGATCTTTACAGGAGCGGCAAGAAGGTTTCAGCCTCCAGTTCCAGCGGAAGGTGTTCCTGCCCATGGCAGGGGGTTGGAAATGAATGGTCTTTAAGATCTCTCCCAACCCAAAATATTCTGGGTTTCTGTGAGAGCAGGAGCCCAAAACAGAAACACCACCAGGAAGTACCGAACAGCTTACAGCCTACAAAAAAACCAAGCTGATATTGTTCCTATTTGAGAAAAGAGTGTAATTTGCCCTACATCGGATCAAGTTTATGCCAGGAATGAAAAACTGAAGGATGAGCTGAAAAAAAATAGTGAAATATTTGTGTCTCTGGGATTAAAAGATTTTTGCACATATTTCAAAATCTAAAAGGAGGCCCAAGGTCTTCACAGAGGCAGATTTTTTTGGAGGCAGCTTTTCAATCTTTGTATGTGGCCATTTAATGCCCAACTTTCTGATCAGCTGCCAGGTTAACAGAGGGTGGCCTTCCCTCTTGGGGAGCAGCTGACAGCGCTGGGCTGGTTCCCCCAAATGAGTCTTCCTTGGAATCCTACCAAGAGATTCTCCCAAAAATGGAGGTAACGTGGCATTCAGCCGCCCTTCAACTTGGAATCATGGAATTCCATACTGGTTTGGGCTGGAGGGAGCTTAAAGCCCATCCAGTTCCATCCTGCCAAGGACAGGGACACCTTCCACTATCCCAAGTTGCTCCAAGCCCTGTCCAACCTGACCTTGGACACTTCCAGGGATCCAGAGGCAGCCATGGCTTCTCTGGGAATTCTATTCCAGGGCCTCCCCACCCTTCCAGCCAGGAATTCTTAATTCCCAATATCCAACCTAAACTTCACAAATAACACAGGCCTTCTGTGCTCCAACACTGCTTCCCACTGTTTTCTTAGGAACAATCTGAAGGGCTGTTTCTATTTATAAAACTTTTCTAATTTGAGATTTTTAGACCTTGATCCTGCAAATACTTGAGCACAACATCTTGCACAAACAGTTCCATTAGCTCCAGGCTGTTATGTAAATATCTGCATGATAAACTTCAGAGATCACAGCTCCCATGTCTTCCCTTAACAGCTAAAAACAGCTGAGGAGCAGATCCCAAAGCCTTTATGCATGGATCTTGGATGGCTGCTGGCAGCAAAACCTCCCCAACCACCCAAACACAAAACTGAATGTACTAACCTACACAACAGCATTTTGGGGAACAACTATTTAAACTTTGTGGTTTTAAATTAAATCACTGTTATGTTGCCAAGATCAGCTGTGTTTTGTTATTCCCAGCTTTAAAATGCCAGGTATATGGAAAACAAAATACGCAGGATGTGGCATTTGCTGTGATAATCACAACTCAAGTTATCTCAGGGCTGCCTAGATCAGGTGCTCAAGAGTTTGATCAGCTTGGAACCCCAGAAAAAACATGGAATTTCTCAGCTCCATACCCAAAGTTCAAATCCAGACTCAAATCACACTCTCCAATCCCAAGAGCTATTAAGGAACTATTAAATTTTGCTTTTATTTAGTGATACTATGATCTTTATGCATCACTATTACAAAAAAAA